>BTPG01000008.1:82636996-82921996 GCA_036245525.1 Semisulcospira habei | reverse complement strand
GACAGCAGCTCTGCTATGCCAAACAGGGCAAGCTGCATTTGTGATCTTAAATCCTGCACAGGCCGCATGCCGCTATTGCGGAGTGCCTTGTTTAATGGCTTGTGCAGGATGTATGATCACTCATGCCACTTGCCCTGTTTCGCGGCACAAACGGGAGCCGCTGTCAGGTGACTTTTTCCCCCGACCCAAAATTCTTTACAATGATATAACAAAGTCCCTTTTTGGGGTGTTTGGAAACCCCCCTCCCTCCCCCCTCCCCATTTGTGATGACACAAGCTCAGCGGATCCTATACTCCTGTTTGTTTGATTGTTATGGTGATGACACAAGCTCAGCGGATCCTATATTCCTGTAGCCGCTCGTATGTCCCAGAATAACTCATGTATTGTCTGACCCACATTGGTTACTTTCTTCAATCCTATGCTCATGCGTAGTGGATCGAGGGAAGTAACCAGGGCGCGTCTGTCGAATCTGTAACAGACGACTGGAGAGTTGACCTCTTGGCAACACTATATCACTTTCGGCATCAAAAAGGCTGGGGTCACCATCGCCGAAACAGAAACTAACGACACTGACAACATTGACAAGGCCTCAGTACAAGTGATCGTGCAGCTAAAGGAAGTGGAAGCGGTGTGGCTGGAGAAGTCTGGGGTTGCTGGCAATCACGTAGACGGTGGAGGGGTCCTCACCACTTTCGGTGGATACAGATACCTTCTTCGTGGTGGGGAATCTTTTTGAATGTACAGAAAGAAATTCAGTACACCGAGGGAAATGACTCACCGCTGGACAAACAAAGCGTTAGATCCCTTGACCCTTGCCTTATGGCACCCAACGGGTGCCATAAGGCAGGGGACAGGGGATCTAACTCTTTGTCCAGCGATGAGTGTGATTTCTCTTGATTTGTATATTATATCTACTAGCCGCTTGTCTGATCGTTGGTTTGAATGTAAAGATAAGAGTGCGACATTTATGTACGACTGGTCTGCCCCTGAGCACAAAGACACCAACTTTGAACTTATTCACGGTGTGACATAATACGTGAATCTAATAAGAAACTGTCACTATAGAGGAAACAATAAAAGGAACAAGTGCGTTTAATCCACAATTCTTATTGTTTATGTGGGTTATCTGTAAGTTACAGCTTGGTGTGTTTTGTCAAGACGCGTGCAAATCTTGATTGTGTGTGTGTGTGTGTGTGTGTGTGTGTGTGTGTGTGTGTGTGTGTGTGTGTGTGTGTGTAGCGTGTGTGTGTGTGTGTGTGTGTGTGCGTGCGTGCGTGTGTGTGTATGTGCATGTGTGTGTGTAGTATGGTAGTGTGTGTGTGTAGTGTGGTAGTGTGTGTGTGTAGCGTGTATATAACATCATAACATTCAACATCATGCTAAAGAAGATGGTAAAGAGGGTTGGTGACAGCACGCAGCCCTGCTTCACGCCGTTTAGAATGGGGAATGGTTCTGAGAGGTCACTGTTTAGTCTGACCTGGCCTTGCTGGTCTTCGTGGAGCTGGACGATCATGCTGAGGAACTTTGGGGGACAGCCAAGTCGCTCCAGGATCTGCCACATGCCTTGCCCTCTCCACATCACCATCGGCGAGACCGAACTGAAGTCTGTACACCAATTTACCTACCTTGGCTGCATCATCACGTCAGACACCAAGCTGAACAAGGAACTGGACAACAGGCTGGCAAAAGCGAACAGTGCTTTCGGGCGACTATTCAAGCGGGTGTGGCACAATCAACAGCTAAAAAATGGCACCAAGATCAGCGTGTACAGAGCTGTCGTCCTCACCACCCTGTTGTATGGTTCCGAGTCCTGGGCCCTCTACCGCAGCCAACTACGACTCCTCGAACGCTTCTACCAGCGCTGCCTGCGTATCATCCTCGGCATTCACTGGAGTGACTATGTCACCAACGTCAAGGTCCTTGAACAGGCGGAAACTGTGAGCATCAAGGCTTTGTTGCTGCGGACACAGCTTCGCTGGGCGGGGCACGTCTCCAGGATGGAGGATTATCGCCTACCCAAGATCACCCTGTTCGGCGAGCTCGCCACTGGACAGCGTGACAGAGGGGCACCAAAAAAGAGATACAAAGACAGTCTCAAGAAGTCACTTAGTGCCTGCCAAATCGACCACCGCCAGTAGTCTTCGCTTGCTGCGGACCGCGACACCTGGCGCTCCACCATTTACAAGGCAGCCGTCTCCTTTTAGGACTCTCGCAAAGCTAGACTTAAGGACAAGCGGCTCAGGAGAAAAAACAGAGATGTCGAAAATCAAAACCCTGGCCAGACCTTCCCCTGCAGCCACTGCGGTCGAACCTGCCTGTCCCGGATTGGCCTCCGCAGCCACGAACATGCCTGCAGACGTCGTGGACAACCCCCTATAAAATCTTCGTTCGTGAAGTCAAGCCAAGATATATATATATATGTGTGTGTGTGTGTGTGTGTGTGTGTGTGTGTGTGTGTGTGTGTGTGTGTGTGTGTGTGTAGTGTGTGTGGTAGTGTGTGTGTGTGAGTGAGTGTGCGTGTGTGTGTGTGTGTGTGTGTGTGTGTGTGTGTGTGTGTGTGTGTGTGTGTGTGTGTGTGTGTGTGTGTGTGTGTGTGTGTGTGTGTGTGTGTGTGTGCTCTAATACAATCGAGAGAAAAGATCCAGGTTGAACTCTCAGTAAAAGTGCAGAGGATCATCGTTTCTATCGCATGAAGTTATATGTAGCTTAACCCTTTTCATCCTGATACACTATCGCTTGCAATAAATTTGACTATGATTGTTCAAGGATAGCGCCAGAATAGCTTGGCGCCAGAGGCGCCAAGCTATTCTGGCACCACCCTTGAACTAAACTGGTTGATCTATCTCCTAATCTGCACAATAGCCATCATAGGACAATTGACATGTTAAAAATTCAGCCTCAAGATGCAATGGGCTAGTATGTGAATGTAAACGTTTTAGTGATAAGTAAATGTCCACCTTATCTTTCCTTAGGCGCCAAGCTATTCTGGCACTACCCTTGAACTATCACAGTCAAATTTACTTCAAGAAATGGGTGTATCAGGATGAAAAGGGTTAACACACAACACAACACAGCTGCAGGAGACACGGATGCTTCGTAGTCCACGTGACTCGGGATGAATGTTTCTTTTTGACCTCATTTACATCGGTGTTCCTCAAGCCAGTCAACTTACCGGCGTTCAGTCTGCAAATGTCTAAGACGCACAATACGTGACAGTAACGTAGGAAGATTTGCAAGGGTGGTATGGCGCAACTATTGGAAATATCGGATGACTGTGTGGAGTGTTGCCTACAAACCAACCAGGAGCATCATGGCCAATATGTCCTAATGTAAACGTACACATTTTTATCGTTATGAGAGTAGGGTTTTTGAAGTGGTGAACCCTGTTACTTGTATGTACCCATTAAGCAAAAGACCCCTGAGCCGACGTCGGCCCAAGGGTGATTTGCCTACTGGGTGCTTTTTTGCTTTGCCGTTGACGATTGTGATCATTAAATTTGTAACATATTATCACTCTTATACTCTAAGATATAGTGTTCTCATTTTAAATGATACACCTTTAATTAACTTAGACTTCCAAGATTAATATGCGTGTGTGTTGTCTGTGTGTAGTAGATGAGCGTGGGTGTGTGAGTGTGTCCGTATCGGTGTTACGTGGTTGGTCGTAGTCGTAGTATGATAAACACACCAGACGCACGCACGTACTGAAGGTTCTTTTAAATAAACTTCACTCAGCTGCAACCCGTTACACGTGGCATAAGGATGTAGACACTACTGGAGTAACGGTTCCAACAATATTTTAATTCAGCGATGCGATCTCCACACAATGCATTCCCAAATGCATCAACACTGATACAAAGTTTCTTCTGCAAATGTCAACACTGGCGACACAAAGTTCCTCATACAACGTACACCACCGTTACGCTGCGTCTCTCACAATGTACACCCTATACGGGCCACGTACCTACGATAAACTGTGTGTCTCTACAACTGACAATGCAAGACATTGTACCCCTGTGCTTCCCAGCACCAATCTTTTATAGTCGACCAACTTTCCAGAAAAATCCAAGAAAATCATACAACGCAACCAATCAGAACGAAACACGTAACTGAAACTCATAAATATTAATAAAGAATTTTTTTTCTAGAATAACTACAATAGGCTACAAAAATTCGGCTACTAATTTCAGCCCCAAATCCTAGTGTGTAATGATGTCACACAAAGTATGGAAGGCATTTCACGACCTAGCCGGAATCTTTCCAGAAGTTTCACAATCTTTCAACAACAACAAAAAACACCGACTGGCTGCCAACTTCAAGCGCACAGTAAACAACTATGATTATTTGAGAGTCTATAATACAATGTAGCGAAATGTTACCTACTGCTCTGACGACACACGTACGCGGTCACTAGACAGCGTGGCATTTCTCGAAGGTTCAAATCTATACTCGGCGAATCTACGCAAAACAAAAATCGACCGCTATTCTCCGCGCAACCTTGCTAGAAACTTCCGGACTAAACTACGCGTATCATAACAAAGCCAAAACTGCTATCTGCGCGAATCGATAGAGAATCTTACTGAAAAGGTACGTGAATCATAACCAAGATAGCTCAAATAAATATCGGATCATTTCCTACGATTAACACATGCATGCTCTCACAGGACAACACAACCACAATCGTAACAATCGGTTTGTGATATTAACTGTCTAGTTTTAAAAGTTTTTACAGTGTGTGTATGACATTGGGTTTGCGGTGTGATAGAGTATTAATTGTTCTTATTGTTGACTGTGATGTTTGTAATTGTAATGACACCAATACACATTCCAGTGCTTTATGTTAATGAAGCCAAATGGCAATAAACAGTATCTATATATCTATCTATCTATCTATCTATCTATCTATCTATCTATCTATCTATCTATCTATCTATCTATCTATCTATATATCTATCTATCTATCTATCTATCTATCTATCTATCTATCTATCTGTCTATCTATCTATCTATCTATCTATCTATCTATCTACCAACACACATTCCAATGCTTTATGTTAATGAAGGCAAATGGCAATAAACAATATCTATCTATCTATCGATCGATCGATCCATCCATCCATCCATCCATCCATCCATCCATCCATCCATCCATCCATCTATGATTGGAGAAGGTATAGCCCAAGTAAATTTCTGGGTACGGATGGCAGAGAGCACCTATGGTCAAAGGAATAACCACTGACCTTGTTACGGCCAGAGGAGGTACATCCGTGCACGCCATACTGTGACCTGAGACCTTCGGGTTCCTACGCCAATGCATGGCCGCTATCAGTGAAGGGGCCGGGTTAACTCCGCAAACAAAACGCTGATTAGCTTTTGCCGGCACGACAAACTTCTTTCCCTTCTTCTCCACGATCGCTGAAGCTCTCACAGACGTGTGTTCAGGGTTGGTGAAGAATGCTGCTTGCGGTTGTCTTTCTTGCCTGCTCGTGCCTCTTCGCACTACCAACAGATGGAGCAGAATGCAATGGCAAGGTACGTGTAGTTCTGATAAAACCTGACCAGTTTAACTCATTCGAGTCCTGCAGGAGGCGGCACGTCTCAAATGAGTTAAGATGCACATGGTGCCGATCTGTGCCAGCAAGGCCATCATCATATTCACAGGCACGATAATTATGATCGTTGGGAAGTCAACCACCACCTTTGTAATACGAGTAGTAGGAAATAGCGCTTTGCGCTATTTCCTACTACTCGTATTACAAAGGCCAGTATGCGCTAATTCCTACTACCCGTGTTACAGAGGTGGTCGATTTCTCAACGATCATCCCGTGCCTGTGGTCCTCGCAAGCACCTATGAAAGTTGATATGCCTCTTGCAAACTGGCTGGCCCATATGCACGTGACGAGTGCATGTTGATATACAAAATACAGTTTTTACAAGTCAGCCCCAGCGCGCATACTCAATCACATGCAATCGAACAAATAGTCTATTTCCTTCTAACTGTTGTAGAGATAGTCGAAGACTGATTCTGTTGTCAATTACGCAACGATCATCCCATGCCTGTGTACTATATATGGTACATTAGTACTATTGAGCATGTAGTATGCGCGAGGGGGTGGACTCGCAGAAACCGTATTTCGTACATCAGTCAACGCACTCGTGAGCAGGGGCGGATCGGAGTTCCAGGGGTTCTGCCCCCCCCCCCTCCCACCCCCCCCCCCCCAAAAAAAAAAAAAATGCTATGTCCCTTTTTTTCGGGTGTTTGAACCCCCCCTCCCCCCCCCCTTTAGTTTGATATTTTGACGAATCGTAAGAGTCTCAGTTAGCACGCATGCTCCTTCTCTTCATCCCCGCTCCCTATCTATCTATCTATTTAGCCCGCTTTCGATTTTTCGGCCCCTGGAAGCAAGGTCTAGTGTCGGGGAGGCCAACGAAAAGTTGGACCCCCCCCCCCCCCCTCGAGATAACTGATCCAGCCCTAGTGAGGCGCTCATGGGCGGACTGACTGACTATTACAGCGTTTCTAATAAGTTCTTTTTCGTCTTCGTCTTCAGTTTTGAAAAAACACTGCGACGCATTAGATGCGCCGGCGTACACTTAATTAGACATACCACAGATTACCTTAACTAATTCAGCCTCAAGCACGTGTTTCCCAATTTTGGAGGCGTCATCTAACGACTCGACTATGCACCAGTTGCAGGAGATGGATCGACCATGATAATTCAGTCAAGGGTAGTGCCAGATTAGCTTGGCGTCTGAAGGCGCCAAAAGTCTGGCACGACCCGTAAATTATAATGGTCGATCCATCTCCTGCTGTAGTGCGTCAGGGTTAAATTAATCTGCTTGAGGCGCTGCAGACACTCAAGCTGTAATAAAAGGCGGGTCCACGAGACTGCGTCGGCCCTAGAAGATCCCGCGCATGATCAGTTTATGTTAGCCTGGTGTACACGTGTCTCTCGAGGTACTGGCGGCACTGGACACAGTGACTCGCTAATATGATATTTATTCACACACGCCATTTGAACTCGAATTCTTGCTTACAGTACGAATGCAAGTCGAGAGGCGTTTAAATTGGTACTGCCGCCAACACTATAGAGGTAGCTTCAAAACCGCAGACATGACCTATTAACTGATTCAGCCCGACGGCCTATTTCCCCAATTTTAGAAGCGTCATCTAATAACAATGCACCAGTTGCAGGAGATGGATCGACCATGATATGATAATTCAAGGGCAGTGCCAGATTAGCTTGGCGCCGACAGGCGCCAAGCTAATCTGGCACTACCCTTGAATTATCATGGTCGACTCATCTCCTGTGCTGTAGTGCTTCAGGGCTGAATGGGTTAACTCATTCTACCCCAGACACACCACAACAAGATAAGGATCGACCATGATAGTCCAAGGGTGATGCCAGAATAGCTTGGCGCCTATAGGCGCCAAGCTATTCCGGCATCACCCTTGAACTATCATGGTCGATCTGTGTCCTGCACTGCAATGCAGCCTTCAGAGGACAACGGCAAAATTTGCAGATTTAGGTGTTGGGGTAGAATGAGTTAAGCGGCTTGAAGAATACACTCTTTTCATGCACCGACATATTTGAGATAAGGCAGAACTCTGAGTTTATCTATCACTCTCGAACAAACCATTGTCATACAAGTTTGACCTTTGGTTGTCGCTAGCGCTTTTACGGTCAAGGTGATTCTTGCAAGAATCGCCTTGACCATACAAAAAAAAAAAAAAAAAAAAAAAAACGTTAGTGACAGCCTACACGTTTGAAATCAGTTTTGACCAATCATACATGTAAACCCAGTGCGCAAAGGCCATCGGGCCGACGTCGGTCCGATGGCCTTTTGCGCATTGGGAAAGTGCCTAGACAGGTCGATCCCTGCATGCAATAGGCATAGTGTATTCTCGCTAGCCCTTGAGATTGCATAAACTTATGATCTAAGCAGCAAAATATACAGTATATCTCTTTGCATATATACGAATTGAGGAAGTTTAACTGCTTTTGCTTCGATGTCACTGTACATGACTGAACACAACTGAAGACCTTAACATATGGTCGTGCAGCCCCCAAAAAAGTATTTTAATTATGAATACTACACTAGCCGCTACATGTTTTAATGTGTATCCTAGCAAGACAGACACAGATACTACTAAAGATCGAGATACAGTAACGATCTGAAGCATCAGCTTTTTGCATCTTCATCATCACCCCCCCCCACCCCCCACTCTCCATCCCCCCCTCCGCCACCCCCCCCCCCCACCCCCCGCCCCCACCCCACCCCCCAGCCCATCTCCTTTGGCGGAAGACTGACTGAAAATGATGGATATGTACTCTTATTCTTATTATTATTATCATTCGGTGGATTTCAATCGCAGCCTGACCCGAATGCCCGGCCGAACACGAACCCTTTCTACAACCAGCCGCCCACATTACTGAAGACTATTAGCAACGGTAAACGCTACACTGTCGGCAGCGGAGAGGACGCCTTCGACATCATTCATGTCTGGGGTAAGGCTGGGGATCGAGCTTGAACACAGGACGAGGAAACAGATACGTGAGTTAGCTCCCTGACAGCGGTTCTTCAACGTACACGAGTTCGGCCTAACTCTTGTACGTTGAAGAGCCGCTGTCACCCTGCAACCTAACTCATGTAGGTTTCTTCGTCCTGTGACCGAAACAGAAGGCAATTTCATGCGTGCTTTTACAGGCGTTCTCTTAAGCCATAGTAACATCCTCAGTTTGAGAACAGCTGGAGCCAGTTGCATGAGTGAGCTTAGTCGTGCGCCAGCCACTAAACAAGTTGATCCTCTATAGCGGAGCACCTTGCTTAGTTGCTGGCGCAGGACTGTAGCGGCCGACTGGCGCACGACTAAGCTCAATCACGCAACTAACCCTTGTGGGCTTAGTAGCTGTTGAGGCTAGTGAGGATTTATGTCTAACGAGTTTTATGACTATTTGACACTAAGCTCGTGGGGACTCAGTAAAACAAACATCTCTACAAGTTTTGCAACAATTTCCACAAAGCTCATGGAGTTAACTAAAACTGTTGTCAAGCAAGAGATATAACTTCTATCACGAGTCGCCTTACGACTGCAATGGTACTTGTGAAGTCTATGTCTCTTGCGTATTCAAGTAGTGGCACGGACTTGGAAGACGAACGGTTTAGTTATGATGTTGTTATTGTTATAAGTGGCTTTATCATGATGTGTGTGCTTATCTGTGACTGAATTAAACACTACCACTGAGACTACACGCATTTGTGTTGGCCGCCGTGATATGGCCTTAGCCGCCTGCTCGGCGGTAAACCCAAATAACTAATTTGTGTTGGTCTGTGACTTTGGACCTTACGGCGTGAAGCCGTAAGGTCCAACGTCATAGATCAATACACACACACACACACCTGTATCTCACTAGTAGTGCCTATTTAGCCCGGCGCTTGAAAACGTTTACCATAATGAAAATGATTATCGGCCGGGGACAAACATGGTTCCAGGCTGGCTTCCTTTGATGCAGTTCTATTTTACCCCCAGGGTCCCCGTACGAGATGGGCCGGGCCCACGGTCTCCTCATGCAGGACAAAGCCGCAAAGATGGCCGACGCTGTGTGGAAATACATGGAGGATCAGATTGTAAGTCAGCACACAAGGACCTATTTCAGGGTCTGCATAGCTCCATCATTGAATCTGTAGGGGGGGTAGGGGAATCTTTAGAACCTGGAGCCAGTTGCATGAGTGAGCTTAGTCCTGCACCAGCCACTAAGCAAGGTGCTCCGCTGTAGCGGAGCACCTTGCTTAGTGGCTGGCGCAGGACCAAACTCACTCACGTAACTGATCCCTTTGGGCTTAGCTGTTGAGGCGCGTGAGGATTTATGTCTAAAGCGTTGTATGACTGTTTGACACGAAGCTCGTAGGGACTCCCAGAAAAAGCCACCTCCACGAGTTTTGCAACCATTGCCACAAGGCTCCTGGAGTTATAACTAAAACTGTTGTTAGACAGTAGCACGTGGAGACTCCCAGAAAAAGCCATCTCCACGAGTTATGCAGCCATTGCCACAAGGCTCCTGGAGTTATTACTAAAACTGTTGTCAGATAGCACGTGGGGACTTCATGGAGTGTTCTAGAGCTGTGTGACACTTGTTGCAGTGTCACAAAGTTCGTTACAATATGCCCCTTTCATCTGGACGTTGTGCGCTGTGTGTAACAGCTTTGAAGGGGTTGATGGAGGTTAATACTGATACGGATGCAGAGAGCTGATGTTCAACTAATGATAATATTAATAATAATGATGATGATAAATAATTATCATCATCATCATCATGATACAATACAGTACAATGCAATACAATACAACACAAGACAACACAACACAACACAACACAACACAACACAACACATCCACAACACAATGCAATACAATAATACAGATTAGCTCCATCATTGAATCTGTAGGTGGTGGGGGGGGGGGAGGGGGGAGGGGGGGGGTCTTCAAGACCTGGAGCCAGTTGTATGAGTGAACTTAGTCCTGCGCCAGCCACTAAGAATCATCTTGAATCATCATCATCATCATGATACAATACAGTACAATGCAATACAATACAACACAACACAAGACAATACAATACAATGCAACACAACACAAGACAATACAACACAACACAATGCAATACAAAAATACTTTATTATTCCCTCATGTAGACATTCACTGTCTGCCGAATTCACTCATTCAATTAATTTAATAAACTATAACTCTCCGTTAAAGGAATGAACTGTAACAGACGTACTGGGAATGATGCATGTTTATGTAGCGCTTATTATAGTCTTACTCCTGGGATCCCAATACAATAGAAAAATAAGATTTCAAAATATATGCACTTATATGTTTTAAAAAGCCATCATCATGAATTGATCATGGCAGCTCAGCTCCCAGTGCGCAAAGGCCATCGGGCCGACGTCGGCCCGATGGCCTTTTGCGCATTGGGTCTGCGCCTGATATGGCATAGATTTAGGCCGGCCCGTTTATGTCTCTCAGCTTCTTTCTTTTTCTGTCAATAGATTGACCCCATCAACAAGACGGTTCACCTACAGGAGTGGTTCTTGAAGGATGTCGCCGATTTCGGGTAGATACAGTACCTGGTTCGTGATTTTGAGCCTTACCGCTTCAAGCCGTAAGGCCCAAAATCACAGACCGGCACATAAACGGATTCGCATACTCTGTCATTTGTCAGTTTCCTGCAAGACGTATTCACCCAGGACTGACGCAACATGGTGATCGACGTAACGAGTAAAGAGATTATAGGTGCCATTTCTGCATGTTGTGTTAGTAAAGAATGTATGAAAAATAAGGAGAGAAAAAAGAAACGTTACAAGTTTAGGGCTTAACGTCATTTTGTCCACAACAAAGGTGATTTCAAAGACAGAGCTGAACCAAAATGTAATTCCCAGCTGCATTCGGACCCGTGCCTTTCGGACAAGAGTCAAACACCCTACCACCAAAGCACATAGCTGTCCGAAAAGAAAAAACTAACAAAAATATAAAGGGGTTAAAAAAAATGTTTTCCGGTGGTGCGGATCCTCCAGCGTTTTAACACGTTCAGCTCTGGCATAAAGCAAAAGGAGACAGAAATAATGACAATGACAGTTCCAAGGATGGCGCCAGATTAGCTTTCCGCCTACAGGCGCCAAGCTATTCTGGCGCCACCCTTGAACTATCATGGCCGATCTGTCTGCTGAACTGGTGTGCAGTTTTCGGAACACAACGTGCCAAATTGGGGAACTTCGACCTAGGGGTTCTGCGTGTGATTGTTTTCCGCCGGTGCTAGACTAGCAGTCGACATGTCTTGTTGACCCAATCACCACACCTTCCAGAGACAGGCCCATTAGTTGTATTTCGGTGCGATGCTCGTTTCAGCTGTTTTCGTACCGTACAATACACCTGTTTCATTCATTAGCGTTGACGTATGACGTGTGTTGTGATGACGTACTAGGCTGGACGTAGCTCTGGATCTGGAACTTTTGGCCACAGAGCGTTTCACGGGACGTTACTTCTTTGAGGAGGCCAGGGGTCTGGCTGATGCCGCCGGTATAGACATCAAGGTGAGATGTCCACGTTTTGATATTGATTATCTGCGCGATGGCAGAATCCAGAACCAAGAGTTTTGTGGTTTTTGTTTGTTTGTTGTTGTTGTTGTTTTGTTTGGTTATTTTTCCTTCTTTGCAAACCTTTTTTTTTTCCCAATCTGGCCTTTGAAATGGATTGATAAACTCTACGTTTTCCTATCTATATATCTGATCAGGTTCTTGAAATGTTTTATGTTTATTATTTTAGTATTGTGTGAGTCTGCATTTGTACTTATGAATGAGTGTCTTTGTATCCTGTCGGTACATATGTATAATTTCAGTTAGTTAGATTATCTAGATGTAAAACACTCTGAGCCTTTCTTGTGGGGATATTGCGCTGGGAAGAGTTATATCATTATTATTACTATTATTATTATTATTATTATTAGTGGTAATAGTAGTAGTAGTAGTTTGTTTTTGAGCGAGGACTATAATATGTGTTTATAACGGTAACAATTGGAAACTACTCGTTTCTTCAGAAATTCTGAACACCTCTGCACTTCACCGCTCAGCTGCCTATGTATCTGCTGAATTCTTAACCCTTTAACTGCTACTGACGATACCGTTCGGCGGAAAAGGCGTTTATAGTTGCGTGCAGGTGTGAATGTTTGTTCTCCTGAAAGAACTGACACTGGACTGTGTTTTATTTTCTGCTTCAGAAACTGCTGAGGATCCACATGATCGGAGAGCTGACGTAAGTGCCCAATGCGCAAAAGGCCGTCGGGCCGACGTAGGCACGCGCACGGCCGTGCGCGGGCCAACGGCGGCCGAAGTCGGCCCTATGGCCTTTGCGCACTGGGTGTCTAGCCATATTGTACCATGACTTCTCAATTGAGGCGGATGGTGCCTGATTCGAGTTTACGCTTCACCAGGCGCCAACTTGAGCAGACACTACCCTTGAGTTGTCATAGTCGATCCATCACCGGCAACGTGTACTTGTCCTCTTAACTGCAGAGAAAACCTGAACACCACCCAACTGCAAGATACATTGATTCTCATGAGCCCCCGCAGTTGCGGGGCGGCTCATGGGGGTCTATGCCTCTTGCTGAAACCACATCACGTTACATCCAAGTGCCGGGGACCTTTGACATAAATTTACCACGATTTCTAAAGCACAGTCTGCGTCCATTAGCAATGACGGGGTACACAGAAGAAGTTCTATTACAGCATAGAAGTGGAGTGTTCGTATGCTATCATTTCTAGACAGACCGAGCGACTCCCATTCTCAAATAGTCTGAATCACAGTCACCCGGACAGCGAAACTCGTTGATTCTAGAGTAGAGTAAGCCGTGGTTGGTTTGCTGCATAGAGGTATGCTATGGATTCCAGAAAGCACCGCGCGGTAGGACTAGGACAATGACATGGTGTGGGGTTAGTTGCTATGTAAAAGTGGTCCTGAAAGGTTCTGGTCACCAATGTCATTCTTGTCGTGCAGCAAAGGATCGTGCTCTATGATCGGAGCCTGGGGCAGCAGTCTAGTCCAGAAGGACTCTCTGCTGCAGCTCCGCGCGCTCGACTGGGCGGTAGATGGTACGTCGCATTACTTTTAGAATGTCACTTGACGTCGTGAGATGGCATTAGTTGCTTGCTCGGCGTTAACTCTTTCGAGACGTGCCGCATCCGGATTCGCGGCTTTACGCCGCGAATCCGGATGCGGCACGTCTCGAAAGAGTTAAACCCAATTAACTAGTGAGGTTGCGTTTACGCCGAACGAGAGGGAATTCACAGCGGAATCCAGTTCCTGCCATGAGCATAGACAACACTCCAAACATCTCCAAGAGGCATAGATCCTCAGGAGCCCGGAGGGCATATGAGGATCTATGCCTCTTGGGGATGTTTGCAGTGTTGTCTATGTTTATGGTGGGAGTATGGTGTCCGCCGTGACCTCGCTCTCGTTCGTTGTCGGGAGTCGTTCGCTGCAAACAAAACCTCGCTGCTAACTAGCTACCTAACTAACCAATTTCCATAGGCCTACAGACTGGGCGGTAGATACTATAGATAATACGTCACAGAGACTAACCCTCAAGTGTATATATATAATAATAATTACGGTATTTATAATGCGCTCATCTTATAATAATTATATCTCTAAGCGCGCACTCACAACTCGCGCACGCATGCGCACGCTTTAGACAATGACTCACGTACCACAAATAGTGAAATACATTACGACGGTCAGCTTGGGGTGGGGAGTGTGGTGATATAGTGCTAGAACTGTTGAAAGAGGTGAGTTTTGAGAGCGGACTGGAAGGAGGAGAGAGAGTGTTTCTGATGGAGAGAGAGTGGGAGAGTGTTCCAGGTGGATGGACCGTAGACGGAAAAGAAGCGGGGGCCGAAAGTTAAAAGTAAAGAATAATTGCACCACGAAATTGCCTAGGTGTTGCCTTTTCAAAATTAGTTTCTCTTCTTCCACTGCCGTGAACACCTCATAAAGCTTTAGGGATGCAATCCGCACTGTACTGGCGGTGCTACCAGAAAATTCTGGTACATGCGTTGTTTTTGCAATTTCGGGTTACGCCGTATGCCTACCTGAAGAGCCCCCCCCCCCCCCTTCCCCCCACCCCACCCCCTAGGGGCGAAACCGGTCATAGGCGGCAAAAACTTGAAATCTACTCAGCAGGTCCAATATCTGTTTGGGAATATTTTCTCGCATCCCCACTCGGGGAAGGTCTGGATATTCTCCAGGGAATGGCGGGGGGGCACCTGGGGGTAGTTCCTACTACTTTATGTAGCAGGTGTTCAGTGGAAGGCTCAAAATGATAGGTCTGTCCTTCCTTCTCTCCCACTACCCTCTCTTTTCTAGAACTAGTGAGCGATGCAGTCACAAAAAGGGCAGCTGATGTCCTGATGACACAATGCAAGCTTACCAGCCTGGAATTTCATGGCATTAGCACAGCATTCTCAGAATTGAATGAAATACATATATATATATATATATATATATATATATATATATATATATATATATATATATATATATATATATATATATATATATATATATATATATATATATATATATATATATATATATATATATATATATATATATATAAAACAAAGTTGTCACCCAAAGCCCAAAATTGCACTCAATCAGAATAGCTCCAGGGGACGTAATTTTTCAATAAATTCTGAGAATGCTCTTGCTGTGCTAACGCCATGGAATTCCAGGCTGGTAAGCTTGCATTGTGTCACCAGGACATCAGCTGCCCTTTTTTATGACTGCATCGCTCACGAGATCTAGAAAGAAAGGGTAGTGGGAGAAAAGGAATGACAGACCTATTGTTTGAGCCTTCCACTGAACACCTACTGCATATAGCAATAGGGACTACCCCCAGGCGCCCCGCAATTCGCTGGAGAATATCCAGTCCTCCCCACGAGAGGGGAGGCTAGTGCATTAATATTCCCAAACAGATCTTGGACCTGCTGGATAGATTTTAGTTTTTGCCGCCTACGACCGGTTTTGCCCCAAGGGGCGGCTCTTCGGGTAGGCATACGGCGTAACCCGACATTGCAAACACAACGCATGTACTAGAAGCCGCCTCCAGACTGTACTGGTAGCACCACTAGCACTTTATGAGGTGTTGCAGTGGAAGAAGACAGACAGGCTTTAGGGATGCAATCCGCGCTGTGCTAGTGGTGCTACGAGTAAAGTCTGGAGGCAGCTTCTAGTACATGCGTTGTGTTTGCAATTTCGGGTTATGCCGTATGCCTACCTGAAGAGCCCCCCCCCCCCCCCCACCCCCCCCCCTTGGGGCAAAACCGGTCGTAGGCGGCAAAAACTAAAATCTATCCAGCAGGTCCAAAATCTGTTTGGGAATATTCATGCACTAGCCTCCCCTCTCGGGGGGAGGACTGGATATTCTCCAGTGGATTGCGGGGCGCCTGGGGGTAGTCCCTATTGCTATATGCAGTAGGTGTTCAGTGGAAGGCTAAAAAAAATAGGTCTGTCATTCCTTTTCTCCCACTACCCTTTCTTTCTATATCTCGTGAGCGATGCAGTCATAAAAAAGGGCAGCTGATGTCCTGATGACACAATGCAAGCTTACCAGCCTGGAATTCCATGGTGTTAACACAGCAAGAGCATTCTTAGAATTTATTGAAAAATTATATATATATATATATATATATATATATATATATATATATATATATATATATATATATATATATATATATATATATATATATATATATATATATATATATATATATATATATATATATATATATATTATATCCACAGACAATTTATTGCTTTTCAACTGACTGAGAAGCACAAAATTAAGTTAGAGACACAGATTTTCAAATGAGCGGCTGCAATGGCTCATGAGAATCTGTATCTCTTGCTCGTAGACCGATTCGGCCCAGTTCAATATTTACAGAGACGGGGGTAATGTAGCGGGAATGGTGGGATGTTGATATGATGCGGCCACTATTAACTACGTACGGATGTCCTTTTGTCGGTGCTGAAAGGAAATGACCTCTTGATTGCTTTTGATGATACCGCTCGCCGCAAACACGCGCAACTACGTCAGTCAACAGCAGTCAAGGGGATAAATAAGTTCAACGTTTTGCATTGCGCTGCTTAACACAACGAGTCCTAAGGTTGAAATTCCAAATTTTTTCAACCTATTCAGCTCCGACGCACTACGGCAGGAGATGGATCGACCATGATAATTCGAGAGTAGGGCCAGATTAGCTTGGCGCCTGATGGCGCCAAGCTAATTTGGCACTACCCTCGAATTATTATGGTCGATCCACGTCCTGCAGCTGGTACATAGTCGTTATGTGACACCTCCAAGATTTGGGAAATGCGGCCACGGGGCTAAATGGGTTAAGTTTAGCACTGCATTACATATATGGACACATATCTACAAAGAGTTGTGCCAGGATCCGGAACCATAGTCTGGAACGATCCTTGAACTATCATGCTCTGTCCACACCCAGTTGTCAGTGTTGAATGGGATAATGACTTTTTGAACCTTGATGTAACTTTCAGGTCCTTTCAAAGACTTTCCTCAAGTAACTGTTTACCACCCCACCAATTCTTCCAACGGTCATGCCTTCGCCAACTTCGGGTGGACAACGTGGATTGGCTCCATCACAGGTACGTTCAGCATACTGGGTGTGGAGATAAAACTACAGAAACTCATAAAGAATTGTTTTACAGGCAATTTCTTCTCGTAGTAGGCTGACCTAAATACCCACAGCATCTTCAACACGAAGTAGACGAACCTTCAATTAAGCTTACCAGTACATTGATTTGTAGCCACACGAGACAAAGCATCCCAGCATACAATTCTGAGAGAGAATGTCTTGATCTTTGCTTGTGTATTTTTCTGTGGGTGCCTGATAGGAGGGGCAGGGTATCTAACTTTGTGTATGTCCAGCGCTGAGTAATTACCCTTGGTATGTGTGTGTATATGTACTGAGAGAGAACGGACGCGGATTTAAACATACGAAACCGACATTACTAATAATTAGCAATGCCCTACTTGTCCAGAAATATCTTGTCCAAATACCTTGTAAAAGATCAGCTGTGTATCAAAGGGCAACGCAAGTTGGTGAGTGAACTTGATAAATTAATCATCACCACGGCGCGTCTCAACAACAACACCTGTTGTCCCTTTTTTTTCCTGTAAAAAACAAACAAACAACAGGACCTCCTCCCAGTGCGCAAAGGCCGTCGGACCGAAGTCGGCCGCAGTGGGCCCGCGCACGACAGTGCGCGGTCCCACTGCGGCTGACTTTGGTACGATAGCCTTTTGCATGCTGGTATATGTGTGTGCTGTGTACGTGTACGCGTGTACATCCAACAGGCATGAGCTCCAGGCAGATGGCAATCTCCGAGATTGGAGTGTCCTTCCCGGATGACACCTTTGGATCAGAGTCCAGATTTGGGACACCTTTCACGGTATGTGCGAGCTGAGATTGTGATGAGCTGCAATCAGAGATATACTCTCTGTATATCTCTGGCTGCAATGAAATAATTAAGATGCGATCATTTTAGATCTTCACGTCCGTTTTAGTCTGAAGCGGAGCCGACGACCGACCCATTCCCTGCGGGATCCAATACAAACGTTCCTCTTGAGCCCTCGCAGCATGCAGAGACTCATGCGGATCAACGCCTCGTTGACTGATTCAAGGCACCTCGCATCAATAGCTGTGCAAGTGTCATAGCGTTGCCGGCGGCAAGGCTATACGACACTTCCGCGGCTATTGATGCGGGGTGCCTTGAATGGATTAACTGGAGTTTCTGTGGGTTTTGTTTTAACCCCCTTGATTACTACGGACGATACTGTTCGGTGGAAAAGACGCGTTAATACACGTCTTTTCCGCCGGATGGTATCGTTAGTAGCAGTTGCGGGGTTAACACATGGAGCCATAGGGTTGAAATTCCAAATTCAGAAGTTGTCTTTGTAGACAACATCAAAGTTCAGAGAATAGTTCGACCATGATAGTTCATGAAGGGGTGGGAAGAGGGGGGGGGGGGTGTGCAGGCGCAGGCAGAATACCTTGGCGTGTAGTAGAGGCGCCAGCTTATTCTGGCACCACAACTGAACCATCATGCTTCACTGATCAAGACTCGCGCTGCAGTGCGTCGCTGCTTTCCAAAGAACCTAATCCTTGTGCTGCGATTGTTGCAGTTCCTGCTTCGAGACATCTTGCAGTTTGACAACACGCTGGAGGACAGCCTGAAGCGACTCACTGACTCCCGCCGCACGTGTGACCTCATCTTGGGAGTGGGCGACGGCAAGGTCAGAGCGCGACTCACTGTGCTGTCCGCCACCACCATGGCCGTAGTTTAATTCTACTCACCCAATGCGCAAAGGCTATCGGGCCGACATCGGCCGCCGTTGGCCCGCGCATTTGCGTGCGCGGGCCAATGGCGGCCGACTCGACCCGATGGCCTTTGCGCACTGGGCAGTGTCTTCTTTCTGACTTTTGTAATTAGTCACAGAAACAGTCTTCTTAGTCGCCGAGTAGAGGCAGTCTCCTCCTACAGTGAGTCCAGGTCCGCAAAGAGTACTGACGAGCAAAAGAAATGCGACATTTTTTTAAAAATCTGGATTTAGAAAAGTCGCATTTCTTTCGCGCGTCAGTATTATAAGGCACGCTTCACTGATGTGAGGTCAGTCTCTGTGTCGCTCTTCTCTCATTTGCAGCTGACAAATAACTTAAACACTATTCATAGGTCCGTCGTCGCTCAGAAACTTGATCACTTTCAACGACTGGCCACTGATTTATCTTGTTACAGTACTATCAGTATGCATGGAGTCACCGTGTGTGTGTGTGCGTGAGTGTTTTCGCGTGTGTGTGTGTGTGTGTGTGAGTGTGTGTGTGTGTGTGTGCGCGCGCGCGCGCACGTGACGGTGTGTAACGGTGTGTGTGTGTGTGCGTGTGTGTGTGCGCGCGCGCGGGCATGTGTGTGCGTGCGCATGGGAGAGAGCACTGATGTCACGCCCCTTTTAGTTCAGTGTGTGTGTGTGCGTGTGTGTGTGTGTGTGTGTGTGTGTGTGTGTGTGTGTGTGTGTGTGTGTGTGTGTTTGTGTGTGTGCGCCACTGTGCGCGTGTCAACTCATTGTGCATTTGTGTGCGTGCCCTCCGGTTTGTGTGCATGCGATCATGTGTGTGTGACGTGCGTCGCGTGAGCGCGCGCGCGCGCGTGTGTGTGTGTGCGCGCGCGCTCACTCCCGCCAGCGAGTCGGTGTGTGTGTGTAGTGCTTACAATATATTGAGCGATGCTGCGAGTAAAGTACAGCAGCCGGTGCCGTGTAGAAATGCAGTTATATACACACTGAATCAGATACGCTTTCACGGCGAATAGCCACGGTACGCGAAAATCCCACGAAAAAAATAGTTCTACAAATCACCATAACCGTACCAAATAAATGTGTGCTTACCAGGCTGATCTGGGCTTAAGGTTGAACAAAAATCACCGACTATTAAACAATAATACATTATCTTATACAAAATAATAAAACATTACTTGCATGGGTAATGTATGCCTTGAAAAAGTTGAAAGGAACTGGCGCAACTGGTACAAATATCGCACACATACCACCTGATTACAGGTGTGGGTAGAATGGGTGTTGGGGAAGGGGAGTGGGGTGGGGTGGGGGGGGGGGAGAGAGACCTAACGAACTCGTGATCATGAAAGGTATTGCGTTTCACAGTACATAATACACATAACAGCCAAAGACCTCCTCCTTACATTAAAACCCCACCCGGGTCTGCCCTGGGGGACTTGGGTGGGGTTAGGTACTTTTTAGTTCCCAGGGTCACCCTGGTCAGCCCCACATGGTGAATTTTTCTCTCTATTCTGGGGCATGTGTTTCTGTCTACCCGAGGTCCATTCACCTGTATTTGCCTTTTTAAAACTCTCCCTACTGTCTGCGCTGCCTGTAGCTCTTGATATTGGATGTGTGTTGCTAAATGGTCTTAGCTCTATTTAGGCCCCATGTGTTAGGTTTATTTAATGTATTTGACCGGCTGGCGACATACATTCAATGTTCTGTTTAGTTTTTTTCACAAGCAGTGCAGGCACGTCCTGAGAAAGCCTTGTTGCCGTCGGGACGTTAAGCAATGTACAATCAATCAATCCTTACATTAAACACAAAACTGTGACATCCCAGCAAGAAGCATAGACGCTCAAGAGCCCTTGCGACCCGGCTGCCGGTGCGCATGACGGAGGATTTGTGATTCTTGCAGATGGATCGTTTTCGGGGTCTGAAGAGAACACTGGCATCCAAAGTCACGCGACTCTGACGGGTAAAAAAAGGTCCCAATGCGCAAAAGGCCGTGGGACCGACGTCGGCCGCGGAACTTGACGTGAGTGTCATACCCCAATGCGCAAAAGGCCATCGGTCTGACGTCGGCCGCGGGACGGCGGCCGACGTCAGACCGATGGCCTTTTGCGCATTGGGGTATGACACTCACGTCAAGTGTTCGCATGCAGTGTCAAATAATGGAGACGCATCGATGGGTGTATACACAGCTAAAAGGTATTGCTGACTTTCTTGCCTGACGGTCAAGCCAATCATACTGAACTGATCGGACTCGTGAGCTGTCATGGGTAGTTCAAGATTAGCTGAAGAACAGCAAGCTAATCAGATACAACCATACGCCATGGCGGCTTGCTAGTTGTAATGTTAGGGCCGAACCAAGAGGCTCTGCAAGTACGTTGTACAGACTACTGATAGACACCATGACCGACTACTACTGAGCTGTCACGTGTCATGGTAGATCGACCTAGACTAAAAAGCGCCGCTCGACCTCTTCACTGCCGAGACAAAATCCATCTGCAAGTGGCACAGATCCCCCTTGAGCCCCCGCAGGTGAAACACCATATTTGTCCGACCTGGTTTATATTTACACGCCTTCAATATCCCTCCGTTCAGCATCAGACACGCGCATTTTCAAGGTACCTAGGCGAAAGATCAAAACCAGAAATACTGTACAGGATTGCGCAGACAACAACAGCACTGACAAGATTGAAGACCATATGGAAGGACAGGAACATCACAGTCAAGATCAGACTGATGCGCTTATTAGTCATCTCAGTGTTCTTGTATGCCTACAGCAGACCTTGAAAGGAGGATACAAGCCACTGAAATGAGATGTTTTCGAAGGCTGCTTGGCATTTCATACAGAGATCACATCACGAACGAGGAAGTGGGAAGCAGAATCAGGCAAGCCATCGGGCCCTATGAAGACCTATTAACCATTGTGAAAAAACGCAAGCTGAAGTGGTATGGGCATGTCACGCGTTCAACAGGGCTTGCCAAAACAATCCTGCAGGGCACTGTGCAAGGAGGACGAAGGAGAGGAAGACAGAGGAAAAGATGGGAGGACTGAGGCTGGGCGATACGCTAAGAATGGCAGAGAACAGAGTGGAATGGAGGGAGCTGGTTGCCAAGTCATCGGTGGTGCCCCAACGGTCGGCAAGACTACGGGAGATAGATAGATAGATAGATAGATAGATAGATAGATAGATAGATAGATAGATAGATAGATAGATAGATAGATAGATAGATAGATAGATAGATAGATAGATAGATAGATAGATAGATAGATAGATAGATAGATAGATAGATAGATAGATAGATAGATAGATAGATAGATAGATAGATAGATAGATAGATAGATAGATAGATAGATAGATAGATAGATAGATAGATAGATAGATAGATAGATAGATAGATAGATAGATAGATAGATAGATAGATAGATAGATAGATAGATAGATAGATAGATAGATAGATAGATAGGCGAAAGAAGTCTAGCCAGGGCCAGCGTGCCTTTTCTTATTTCGGTCTAGTCACCTGGAACGACCTTCCAGCCTATATCAGACATGATCCAACTCGGTCTGCTTTCAAATCACTGCTCAAGACCTATCTGTTTTCTTATGCGTATAGTTAGATACAATACTACTACTAATTGAAGTTTATTGTCCCGCTGGCACTAAAGTATGCAAACCAAGGGGAATCACAGCGCTGGACAGACAACAGTTAGATCCCCTGCCCCCGCCTATCAGGCACCCAATCGCCAGCCCACAAAAGTGGCACTAAAGTGATCGGGGACTACAGTTAGATGCAATTTCGGTGCGTTAGCAATCTTTGACAATAACTGTTCTTGTAACGGTGTGTGTGTAATGTGTGAGTGTGAGCTTTTGATATGTCACTTTAGTTTTTGTAACATTTATTGTAGCGTTTTCTTTCTTGTATTTTTGTTCTGTGATTTTTTGATCTTGTAAAGCGCTTAGAGCACCATTCATTTGGAGGTTAAGCGCTGTATAAATGTACATTGTTGTTATAATTATTATTATTGTTATTATTATTATTTTTATTATATGCTTCTTGCTGACCCAACTCATAGCCATGTTCCTCAGACGGCTGTGTTGTCTGTCAAGCTGATCAGTCCGTGCTAGTTTTAGCGATATTGTTTCTAGACCATGGTAGTAAAGGGGTGAAAGTGAGACTCGGAGGGTATTTAACCCCCTTGTACATTCAGCCACCGGTACTGTGAACAGTACCGGCGGCTGCAAGCGCAAGCCTGTTAACCCACTGTGTCCCAGGTACGAAATCCCCACATTTTAGAGTTGTCCTCAGAGGACTGCATTACAATTCAGGAGACAGGTCGACCATGATAGTTCAAGGGTGGTGCCAGAATAGCTTGGCGCCTATTGACGCCAAGCTATTCTGGCACCACCCTTGAACTACCATGGTCAATCCATATCTTGTTGTGGTGTGTCGGGACTGAATCAGTTTAAAGCTGGACGAACTTTTGATCGGCAAACCTAGATCGGAGAAGATCGGCGATCTTTTGGTTTGTTTCTTAATTGAGGTTGAACGAACCTAGGCGAACTTCAGCAAACCAGGTTTGCCATGGTTCTCTTTCTTAACTGAAGTGCTTGATTCGGCGTACTTACTGTCTGCGAAGGTGTTCAAAATGGCTGCCGCTATGCCGCTTCGCGATTTGAACGATTTTTGTTTTTGTACTCCTTACAGTAGCGATCCCACAAACAGCGTTGCGCCTCCCACAAATCAATAAAAATAGGTCTTGTTCTTTGCACGAGTGAAATATCGCCGTCCGCCATAATTGTTGTTGGTTGGTTGGTTAGTTCGGGTTTAACGTCCACAGCACCGAGGTGATCATGGACGGCCCTGACGGGCGGGTTATGGGGGTTTGAGACTGCGGCTTCCAGTGACATCTTTCACCTGCCGTTTCGCCCCTCGCCCGTCGCTACAGGACTTGGAATGGTCAGTGTCATGGTCCATGGACGTTTCCTAAAGCCTGCGCGGTGGAGCTTTTTGGTGGAGTGCAGTGTGCGCAGTACTGGCCCCACCCTTTAAACCCTTGGTTCGTCTGCCATGGCCTAGCAAGCTGGGACGATGGCATCGAGGTCCTCGGGTCGTAGGTTTTATATCAGACTGTCCTTGTCCTAGTCTCTGGCTCAAAAGCCTTCCCCGGAGACACGGGGGCTTTGATGTCAGGGGTTTCCTCCCTTAGCCTTTCCGCAGCCAAGCGGCCAGGCCTGCAAGGCAGCAGGGGACTCGTGGAGGGCGGGGTCGTCTAAGTCCCGTGCAGATGTGAACATCTGCCCACTGCCCAGGGTTATGGGGGGGGGGGGGGGGGGGGGCAGGGAAATCTATTGCCTATGGAGTACGACCTGAACACTGATCAACTCAGGCGCACTCCAACTGTGCCACTTTGATTTACCAGGACCTTTCAACGGACATGCTATTGAACAAATCCGTTTTCCCCCTGGATTGTGAGTCCAGCTACCATGGCCGGGACGGGATTCGAACCCACGACCGGGCGATTCCCTTCGCTCCCCTGCTCCGAAGTTTAACCGCCTGAGCTATTTCCGACTCCCATAGTTGTTGTATCGGTGACTATCTTCAAAACCGCTATTATCTCCAACGCAGAAGAGGGTAAACGTTTTGACCAATGGGCAGAGAGAAGGTTCGCCTTCGATCCCTCGACATGTCGAGCGATCTTTTTCCGACAGCGAACTATGGTTTGCCGAGGTTCGTGAACTACTTCGAACTAGGTTCGCCGTATCTTTAGATCGTCCACTTAAGAACCAACCTGGTTCGCCCGAGATCGTGAACTCTAGATCGTCAGAGTTCGCGAACTAAGGTTCGTTTAATTAAAAACGGCTTTTAGACAAACACAATACACTGGGCCCGAGTTCAGACTAAAGGACTAGGCCTTGGAACGAATGTATTGTATTTGCTTCCTTACTCTTTTTCTTAGCGACGAAGCATGTGTATGTGTGTGTGTGTGTGTGTGTGTGTGTGTGTGTGCGTGCGTGCGTGCGTGCGTGCGTGCGTGCGTGTGTGTGTGTGTGTGTGTGTGTGTGTGTGTGTGTGTGTGTGTGTGTGTGTGTGTGTGTGTGTGTGTGTGTGTGCAGGAGCGGGCGTTCCGTGGTGTGCAGTACTCAGCCGCTGTGGCCAACTTCTTCACCGACACCAACCTCAAGCCTGACGCACCCTGGCACCCTAAGATCAAAGACACCGTGTATTTCGGTACGATTTGTCCCCTTCACTGTTGTGGCGGCAAGGCGAACGCTCTGGGAGTATACTGAAGGCCAACTGAAGACTGAAATGCTGACATTTTTGGAATCATCGGGAACGCTAAAGTGTTTCCTATGATTCCAAAAATGTCGCATTTCTTTGCTCTTCAGTGTACAAGACTTGCTTACCTGAGCTATCCGACCACGTCTGTAACAAAGCCGTATATGCGTGACGAAGCGATACAGTGAGGTAAAGGTACAGTTAGCAGACACAAGCAAGGTAAAAAATGTTAATCTTTCATATTCATCCCGAGTGGCGCCACAGTGCCCAGTTTATTAATCAGAAATTTTTCACGGTCTTTCCTGGCCCAGATTCGGGTTAAAGGCCTCTGGCGTATGCAAGCCAGTAATGTCTGGGCCAGGAAAGACCGTGAAAAATTTCTGATTAACAAACTGGGCACTGTGGCGCCACTCGGGATGAATATGAAAGATTAACATTTTTTACCTTGCTTGTGTCTGCTAACTGTACCTTTACCTCACTGTATCGCTTCTGTTTTATTACTCACTAACCAGATAGGTGAGGTTGGCGCTGGTTGCCTTATGTACATTTCCCTTGGGGACTTTCTCAGCGCTGGCCGTACGTTTAGTTGGATCCCTTGCCCTTCTCTGTCGGGCGCCCGGTCTCCGGCTCACGGAGTGATACGCGGTTTTGGGGCGGGGCGATCGTGTGCATCCCTTGGGGATGTATGTGGTCGTCTTGTTGCGTGCCTGTGTGTTTTTCTGTGGGCTGGTGGGTGCCTGTTGGGTGGGGCTGGTGGCTCTGGCTGGTTGTCTTCCGCCCCCACCCCACCCTTTTTTTCCCCCTCTCTCTCTCTCCCTCTCCCCCCCCCCCCCCCTCCTTACCCCCTTTACCACTTCTCTCTAGCCATCTTTCTCTCTTTACGCTTTTTCCTTTTCCCTTCTTCCCTTTCCTCCTTCCTCCTCCCCCCCCCTCCCCCCCCCCGCCCCCGTCTCTCTCTCTCTCTCCCCCCCCCCCCCCCCCCCTTATTTTTTTAGTTACCCTTGAAGACGGTTTCACAACTACATACTCTCCACTTATACCAATATTCTCTTATTGAATTTGATTATTTGCTTTGTTTTCTTGACTTATTACTTGTTGTGTACCGTGCTAAATGCTGGGTTTTTTTTCCCGGGGTTCTCCCGTTTTTCCCCGAGGTAGTCCTCAACTTGAAGGTGATATAAAGTTTGCCTTCGGGTTGGTGTTTAGCAGGCTTTGTGTATTAGACACTCAGCCTACTTCGTGCCCAAGGGTACTCCCCGTTCGTTCTCTCTCTCTCTTTCTCTCTCTCCGTCTCGCTCTCTCTATCTCTCTCTCTTTCTCTGGCCTCACCTACACGCCTTTTCTTTTGCTCGCTCCTGCACGTGCTTGCACACACTCTTGTCTCTCGTGTTCAGGTTCTTTCCGAATCTCTCTCTTACGATTTTTCGTTGACGTCATTTTTACTTTTTCCGCACTTTTGTTCTTCCTTTTCTTTTATTTTACGTCACCTCCTTCAGTTGCCACATTCCTTCTGCCAATGAAGATAAGTAGCGGCTAATCTCTCTGTTTGTTTGTTTGTTTGTCTATTTTGTATATTTACCCGAAATATTAATAAATTGTGTTGTACCCGTCTTTTCTAAGCGTGTTTCTTTCTCCGTTGGGTACTTCTTGGTACACACCTCAAATCACCATCCACTTGGCAACTCAAAATAGGCCAAAAAGAGTCCGCTGATTAAGCCAGATTGGTATGAATCAAAGCACCAAACATGTCTCTTCTCATCTAGTAAAAGATTTTAAGCAAATTCTAGCATACTGCCTCTGTACAAGATGCCAAAGAAGGCAAAAGACTTTTTTTTTAATAAAAAAAAAAAAACACCGGTCTTTGCACTGCCTCACCTACCTATCTGAATATGTAACGTGACCTGTTCTACCAACGCTATCCTCACCTATCTGGTTTGTGAGTGACTTTATCACAGGCGACTTCATCATCATGGACTTGGGATAGGCCGTTTGCTCAGATTTCCGTTTGCCATTGTGTTCCGTCTTGTTCGTCTCTGGTTTTCTATTAGTGGGCAGGTGGTTAACGCTGGCAAGCAGCGAGCAGAGGTATAGTAGGGGCAGAGTCCTTTTCTCTTCATGGTCACAATCGTGTCCACCAGTGACAGTAGTCTTGTAAGGGCGGTGTCATCTCACACCGGCGGTTGATCCCACCCGGCAATATCCTACAGCCCATTACTACTTTTAAAAAATACAAATATTATTATTACTTTTATTGCTGTTGACCTTTCCCCGACTGACTTTTGTTTCCTCAACCGAGGCCGCCACAGTCACGGCCGTCTCACGGTCGCAAATTTGTTTTTTCCTAGGCGGCCTTCATTTCAGCAGGTCCAAAAATGTTTTTCATCATCAGGAAACGACGACCGCTTCACCCTTTTAGCCCCAAGGTCCCATTTCTCAAATTTTGGGAGGTGTTGCCTAACGACTATATAACAGTTGTAGGAGATGGATTGATCATGATAATTCAATGGTAGTGCCAAATGAGCTTGGCGCCTGAAGGCGCCAAGCTCACATGGCACTACCCTTGTGAATTATCATGATCAATCCGTCTCCTGCTGCAGAGTCCCGGGGCTAAAATGGTTAACAATGTATCCATCATCAGCAAAAGTCGACCGCTTAGCAAGTCAGCATACTTTCAGCTTAACTCATTCTACCCCAGACACACCACAGCAAGATAAGGATCGACCATGACAGTTCAAGGCTGATGCCAGAATAGCTTGGCGCCTATGGGCGCCAAGCTATTCTGTCATCACCCTTGAACTGTCATGGTCGATCTGTGTCCTCCACTACAACGCAGTCTTCAGAGAACAACGGCAAAACTTGGGGATTTCGGTGTTGGGGTAGAATGAGTTCAACAAAAAATGAATGAATGAATGAACTGGTCCACCTCAGAGCCATCAGGACTATTGATTTTACGTCCTGACTGGAATTGATATGCATGGCTTACAATGTAGCTCGCTCTGGTAAGATATGTTTACGTAAACAGGCTTGGCGAAAGAGGGACTGACTATGACAGCTCAAGATTCGTGCCGTATTGGCTTGGAACGTATCGTCCGTGATAGCTCAAGGAACCAGGCGCCAAGTTAGCTAAGCTTTGGTCTTACCTCCTGCAGTTTTCGTTGAGATTTAAAATACTTTTTTTAAAAAAATCAAAATTGTAAAAATCCACATCACTGTCATTATTATTTTATGTTTGGTTTGCAATTCACGTGACATCGACGACAAAATCCACATCACTGCCATCATTATTTTATGTTTGGTTTGCAATTCACGTGACATCGACGACAAAATCCACATCACTGCCATCATTATTTTATGTTTGGTTTGCAATTCACGTGACATCGACGACAGATACTTAGTTCTAACGACAAGTTCATGGAGTCTACCCATGGGAAATCTGTTGATTAAAGGTTGAACATTGGTGCAAACAGGTAATGGCAGGAGAAAATCAGTACAAAGCAGGAGTTTTGTTTCTTGTTGGCCCAGTGAATGCATAAAAGCTAAAACGGCCGGCGCTGTACAGCAATCGATTGCACATAATCACCGCTTCGCTGCCCAGGAAAAACAAACACCACCAAACTGAAAACGGGGTAGATCTTCATGAGCCCCCACAGTTGCGGGGGTTCTTGAGGATCTATGCCGCTTGCTTTAACCACCTTGTATCCATGCCTCCGCTGAACGGCTGAGAATTTTCCACTTTGAATTAACGCATTTAGCCCCGAGTCCCTACAGCAGGAGCTTGATTGACCATGATAATTCAAGGGTAGTGCCAGATTAGCTTGGCGCCTTCAGGCGCCAAGCTAATCTGGCACTACCCTTGAATTACCATGCTCCTGCAACTGGTACATAGTCATTAGGCAACACCTCCAAAATGGTAGAAATGTGACCTTGGGGCTAAAAGGGTTAACAGATTTCAAAAACACAATTTGCGTCTACTGGCAATGAAGGTTGACGTCATGTTTTCGTGTGCGTGCGTTCGTGCAGGTATGGACTGGCTGTGTCCTGGCTACAGTGAGGTGCTGGCCCGCCAAATACAGACCTATCACGGCCTGCTCACCCCAGAGCTCATAGCCAGTCAGGTGGTGCCCATCGTGCAGACGGGCAACATGCAGGTAGCGCCGCTTAGCTACGACATAGGAATCTACGGCACAGAAACTAGCCACTAGAAGATTATAACTAACTCATTCGAGACGTGCTGCGTGCGGATACGCGGCGTCGTGAAGCCGCGTATCCCAATGCATCACGCCTCGATCGTAATGCGAACTCCATAACTGATAGACCAGTGGTTTGTACAATTCATGTACATGCACACAAACAGCATGGATTGAAGGTCTCCCGTAGATGCCAAGTGCTGCTTTAAAATAAAAGAGCTGTATATTTTATTCACGTTTATTCCGTATACTTGCAGATTTTTGTAAACCCCTGAATCATATGGTCATTACTGAACAATACACTAGCGCCAATTATCATAAAACGGAAACCGCTAATTAGCACATGACGTGAACGTCTTATCATATTATTTCCAAGGTGGCGGTGTACGACCTGACGGCCAACATTGCACTTCTTGCCAACGCACGAGCCAGCTACGAGACGGGGCCTCTCAACGCGTACGATCGGTGGGGCCCAGTTTCTTTTGTCAGTCATTTTCCTCAGTCAGTGGCGAACGACATCAATGACTTTCCCCATCCTTTTTTACTATCACTGGGTGCTACAAGGCATGTCATCATTAACCCTTATCATTCGGAATACACCAGTGTGTAAAATAAGTTTGACTAAAATAGTTCAAGGGTAGTACCAGAATAGCTTGGCGCCTCTAGGCGCCAAGCTATTCTGGCACCACCCTTGAACTAAAGCCATTGGTCTCTATCCTTATCTGTAAGTACCATAAAATAGCTTACATATGGCAGTGTACAAATTTGAATCTTTTAGCCTCAGTATGATATGGGTTAATAGCGGGATTTCAGCCGTTTGCAACTGACGAACCGGACTCCCACGAACGGGAGAGAAGCCACGGCGGCCCGATAACTCGCTCCAGACATCTCCAAGAGGCATAGATCCTCATGAGCCCAGAGTGTTGTAACCGCGATTTCGTTGTCGTTTGTTGTCGGTAGTCGTTCGCAGCAAACGAAACCTCATTGTTGTCTCGTCGACAAGCAGATGAAAGAACTCATTTCAGGCACCACCGTTGGGCTAATACGGGCTACATCTTTCAAGCCACTTGACTTACGTGTTGGTTGGTACCTTAAAATTCAACATGATTTCATGTGAGCGATTGGACCGGCTCTGGCAGTGAAAGATTTGACAACATATATTTGTGCACAGTTATACTTTTTATATTTGCATGACACTGGATAGATAACTTATGCCCTGAGAAGTTCAAGTTAAGACAGAAAGTCCGTTCGTGTGAAAAGCGAGATTTTATTGCAGTACAATAAAAAGAAATCTCGCCATTCACAAACAAGATGGGATGAACCATAACCCACAAAGTCTCTTCTATACGAGAGCAGTGCCACACTGACATTTCTCGACTTGTCAAGTTTAGCCGACCGGTTTGAACCGAAGATCAAAGTCGTACCTGTTCTGCAAAATGACTGCTAGTTTTGACAGTGATGATGATGTGCTTGCATTATCAGCAGTTTTGGATCATATTCGGGAAGAGGCGTGCGAAACATCAGCGGCAACGGCGGTAGTACTGATCACAACATGCGTGTTCGGCCATTTGCAAACCGTGTTGAAACGACATGCTTTGCGAGACGCGCTCTGATTGGTTGAAGCTTACGATCGGGACCGAATCGGATCGGGAAAATAGAGCAGGTTCTAGTCAGCCGTTTCCCAGCCGATTGGGACCGGATCGGATAATTGACGTCATCCGATCGCAAACGGGTCGGAATCGGCTTCAAAATCGGGGCACAACCGGCCCGTGTGGCGGGGCCTTTAGGACGGGTCGCGGTGAGGCGAATTTAATAGCATGTCCATGATGTCAAAGGCGGGCAGGCTAAACCTCTAACAATTGAAGTAACAAGACAAAAATTACGTCATGTCTAGTTACGCTAACCTCGCAGATGAACGTACATTTGGCGCGAAGCGCCTTATGTGCGTATGCATGTGTTTGTGCGTATGTATGTAAACAAGAGCATCTCCGATGTTTCTGTACACACAAGCTTGAAACTTGGCGAAATACTTTCTTAAGTGGGTGGCTAAGAGAGCCTCCGAGCATAGTGTAATTGAATGTCTCATTGAAGACATACTAAACAAACGTTTGTAGGAAGTCGGTTGACCCAGATTAGAGTCCGTAATTTTTGTCATACTTACTTGAACTTTCGCACATAGCTAGTTTGGAGAAAGACATTGGATGAGTTCGTTAGCCAGCTTTGTATCCTTTCAACTTCTTTAGTAAAAATTAATTCTTTTAAGAAAATAATTAAAACAGTAAAAAAAAAAAAACTTCACTTCTAGAGAAAGTCAGACCAGTGCCGGTGACGAAAAAGAAGCAACTCTGTCATCACGCAGACACTGATACTCTAAATATGATGTAATTCTCTCTCTCTCTCTCTCTCTCTCTCTCTCTCTCTCTCTCTCTCTCTCTCTCTCTCTCTCTCTCTCTCTCTCTCTCTCTCTCTCTCGCTCTTTCTCACATATATGCGCGTCTCCAGGAGGCATAGATTCTCATGTGCCCGGAGGGCGCATGAACATCTATGCCTCTTGACGATGTTTGGAGCGCGCACATGCACTCCCGCACATGCAAAAACACACATCGACGCGCTTTCAGAAGACGGCATGCACTGTACTTAGTATAGCATGTAGGCCCTAGGTAGGTAAATTCAACCTGATTTCACACAAATTATAGCAAGACTGAGATTGTACCGTGGAATTCTAGTTTTGTCACCTACTCACAACCCATTACTCAGCGCTGGACAGACAAACAGTTAGATCCCCCTGCATATGTCTGCGTGGTGACAATGCTTCTTTTACGTCACCGGCACTGTCCGACTTTCTCCATGATATTAAGTTTTTTTAAAACTGTTTTAATATTTTGTTGTTGTTGTTGAAAGGAATACATTTTTACTGATGAAGTTGAAACGGTACAAAGCTGGCTAACGAACTCATCCAATGTCTTTCTTCAAACTAGCTATATCGGGTCACTTGAATCAGTGAACTTCTGAAAGCGCGACGATGTGTGTGTGTGTGTGTGTGTGTGTGTGTGTGTGTGTGTGTGTGTGTGTGAGTGTGTGTGTGTTAGTGCGTGCATGCGCACGCGCTCCAAACATCTCCAAGAGACATAGATCCTCATGTGCTCTCCGGGCCTATGCCTCTTGGAGATGCGCGCATGTCTGAGAGAGAGAGAGAGAGAGAGAGAGAGAGAGAGAGAGAGAGAGAGAGAGAGAGAGAGAGAGAGAGAGAGAGAGAGAGCGGCGCGCTAGAGAGAATTACGTCATATTTAGGGTATTAAAGAATTAATTTTTACTAAAGAAGGTGAAAGGATACTAAGCTGGCTAACCAACTCATCCAATGTCTTTATCCAACCTAGCTATATCCAAAATTTCAAGTAAATATGACAAAAATTACGGACTCTAATCTGGGTCAACCGACTTCCTATAAACGGCTGTTTATGTCTTAAATGAGATATTCAATTACAATATGCTCGGAGGCTCTCTTAGCCACCCACTTAAGAAAAGTATTTCGCCAAGTTTCAAACCTGTGTGTACAGAAATATCGGAGATTCTCTTGTTTACATACATTCGCACACACACACATACATACATACGCACATAAGGCGCTTCGCGCCAAATGTACGCAGCAGCGAGGTTAGCGTAACTAGACAAGAAGTAATTTTTAAGCCCCTTCTATTTATAGAAGGGACTTATTAGGACGGGTCGCGGTGGGGTGAATTATAGCATGTCCATGATGTCAAAGGCGGGCAGGCTAAACCTCCAACAATTGAAGTAATTACGTCATGTCTAGTTACGCTAACCTCGCTGCTGATTGGCGCGAATCGCCGTACGTGCGTATGTATGTATGTATGTATGTGTGTGTGTGTGTGTGTGTATGTGTGTGTGTGTGTGTGTGTGTGTGTGTGTGTGTGTGTGTGTGTGTGTGTGTGTAAACAAGAAAATCTCCGATATTTCTGTACACACAAGCTTGAAACTTGGCGAAATACTTTCTTAAGTGGGTGGCTAAGAGAGCCTCCGAGCATTTTGTAATTGAATATCTCATTGAAGAAATACTAAACAACCGTTTAGGAAGTCGGTTGACCCAGATTAGAGTCCGTAATTTTTGTCATATTTACTTGAACCTTTGAATATCTCATTGAAGAAATACTAAACAACCGTTTGTAGGGAGTCGGTTGACCCAGATTAGAGTCCGTAATTTGTGTCATATTTACTTGAACCTTTGCACATAGCTAGTTTGGAGAAAGACATTGGATGAGTTCGTTAGCCAGCTTTGTATCCTTTCAACTTCTTTAGTAAAAATTAATTCTTTCAGAAAAGAATTAAAACACTATAAAAAAAAAAAACTTCACTTCTAGAGAAAGTCACCACAGTGGCGGTGACGTAAAAGAGACAACTCCGTCACCACAAAGACACTGACATAATACTATAAATATGACGTCATTCTCTCTCTCGCGCGCGGCTCTCTCTCTCTCTCTCTCTCTCTCTCTCTCTCTCACACAAACATGCGCGCATCTCCAGGAAGAATAGATCCTCATGCACCCTCCAGGCACATGAGGATCTATGCCTCTTGGAGATATTTGGAGCGCGAGCGCACGCACGCAGACACACATCGATGCGCTTTCAGAAGAGCATGCAGGTGACCCGTGTACTTCGTTAGTTTCTCATGTAGCAAGGTAAAGTCAACCTGCTTTCACACAAATTATAGCAAGTCTGAAATTGTACCGTGAAGTTCTAGTTTTGTCACCATTTTCTCAAGCCTATGACTGAAGCGAAAGTGAAACTCACATCACGTAAAATATAAAATTACGTAAAAACTAAAACTTACGATATGACACTGAAATGACGTTTGACAAATCAATGACGCCGTATGTCCTGTGCCCCTTATAGAACTCACTGACGCATTGGCAGATCTGCGAGACTTTTCAATAGGAGATAATTCAACATCAGAATCAGGTCAAAGACGAACGCGGACCATCGACAGCGAGGACAGCTCTCATATAGAAGGGACTTTGTGGGTTATGGTTCATCCCATCTTATCTTGTTGCTTCAACTGTGAGAGGTTTAGCCTGTCCGCCTTGACATCATGGACATGCTATTAAATTCACCCGTCCTAAAAAGTCCCTTCTATAAATAGAAGTGACTTAAAAAAGGACTTCCTACCGTTTGCCTTTATAGGACAGAATTATTATTATACCGCATGTATCATTCATCAGTAACTACCTGCATTCTTTGGTAGATTTTGTTTTCCACATGGGACCGGTTTAATAAAGTATAATCTTTTATTTATTCATGATTTCGGCAAATTTCTCGCTACTTTTTCAGACAATTCGTGCGGCTCAACATGACTGAGCTCTTCAATGAACAGCCACCACCCGGGTATTGATCTGCTTCAGACGGCCAGCGCAGCAGCACTAATAAAGAATGAATACCCCAGAAAATTGAGTGCTTTGCGTGTCGTGCGCATTGCTGTAATGATGTTTTAGTTGCCCTAAGATTTGAAAAGAGGCGATTCTGTTGGTAATCGAAAGCATATTATCATAATCAAATTCAGTTTTACGCCAGTCACAAGCCAGTGTCTCGGGGAACCACTCGCTGATTGAAGAATCTCGGGCTTTGCGTTACAAACATGTCGCCAAAATCCTTTTTAAAGTACCATTACGCATGAATCTGAAGACACATTTGAGCACTATTAGTGTCAGCGTTTGTTCTGCCCTGTCGACACACCTAATGAACTTTAACAGCAGTTTCGACAGCAAAAGCACACGTGTAATTGCACTTATTTATTCTGTGCAGCCGCCGTTAGCGTGTCAATCTATTTTTTTTTTTTTTTTTTTTTTTTGCGGTTTCTCGCACTGATAGTGATAGCGTTGTATTTATTGAACGGAGTGGAGTCCGTGTCAGGTTACTTGATGTAAAGATGACGTGTGCTGAACTGGATTGTCCTGTGTCTAACTAGACCTGTGTGTAGCCGTTTTGTAACCATCTGTTACAGAAGTGTATCTTTGAACAGTCGTTGCGGTAGTGGGCCTTCATATGGTACTGCGTGGTTTTGGTTTTCCTAATTCTGGGTGACAAACTGATTCGACTCTACCCTTGAGCTGTCACAATTGATCCGCCTACCGCAAATAGAGCCCTATATGAATTTAAAATCTCGTTCAACAGCTTGCGGCAAAAAGCTTTAGCTTCGCATGCTGTTTGTGTTCAAAACACAACGCGTGAAGGTCAACCACGTGCCAAAGAGATGATCTGCTGCGACATGCCAAAATGACTCACGCCAGATGGACACGGGGCCACTTGGGCGTACGCCCAAGTGGCTCCGGGTCCATCTGGCGTGAGAGTCATTTTGGCGTGTTACCACCACGTTGAAATCACCTTGACATACCAAGTCGATTTTGCCTATACAAATGTGAGCCCGGGACGATCCGATGAATAAATCATTCTGGTGCGTTACTGATGTCACACACACGCATGCGCGCGCTCACACACACACACATACATACAGAAGGGTCTGTGAGGAAGAGAGTCTTCAGTCAAATGTTTAATATGGTTAGAAGATTATAGAAAGAAGTCTGAGAAACGACGCATTTCCAAGCACTTCCAAGTAATATATTTACTCCTGATTCTGTGTATACATTTTACGAAAACAAAGTTTACCGGTAAACCACACAGTGGTTCTGTGTACATATTAAACATGTCCTTACTTAGGCAATGAAATGCATGAAGTTTTCTTTTCACCAATATACCGACTACTGATCTGCTACCAGATGGATTTCCCATGTTGGCAAAAATAAATGAATCAATAAATAATAACGAGCTGGGTAAAGGAATATTGCAAAAGGCGAAGACTATGGAGAAAATGTCTTGCCAGCTAATAAGCTGGAGATAATGGGCCTTCTCAGGATGTGCCTAAACAGAATGTTGAATGTATGTCACCAGCCAGTAAAATATGCTAAATAAACCTAAGACATGGTACGCCACTTAAGAAGCAATGTTGTAAAACAAAACATAATTTGCCTACCACTTAATTATCCCATAAAAATAAAATTGAAAATATAAAATATTCAGTTTTTAAGTTCTTGTACTTGCATTGTACAACCATTTGTTTGTATCTTCAGGGACTCTGTACATATGCTCTATAGTTCCCTGGTATCTGGCGTTCACATGCGTTTGTATGAGAGCAAATTGAAGCTTCTGCATGTCCAAACATGAACAAATACAGTTAGTACAAATTTTGTGACCTAAAGTGACATAACATCCGTAGCCGTTTCTGATAGAGTAAAAACTGTTGCCCAAAGTAAAATGACAATATGGAATGTTTGACAAATATTGACCAAATCTGTCTTAATGCCAGTCGTTTGCTGCCGTGTAATACGAGATTACGGCGTTTGCTAGGAAAATGCTATAATCGCTTATTACACAGAATACATCAAGCTTTAACCCCTTGTGCATGCGGCACTGGTACTGTTTTACAGTACCAGTGGCTGCATGCAAAAGGGGGTTAAGTGTTTTTTTCACATACAGGATGTATACTGTATATAATACAGTAGACAAATTTGTATATTGATAACAAGCGAAGGCTGACACAAGAATGACTTTAAATGCACCTTCTAGCAATATCACTGAACTGCCACGATCAAAATCTATCCTTTTGCAGTGTCAGGATTGAATTGTTAATATTCGAGGCTTTACACTCTTGTGTCTGCATCAGTTCAAACCCTTCACTGCTGAAGGAAGCAGATTGTGTTTTGGAAATTAATGTCATTCAACGCCAAAAAAACTATCTGTCCAAGGAACATGCATACAAAGGGTGGCCAGTGAGAAGCATACATCCTCATGAGCCCCCCACAACTGCAAGGACTCCTGAGGAGCTATACCTCCTGCACTCAGGCATTGTTTGTTGAGCATGCAAACACCAGAACTGTAAACAGTACCAGCAGCTACATGCACAAAAGAATTCATGACGCCATAATAGTATAGTGGTACTATAGAATTCATGATGCCATAATACTGTAGTGGTACTATAGAATTCATAACGCTGTAATACTATAGTGGTACTATAGAATTCATGACACCATAATACTATAGTGGTACTATAGAATTCATGACACCATAATACTATAGTGGTACTATAGAATTCATGAGCCATAATACTATAGTGGTACTATAGAATTCATGACCCATAATACTATAGTGGTACTATAGAATTCATGACATAATAATACTAAAGTGGTACTATAGAATTCATGGTGCCATAATACTATAGTGGTACTATAGAATTCATAACGCTGTAATACTATAGTGGTACTATAGAATTCATGACACCATAATACTATAGTGGTACTATAGAATTCATGACGCTATAATACTATAGTGGTACTATAGAATTCATGACCCATAATACTATAGTGGACCACTATAGAATTCATGACCCATAATACTATAGTGGTACTATAGAATTCATGACGCCATAATACTATAGTGGTACTATAGAATTCATGACCCATAATACTATAGTGGTACTATAGAATTCATGACGCCATAATACTATAGTGGTACTATAGAATTCATGACGCCATAATACTAAATTGTACAGAAATAATATCAAATAGTATAGCTAACCTTAACCCATTACATCCTGAGGCTGATTTTGTAAAATGAGCTTGTCGTCCTATGAAGGCTGCATTGCAGATTAGGTGATAGATCAACCGTTTTAGTTCAAGGGTGGTGCCAGAATAGTTTGCGCCTCAGGCTTTGAACTATCAGTCAAATTTATTTCAAGCAATGGGTGTATCAGGATGAAATGGGTTAATAGGTACGTTTACAGTATGACTCCATCTTCCATTCTAGAATCACTTACATACACAATAATAAATAATTACCATGTACACTTCAACAAAACAGCAAAAATACATCCCAATACAATATACACAAACAACATCAATAATTACACAGACATGACATTTATTGGTGTAATTTCATATACACACATCTGGTATTCATGTTTATCCCTTTGTGCATGCAGCCACCAGTCCCAGTGCTGCACGACAAGCAGGTTTAACTCATTCAAGACGTGCCACCTCCGGATATGCGGCATAAGTCGCATATCCAGAGGTGGCACGTCTCGAATGAGTTAATTATGTACTATGGTGAACAACTATAACATAAAATAATCCATCACCATCACTGGAAAACTGCATCACTTACAAACTTCGAAATGGTAAACCACACACACTGGCCAAATCAGTGGGGAAAAAAACAAAAGAGAGTATCAAATACAAAAAGGCTTCCATTTTAGTCTGACTCTTATTCATTTAACTCTCTATGGAAATACAAATTTCGGTGCTCTGATCTTGTGCCTGATTTTCTACAACAGCAAATCAAACCATCACTTCCCCCACAAACAAAGGCCACTAGGTTGTCGGCTGCTGTCAGCACATGTACAACTGTGCATGGGCCAAAGTTAGCCTGATGACTTATTGCACATTGGCAGCCCAGCTCCATCCAAGTCTTTAACCCATTTAACCCCACAGCCGTATTTCCCACATTTTGGAGGTGTTGACCAACCGCTGCGTACCAGTGCAGGAGATGGATCGACCATGATAAGGGAAGTGCCAGATTAGGTGGGCGTCGGATGGCGCCATGCTAAACTGACACTACCCTTGAATTATCATGATCAATCCATCTCCTGCTGCAGTGCACCAGGGCCAAATGGGTTAAGCATGTGCACCTTACCACGCACACTTTCACCTGATCTCCCACAGTCCATGGATTCCACAGATAATAATACTGGTCAATATGGTGCACCCATCTAACCCCACGTCTGCATGCCCAAAATTTAAAACATACAGTTGCAGGAGATGGATCGACCATGATAATTCAAGGGTTGTGCCAGATGAGCTTGGCGTCTTCAGGTGCCAAGCTCATCTGGCACTACCCTTGAATTATCATGGTCGATCCATCTCCTGCTGCAGGGCGTTGGGGCTAGATTGGTTTACAGAAAGGTGAAGGAAACTCTCACTCGATCATCAAACTGTCAAACATTTTTAAGGCAGGATGACTCTATGCACCACTTGTGTGATAAAGGGGGGCAAGCTAAGCTAACAGATGCTGACAAAAGCCCTCCTTGTACCTCTATCTGTACATGAAGACATGCACACAGGAAGAGCTGTGTTTTATTGCTTACAGGTACACCACCAATTCACGTATACGCTACAGCACTTGTCTAAACTGTCGTACGCAAGTGGGAGAGCTGGAAGCTTCCGTCAAACTATTGCAACTAGGGCAAAATGCTCTCAAGAAAAGGGAATGGATGAGGATGCGATGAGAGGGACGACAACCTGTAACAAGTGGATTCTGCACTTCACAATAAAAGCTACCTACAAATCCTAGGACTCCCCACCTCGCCTCATGCTCACCTCACCTCATCCCATTCCCACCAGGGCCGCAGTCCCCTTCTCCCATGGCATGATTGTTTAGGTGACTTGAATATTCTGTACGTCTAAACTCATGTATAACACTGAGAAAACATGAAGAACTGAGCCAAGCATTTAACCCTTTTAGCGCCATGGGCACATTTCCCGAATTTTGGAAGTGTTACTTAAAGTGTTATGTACCACTTGCAGGAGGTGGATTGACCATGATAATTCAAGGGTAGTGCCAGATTAGTTTAGAGCCTATAGGCGCCAAGCTAATCTGGCACTACCATTGAACTATCATGGTCAATCAATCTCCTGCTGTAGGGTGTTAGCGCTAAAAGAGTTAAAGCCAATAGTGTTGACTGTTACGCCCCAGCTGTGGCACACCCCAGCCTGTGCACTGAATGTTTTCCGGTCTCATTTCATCACGTGACCAGTGGAAACATGTGAAAAATATTTTTAAAACAATTGGTGCAGATTTGACCATTAAAAAGATAAGTTTGTTTGAAATAAGCAGAAAAGTGCCCATGTAATGTTTTGTTGTTATATAGTCATTTCGGACTTACAAAATGTGCACCTTTTATGGATTTTTCACTGCTTACTGCTAAATTGAGACAGCTTTCTGCAACTAAGATCCATTAAAACGTCATTTAATTTTCCAGATCTACATCAAGATCCGTACAAGTCAGTTTGTAAATGGCGCTGTCCCAAATGATCAACCAATCACCTTGGGGCATACTTCCACTACGAGACCGGAAAGGTTCTTGTGCACGGGCTAAGGCATGCCACAGCTTGGGGTGTAACAATGGCCAACACAAAGCACAATCATGGAATGAACAGGGCAGTTTTAGGGTCATTTACAAATCTGTCAATCTATCCATGGGTCTATCCAAAAGTGGTCATCTTAGACAAATGGACCCCTTACACAGGTGGTCACCTTGAATGACAGGTTTGACTGTATCGAGTGATACTTCAGTCCCTCAGCAAACCTCTATCTGCAGAAGGCGCAGATTCTCATGAGCCCTTGTGGTCACAGGAAGATAATGAAAATTACATCTCCTCTTGCTTGCAAAAATTGGCCCCATGTACATCCTTAGACTGACTCATTAAAGGCACCCGCCATCAAAAGCTGTGGAAGTGTATAGCGTTTCTGCCAGCAATGCTCCGACACTTTTGCAGCTATCGATACCTTAACTTGTTACATACTGAGGCTGATTTTGCAAAAACTTGCTTTGTTGTCCTATGAAGGCTACATTACAGATCTGGAGATAGATCAACCATCTCGGTTCAAGGGTGGTGCCAGAATAGCTTGGCGCCTGAGGCGCCAAGCTATTCTGGCACCACCCTTGAACTGTCATAGTCAAATTTATTTCAAGCAATGGGTGTAAGAATGAACAGGGTTAAATGCGTTGAGGAAAATATCTGGTTTTGGAAAACAATGACTGGGAAGGATCCTGGAAGATACGACGAAGTACACGCTGTATATAAATCATATGCTTTCCTGAACAGAGAGACACCATGTAAAGTAAACCCATTGCATCCTGAGGCTGACTTGGTAAAATATGCCTATTGTCCTATGAAGGCTACATTACAGATTAGGAGACAGATCGTTTTAGTTCAAGGGTGGTGCCAGAATAGCTTGGTGCCTGAGGTGCCAAGCTATCCTGGCACCACCCTTGAACTATCAGTCAAATTTATTTCAAGCAATGGGTGTATCAGGATGAAGAGTTAAATGAGGTGAAGAAAATGTCTGGTTATGGATAACAATGACTGACTAGGAAGGATTCTGGAAGATACGATGAAGTACACGCTGTATATAAATCATATGCTTTCCTGAACAGAGAGACACCATATAAAGTAAGCTGAACGGAAACCTGCCTTACAATGAAAACCAGCTACTAACCCCTTAACCCATAAAGCCCTGAAAGACTACAACAGGATGTGGATCGACCATGATATTTCAAGGTTGGTTTCAGAATAGCTTTGGCGCCTCCAGGCACCAAGCTATTCTGACATCAACCTTGAAATATCATGGTCGATCTGTCCCCAGAAAAGGGATACATACCGCAGAGGACATCTACAAAAAATTTGGTAGTTTCGTCCTCGGGGCGTAAGGAGTTAAATGCTACTGTTGATACCATTCAGCAGCAAAAACATGTAACTGAATCCGATTACCAACACGTCCATCTAAGTTTGCAACTATCTAAGTTTGCAACTATTCCAAGAAGCTGTAATACACAGAGAAGTCAAAACAGGAAGAAAATGAGTACAAATACATGAGTGCAATGTAAAAAGCTGAATGACAAATGAAATACAAAGACCAATGTTAATATTTTATTAACAAATGGTCACGTTTGTTCTGCGAAGATGAATAAAAGTAAAAATAATATAATAAAATAAAAGTAAAGCCAAACGTTTCACTACAGCAACAATAAGATTGCAAAAGGAGTATTTTGCTCATAGAATCAATAAAATTGCTTAAAAAAATTCTTTATGGTTTTTCTCCTGCTGCCAGGCGCTGGTTGATTTTTGCTACTATGTCAGGAAGTTCCGCAATGGAATCAACAACATAGTGTGCCCCTGCGTTACGCAAAAGCTCACGTGAATGCTGGCAACGGTCCTTAATGTCCGCTGGTGACAGCTTTTCCTCGTGCTCGAAGCTGTCAATATCCATGTAGTTGCTGTAGCGTGCTACCCCAACCCCCCAACACCCCCCATTCAGGGCCTCACCCACCCCAGACACCGTGTCATCCACCTTGACAACTGATTCTATCGGGTGGATGTCGAGCAGGTCCAGGTTCTTGTACAGCATGAAGGGTTTAGGTCGAGCCCCATTCTCCACCTCATCCCCCGTCACGTTTGCGTCTGGAACGAATCCTTGCTTCTTGGCTTCCTCCAGCAGTATGTCAGCCATGGAGCGCAGAAAGCCTGTTGTAATGCCAATCTTACAGCCCAGCTCTTCCCGCAGCTGCTTGACAGCCTGCACTGTGCCCGGCAGGACGCCACCGTACTTGCGCAGTACAGACAGCTGCATGGGCACAAAGTCCTTGAACATGTCCTTGACATCGCCGTCTGTTGGTGGCTTGCCATAGACCTTCTCCCAGCGCTGGCGGACGGATGGCATGCGTGTGATTGCCGCAATATGAAGGTCCTTCCGCAGTCCCATCGGCTTTCTCGACTCCTCCATGGAGATAGGTACCTAGATATTCAGAAAGAATCCACTCAGCTCAGTGTCCCAAACTTAGAGGTGGATGGGGAAACATTGCAGGGGGATTTATTTGCACCCATGCTGTAGCTGAATCCAAGGTCTACTTCAAGTTGGCATGTGCTTGTTTCAATGTTTTATTCTTGTTAACCTTTGGCTATCAGCAGCATTTTTGTCACAACGATTCCTGCAGGAATCATCACCACAAAAAAGCACTTCTGACAGCCAAAGGGTTAAAGCTTTGAGACTTATAAATAAAATTACATCATCTGTTTTAAAGGATTAACCCATTACATCCTCAGGCTGAATTTGTTTAATCTGCTTAATGTCCTATGACTGAAGGCTACATTACAGATTAGGACATAGATCCATCTTAGGCGCCAAGCTATCTTGGCACCACCCTTGACCTATCAGTCAAATCTGTTTCGAGCAATCGTGCATCAGGATGAAAGGGTTAACAGAGTGCAATATCTCCATAATAAATATTCTAATGTAGATGTATGTCTTTCAATAAAGCTGGACAGATCATGAAATTAGAATGTTGTGAAACGAAAGACCTTTCTGCTCTTCTAAGTTCTTAACCCATTCAGCCCTGGTGCACTACAGCAGGAGATGGGTCGACCATGATAATACATGGGTAGTGCCAGATTAGTTTGGCGCCAAGCTAATCTGGCGCTGCCCTTGAATTATCATGGTTGATCCATCTCCTGCAACTGGTGCATAGTCATTAGATGATGCCTCCAAATTTGGGAAATACGGCCGTCAGGCTGAATGAGTTAAAGTTTGTAAGCAGGAGAGTTCCTTCCTCAAAAGGCAGTGGAAAACCACTGGTATGTGTGCCTATACTCAGGTCGAAAAGTCTTAGTTCAGGTAAGACAACATTGATAGCCCGTTGTATCGGTGAACTTTAGCAATCAGAGCCCACCATGGAGAGGACCTCTTTAACCCATTACATCCTGATGCTGATTTTTGTCTACCGTATTGAAAATACGGGACTTTGAGATGGGGCTGGTTGGAGCACGTTCCATAGCATGCAAATGACGAACATAGGTGGGCACACATCAGACTCTGACATTTAAGTTCTCTCTCTCTCTCTCTCTTGGCTTGACTTCGCGAACGAAGATTTTATAGGAGTTGCCCACGACGTCTGCAGGCTTGTTCGTGGCTGCGGAGGCCAATCCGAGACAGGCAGGTTCGACCGCAGTGGCTGCAGGGGAAGGTCTGGTCAGGGTTCTGAGCTGCGGCATCTCTGTTTTTTCTCCTGAGCCTCTTGTCCTTAAGGCTAGCTCTGCGAGAGTCCTCAAAGGAGACAGCTGCCTTGTAAATGGTGGAGCGCCAGGTGTCACGGTCCGCAGCAAGCGAAGACCACTGGTGGTGGTCGATTTGGCAGGCACTAAGTGACTTCTTGAGACAGTCTTTGTATCTCTTCTTTGGTGCCCCTCTGTCACGGTGTCCAGTAGCAAGCTCGCCGAACAGGGTGATCTTTGGTAGGCGATGATCCTCCATCCTGGAGACATGCCCCGCCCAGCGGAGCTGTGTCCGCAGCAGCAAAGCCTCGATGCTCACAGTTTCAGCCTGTTCAAGGACCTCGACGTTGGTGACATAGTCACTCCAGTGAATGCCCAGGATGGTACGCAGGCAGCGCTGGTGGAAGCGTTCGAGGAGTCGTAGTTGGCTGCGGTAGAGGGCCCAGGACTCGGAACCATACAGCAGGGTGGTGAGGACCACAGCTCTGTACACGCTGATCTTGGTGCCTGTTTTCAGCTGTTGATTGTGCCACACCCGCTTGAAAAGTCGCCCGAAAGCACTGTTCGCTTTTGCCAGCCTGCTGTCAAGCTCCTTGTCCAGCTTGGCGTCCGACGTGATAATGCAGCCAAGGTAAGTAAACTGGTGCACTGACTTTAGTTCAGACTCGCCAATGGTGATGTGAGGAGGGCGATACACTGTCTTGGGTGCCGGCTGATGGAGGACCTCTGTCTTTTTCAGACTGACCTCGAGTCCAAAGAGCTGGGCAGCATCTGCGAAGCAAGACGTGATGCGCTGCAGGGCTCTCTCTGTGTGTGCAACGAGGGCAGCATCATCAGCAAAAAGCAGCTCACGAATCAGTTGGTCTAGGATTTTCGTGTGGGCCTGCAGTCGTCTGAGGTTGAACAGGCTACCATCGAGACGATACCTGATGTACACTGCATCGTCATCATCGAGGTCCACTGTGGCCTGCTTCAACATCATGCTAAAAAAGATGGTGAAGAGGGTCGGTGCCAGCACGCAGCCCTGCTTTACGCCGTTGAGAATAGGGAATGGTTCTGAGAGGTCATTGTTGAGTCTGACCTGGCCTTGCTCATTTAAGTAACACGATAAAAATTACCTCATGCCTAACTATGCTAACCGTGCTATTGAACATACATTTGGCGGGAAATGCCGTGTGTATGCGTGTGTGTGTGTATGTATGTATGTGTGTATGTTTCTCCTGTGTTTGTGTACGCACAGGTCTGAAACTTTAGGAAATGCTTCCTTCAAGATGTTTTTCGGAGTACTTTTCAGCATATTTAAATCAGATTACTCATTAAAAAGAAAAATTGCTGTTTATAGAAAGTTGATTGACCTGCATTTGAGTCCGTAATTTGTGTTATATTCATTTAAAATTTTGAATATAGCTAGCTTCGACAAAGATATTGGATGAGTTCATTAACCAGCTTTGTACCTATTCAATGTTTTTGTACAAAATAATTCATCGCAGAAAAAAATGTTGAAACGAAGAATTCTCAACTTCAGACAGTGACTGAGACGTAAAAGTGCTACGTATTTCGGAGTACTTTTCAGCATATTTAAATCGGATTACTCATTAAAAAGAAAAATTGCTGTTTATAGAAAGTTGATTGACCTGCATTTGAGTCCGTAATTTGTGTTATATTCATTTGAAATTTTGAATATAGCTAGCTTCGACAAAGATATTGGATGAGTTCATTAACCAGCTTTGTACCTATTCAATGTTTTTGTACAAAATAATTCATCGCAGAAAAAAAATTAATGTTGAAACGAAGAATTGTCAACTTCAGACAGTGACGGAGACGTAAAAGCGCTACACACATAATAATAATAATAAAGAGCATATATATCACGCTGAATCCCCAGGAGCACTGGGCTCTAAGCGCATCAGTGTTACTGTTATACATTGTTACTGAACTGATGCAAAGCACCAGACACGTCATTGTTATACATGAATTGATACAAAGCGCTCTCTCTCTCTCTCTGTGACAGTTTGATGTAGGAAGACCGCTCAGAGAAAGTCGATTGACCCACATTTGAGTCTGTAATTTTCGTTCTATTCACTTGGAATTTTGGATATATCTTAGCTTTGAAATACACATTGGATGAGTTTGCAATCCAGCGTTGTTTGTACCTCTTCAACTTTTTGAATAACAATATTCACTTTTGCAAGTTTTGGATCCAGTATATACTCCCATCAAACAGTCAGCCCAGGAGGATGCTGTGTGGTAGAAAACAGTCAGCCCCAGAAGATGTCAAACATCAAATTCATCACTGTGTACATGCCATCGCGAGACTAGCGATGCCATGACATGAAGCTTATTGTGACGTCATTCTGCTCTTCTTCTTCAGAATTCCTGCCGCAACACGAGCCCACAGATTGTACTAATGGCGGGAAGCGCCGTGTGTCTGTCTTTATTTGTGTGCCACCAGCGTGTGTGTTGATCAGAGACTGGCTTAGAAAGGAGGGAAATAGATCAGAAGGATAAGCTGAAAAATATGCACAACTCTGTTCCTAAAATAAAAAATGTAGATTTTGGGATGAAATCCTCATCTTGTTTTTTTTTTTTTAATTGCTGATTGTCCTATAAGGCTACATAACAGATTAGGAGAGAGATAACCATTTTAGTTCAAGGGTGGTGCCAGAATAGCTTGGCGCTTCTGGTGCCAAGCTATTCTGGCACCACCCTTTAACTATCATAGTCAAATTTATTTCAAGCAATGGGAGTATCAGGATGAAAAGGATTAAACAATGTTGAGATACAGAGTAAATCCACAGGTATAATCTAAAACTGTAAATGCTAGCTGTACACACCTTGTACTTTTCAAACAGCTCGACGAAGACAACGGCTGGTGCCAGCACGTACTTGTCCACAGTGGTCCCGCTCCAATCCAGCACGCACGCCTTCACAGGCCCCACATAGTGACGTGTCAATCGAAAATGATTCATCTTGTCTTAGACAATAGTCTGAAAAGAACGCATTTCAATTTCTTAGCCCATGGATCAAATTGTAGCCATTCTTTTATCTTATCACCGTAAAAATTAAGTGTAAAAAATCCCCAACTATCTAAGGAACATGGTTACAAAGTGGTTTCAGCAAGAGGCGCAGATCCTAATGAACCCCTACAACTGCGGGGTCACATGAAGATCTATACCTCTAGCAGTTGGATGGTCAGTGTTCACTTTTGCTCTGCAGTGAATGAGTTAATACTGTAATGACTTTGCAACTTTCAAAGGAGGCTATGTACCATCTTTATCCCATCCAACAACCACCGCATTTTCCAAATTTTGGAGGTGTTATCTAATGACTATGTGCCAGTTGTAGGAGATAGATATCACAATCAATCCATTTCCCACTGCAGGGTGTTGGGGCTAAATGGGTTAAGGTGAATGCTAAACTTCACTTGCAGTAAAGCGCCTGAATCTGCCTGCTTTAGCAACGTGAAGCATGAATTATGGATTGAACCAAAAACGTTACCTTGTCCCCCTTACGCACGCAGACACAAGTAAGGCTAACAGTACTGGCGCCTGCACACACAAGGGGGTCAACTCATGTACTGAACTGAAATGTTTGGAGGAGACTAATCAGTGTTAAAAAGGGACCAGCCATGGTAAGTCAAACCCTTTAATCCCTTTAGCCCCACAGCAGCCTTTCTGAAATTTGGGAGGTTTTACCTAGCGACTATGTACCAGTTGCAGGAGATGGATTGACCATGATAATCAGTTCAAGGGTAGTGCCAGATTGGCTTGGCACCTGAAGGCGACAAGCCAATCTGGTACTACCCTTGAATTATCATGGTCAATCCATCTCCTGTTGCACATGGGTAAACTTATCATAACCGGTCTTCACAGTGAACGTGCTCATTAACCCCTTCACTGCCAGTGGGTGCAGATTGCATTTTTGTAATCAATGCCAGCTCAATGTCAATGATTCCTATCAGTCAAAATTACATGGATACAAAGCGATTTTAGCAAGAGGCATAGATGCTCATGAGCCCCCTGCAGTTTCAGGGGCTCATGAGAATATATAATATATATGCCTCCTGCAGTTGGGTGATGTCCAGTTTTCTCAGCGGTGAAGGAGTTAGTGATCAACTAGTAAATATGGTAACACCTGTACAAGATAATCAGTGATCAGTTTCGTCCCTGTCTTTTTCTTGTTAATGTTATGCAGGTGCATGACTCTTACTCCATTACACCCTGAGGCTGATTTTGTAACAATTGCTTGTTATCCGATGAAGGCTGCAATAGAGATTAGGAGATAGATCAACTGTTCTAGTTCAAGGGTGATGCCAGAATAGCTTAGCGCCTGAGGCACCAAGCTATTCTGGCACCACTTTTATTTCAAGCAATCGGTGTATCAGGATGAAAAGGGTTAAAATGACAAAATGTCTAAGGTCAACACTTCTTAGCAGTTTTTTTTCGGTGGCCACCTTACATCTGTTTAACGGAAGTGTCCAAGTGTACATGAAAGTTAGCGGGAAGAAATTCACTTCTTCCTGCTATATGATGGAAAAGAGCCTGACTGAAACTGAAAGAAAGATACTTTGCTACAAGTACTGCAAAAGTTGGATTAGCAATTCAACATTTATGTGTACAGCAAATTTCTAACAATTTTCACCTAACAAAATTTTTAATTAACCCAGTTTGTTTCACAATGTTAAACAAATAACAGCCTTATCTCAACATCTGTCACATGCAGTGCTTCACAAGATCAATTCATTTCATTAATGGTTCTTTCTCTTAAATTCGTAATCAATGTCAGCTGGCTGTGCTGCTCGCAGGTCTGAAGGCCCTGTGGCTCTGTTTTCTGATGCAGTGTATTACATGTTAATTTTAATGGCCAACCTCTTTAACATTAGTTCAGTAGTTGGGCGGACTTGGAAAATACACCTGTGTGCAGGCCAACGTCAACCCAATGAACTTTTGTGCACGGGGACAGGACGATTTTATGATGACAAAATACTGACATAGGGCCCGCTCTATACAAAAAATAACTTAAAAATTTTTTAAATGAAAATTATACATGGGGAAGAGGAGGTCCATTTTTTCCCCCAGGTAACTCTGATAAATTTTGCATTTAACTCATTCAACCGGAACACACAACAACAAGTCATGGATCGAGCATGATAGTTCAAGGGCTGTGCCAGAATAGCTTGGCACCCATAGGCACCAAGCTATTCAGGCACCATCGTTGAACTATCATATGTTTGATCTGTTTCTACTCAGAATTGTAATACAGTCCTTGAGAGGGCAACTTCAAAATTTGAGGATTTTGGTCCTGGGGCCGAATGTGTTAACTTATATCATATATCAATTATTGCGGGAAATACTGTTGCCGCTAGTGCATTTCAAGCGCTATGGAATTGCATGATCTTGTTTTCTTCCAACAGCATACAATTTACAAATTTAGGAGACTGCTCTGCCATGAGAGCTATAGTTAGTGCTACATTAGCTTTGCGCCTGGTCATTTCGTCTTCTGCTGTGGCCACACAGGGCAATATAGTTCAAAAAATTTCCTCCCTTTTTGCCATTTTTTTAGGGTGTAAAACTTCAATTGTGTGCCTTTTTTGGCGTTTTGAGCAACAAAAGGCATGACAGGTGGTGTGAAAAAGAGCAAAATCTGGGTAATTTTAGTCGACCTAGTGTGTTCATGGGAGCCTAATTGGGGCATGTGCACGGTTGTATGCAGGCTTGCAGACGACAGTTTTGTCATGGGGTACTTAGTGCATTTTGAGTGTTGTGAAAAACGCTAACTCTTAATTTTTTTAAGAATTGCTGAAATAGCTTCTCCTGTGATGTGCTCCGCGTGGATTTTTTGTTTTGGCAGAAAAGTTCTTCGTTCATAGTTTTATGCTGCAAGAGGCTAACAGATAACAGTGTGTGAAAAGGGGGCGTAACCTAATTGCCCTGTGTGGCCTGTGGTGTGTTGGTCTGGACTCAATGAGTTCGTCATCAGTGTTGAAAGGTGTACAGGTGAGGCCATACCTGTTTTCACTACACCACTGTACTCAGCCTAACACACCTAAGACACTATATACACACATATGCCATTCTTGTACTACCATTGATCGAACAATGGTCGATCCATCTTGTGCAACAGGTGCTCAGTTTCATCGGGGAGGGCCCCCAAATTAAATCTTCGAGCTTTGATGAATGATTTACTTTAAAATTAAGCTACTGGGACACTCTGACGACAAAGGACGACACGACACCGATGAACACCGAAACAACACGGTTGAAAAAGAACCAACCTTGATTGAGACACAAATAAGAGTAAAATCGTCGGCCCTCTCAAATGCGCAGTATGCAGTCTGTGTAGAAGGGTCAGTTCGCTAAATCAGCGCAATCAGTCGACTAGCCTTCGCACATGAACCACTGCCAGCTACCACTATACGCATGAGTGTGTGTGAAGCTGTGTTACTTCGCAGTCTGTGTCAGCATTGCGCGACCTTCACCTCTCGCGTTGGCTGGCTCATAACCTTCATACAGTGCGTGAGAGGGGGGCGTGGCTTGCTGGCGCGCGTAAAGCCGATTGCATGCGTGCGTTGACCTGCAGATACTGTGCATACACACACACACACACACACACACACAGAGTGCCGGCTCGATCCGACGTAACGCTCTGACGCAGCCGGTCCACAGTGATGACTAACTTTAACACATTTTGCCCCAGGACCGAAAACCCCTATGGGCGCCAAGCTATTCTGGCACCACCCAAACTATCAGTCATGCATTCGAGCCGCGTCAGTCATGCTGTGGTGTGTCGGGGCTGAACGAGTTAAGTGAGGACCGCACTCAGGGGCGGATCTGGGGAGGGTTCCAGAACCCCCGCCTTCAACCCCCCCCCTTTTTTGTAAAAATGTTATAACAGGGCCGGAGTCCAGGGGGGGGGTGCTTTGGTACTACAACACCCCCCCCCCCCCCCCGCCTTAAAAAAAAAAATCATTCACTGCCAGTCCACAAAATGGTCCGAGAAGGAGGGCGGTGCTTTAAAGCACCCCTAGAACAGTTTCAGTTGTGGTGTTTTGATATATATATTAGACCCTGGCAATAGAAAAAAAAATTTGAGCACCCCCCCCCCCTTGTTGAAAACTGATTGATCCGGCCCTGTATAAGGTCCCTTTTTGGTTGTTTGCCCCCCCCCCCCCCCACCTTAGTTTGACATTTTGGCCGTGGTGAGATTCATAACATGCACCGCCCACCCCCACCCCTCAATTTTTGGCGAGTTAACCCCCCCCCCCCTTTTTTATTTTGGCGAAAGATGAGATAACACGCACACTCCCCCCCTCACCCCACCTTCACCCCCCCCCCCGCCTTTGTTGTTTGATATTTTGGCGAAAGGTGAGAGTCATAACACGCACACTCCCCCCCTTTAACCCCCCCCCCCCCCCCCCTGTTGTTTGATATTTTAACGAAAGTGAGAGTCATAACACGCACACTCCCCCCCCCCACCCCCACCCCACCCGGCACTAATTACCTGCACCCATCCCAATTCTCAAAAGCTATCGGTTATCAATGGACTCAAGTTGACGGTACCCCCCCCCCCCCCCCCCCGCCACCTTGTTTGACATTTTGGCGGTGAGATTCATAACAAGCACGCCCCCCCCCCCCCCACCCGGGACAGCGGGAGATGGATAGACCATGAAAGTTCGGCAGCATTCTTTTACGTGTACATGCCCGTCACTATCTGTAACCCTTAAATCTAAACGTGCATACTGATTACTTTTATGTGAACCTGAGATGGGGCTATGGTTTCGAAACGCCGTATAAGAAGTGCTGTTTCTGTAGTCAGTCCTGGCACTACCATGGCATGGTGGCCGAATGTTTTCATGACGTAACGTCCTACACACACAACAGTGACAAGAAAATCAAACAACCAAACAACGGGAAGGGCCGGGGAGGGTGTGTGTTTGTGTGTGTGTGTGTGTGTGTGTGGGGGGGGGGGGGGGGGGTTCACAGCCACAGTGGATTAACAGTATGGCAACAGACCACGTTTTCGATAATCGCGAGATCATAATTTGGCTCTTATGTTTCACTACTAATAATATTACAAAGATTTAAAAAGAGAAACAAGATGGGATGAACCATAACCCACAAAGTCCCTTCTATATGAGAGCTGTCCTAGCTGTCAATGGTTTCTACATTTTGTCCGGCTGACCTGACTGATTCTGATGTTGAATTATCTCCTATTGAAAAGTCTCGCAGATCTGCCAATGCGTCAGTGAGTTCTATAAGGGATGCAGGAAATACGCATCATTGATTTATCAAACGTCACTCAGTTGTCATGACGTAAGTTTTACTTTTTACATTATTTTTATATTTTACATGATATGAGTTTCACTTTCCCTTCATAAAATGGTGACGAAACTAGAACTTCACTGGTACAATTTCAGTCTTGCTATAATTTGTGTGAAAGCAGGTTGACTTTTTCTAGCTACATGATATACTAAGTACACGGGTCACCTCAGTGCATGTACTTCTGAAAGTGCATCCATGTGTGGGTGCGCGTTAGTGTGTGCGTGCGCGCGTGCTCCAAACATCTCCAAGAGGCATAAATCCTAATGCGCCTGGAGGGCGCATGAGGATCTATTCCTCCTGGAGACCGCATGTTTGTGTGTGTGTGTGTGTGTGTGTGTGTGTGTGTGTGTGTGTGTGTGTGAGAGAGAGAGAGAGAGAGAGAGAGAGAGAGAGAGAGAGAGAGAGAGAGAGAGAGAGAGAGAGAGAGAGAGAGAGAGAGAGAGAGCCGCAAGCGCGCGAGAGAGAATGACGTCATATTTAGAGTATTATGTCAGTGTCTGCGTGGTGACGGAGTTGCCTCTTTTACGTCACCGCCACTGTCCAACTTTCCCCTCTAGACGCAAAGGTTTTTTAGTGTTTTAATTCTTTTCTGAAAAGATTGGTTGTAAGTTGTAAATTGCTTAACGTCCCGACAGCAACAAGACTTTCTCAGGACGTGCCTGCACTGCTTGTAAAAAAAACAACCTAAACAGAATATTGAATGTATGTCGCCATCGGTCTAATAAGCTAAATAAACCTAAGCCCATTAAGCAACACACATCCAATATCAAGAGCTACAGGCAGCGCAGACAGTAGGGAGAGTCTAAAAAAGGAAAATACAGGTGAATGGACCAAGGATACTTACTTACTTACGCCTGTCACCCCTACCCGGGTATAGGCCGTCGACGAGAGACCTCCAGCAACTCCTGTCCTGTGCTTCTCCTTCGATTCTACTCCAGGTGGTTCCCAGTCTCTTGATGTCTGCTTGGAGGTCTCGACGCCAGGAGTTTCTCGGCCTACCTCTTTTCCTCTTTCCCTGGGGGTTCCATGACAATGCCTGCCTAGTGATACTGGAAGCTGGCTTTCTCAGACTGTGACCGATCCATCCCCATCTTCTTCGTCCAATTTCATTCTCTGCTGTTATCTGCTCTGTTCTCTCCCAGAGTCTGACGTTGCTGATCTTCTCTGGCCAGTGGATTTTCAAAATTCTTCTAAGGCAACTGTTCATGAAGGTCTGTACTCTGTTGACTGTGGTTTTTGTCAATCTCCATGTCTCTGCTCCATATAGGAGAACTGCTTTTACATTGGAGTTGAAAATCCGGACTTTGGTGTGTTGTGACAGCTCTCTGGAACTCCACACTTTTTTCAACTGGAGAAAGGCTGGGACCAAGGATAGACACTCACAATCACTCAAGTGATTCCCCTTGGTTTGTGTACAAGCCATGGATAGACAGAAACACATGCCCCAGAATAGAGGGGAAAACCACCCTGTGGGGCTGACCACGGTGACCCTGTGAACTAAAAAGTAGTTAATCCCACCCAAGACCCCAGGGCAGACCCGGGTCAGTGGGGGTTTTCTGAAAAGAATTATTTTTTTTACTAAAGTTGAAAGCCATACAAAGCTGGCCAACGAACTCATCCAATGTCTTTCTCCAAACTAGATATATGCAAAAGTTCAAGTAAATATGACAAAAATTATGGACTCTAATTTGGGTCAACCGACTTCCTACAAACGGTTGTTTATGTCTTCAATGAGACACTATTCAATTACAATATGCTCGGAGGCAGTCTCTTAGCCACCCACTTAAGAAAGTATTTCGCCAAGTTTCAAGCTTGTGTGTGTACAGAAATATTGGAGATTTTCTTGTTTACATACATACACACACACTGACATACATAGGCGCCCCGCATACGGCGCTTCGCGCCAAAGAAATGTACGTCACAGCAGAGCTGAGGTTAACGTAACTAGACATGACGTAATTTTTATCTTGTTACTTCAATTGCTAGAGGTTTAGCCTGCTCGCCTTTGACATCATGGACATGCTATTAAATTCGCCCCACCGCGACCCGTTTTAAAAAGTCCCTTCTATAAATAGCAGGGACTTAAAAAGAGGGAAAAAATTAAAAAAACTATGAATCACTACCAAACAAATCTATAATTAAAAAAAAAATAAAAAACGCCAATCATGCTGGCATCACGATTTCAAGTTATCACCCACCCCCCACTGCGGCAGTATCCCAATGCGCAAAAGGCCATCGGGTTGTCGTGGTCTGAATTTGGGACGCTCACAGCTGTGCGCGGGCCAACGGCGGCCCAATGGGCTTTGCGCGCTGGGATTCTGAAGCCCCCGCGGGTACGGACATACTGGTGACCTTTGTTTTATGGGGCAGGTCTCTGTGCGGTACAAGTGCACCGTACAGTGTCAGGGCCGTGACAACTTGAATAGGACTAGCATACGATATGTGACATATCGTACGCTAGTCCTGTTCAAGTTCTCACGGTAGTAACCATGAGATACACAGCATACAGGCAAGTCATCCGCTGGTGTTATGGATGGCTTGGAAAACACAACTAAAAGCCTTTGCCATCATGTGCCATCAACACGATTCGTGAAAGATTTCCAGCAGGGTCAAAGGGCTACAAGGGCATTACATTTCAGTTGTGGACAGAAACTGACAAAGTGACTTTCCACAAGAACTTGCGCAATTAATACAGCAAAAGACAGCAATTGCATATGCTGACTACATTTAGCTTATTAATCAACATGAGCATGCAGGCACAGGTCTTGTAAATCGCACCAATGTCTGCATGCACAAAGGGGCGATTTATTATATGCTATGTGTGCATGTAGATGAAATAAACATTTGTAGAGATACCTATTTTGGCTTGCTCATTACTTAGACCAGTGCTCTGTACGCATTCTGTCTGAAAGGTAACATTGGTGACCACTTGTGAGCAAAAGAAATGCAGCGAAGGGTGTGCATGTTATGTGTCAAAAGTGTGCACACACAAAAAATAGATTTAAAATTGATACTGTGAGTGTGTACCATGTCTGAAATTTCTGCATCTTATAGTGGGTCACATGTCTTATGCTGAAATACTCAGGTGCAAGTTGGCAGATGGAAAGACAAAAATCAGTACATTATAACTGGTATGGAAGCTTACATATTTACAAAATTCAACCCTACTCTACACTAAAAGGAAAAGTAGGAATGTCACACATATGTTGAAGACAAAGCAACAAAAATGGAAAGTGCAAAGTAGTCATTCTGAATCTATATTTCATTTTGCCAACTTCACTCACGAGTATGTATTTTATATATATATAGATGTTATCATTTTAATCAACAGGTCACATACTCTGATGAACATGAATGAAAGAAAGCCACCAGTCATGTTAACTGATTAAAGAAAATATAATTTTCATGTTTCATCATTTAAGAAACATTGCATTATTTACTACAGTGCGTCCAACAACAAGCATTCAATTTTCTGTTTCAAGTTTTCCACATGCATTCTCAATGTGAGCAAGCTGGTTGCTGTTGAGATGAGAACTTATTACATGTTAAGGATAAAGTCATACATTATTTTTCTTCGAGATCCATGTCAAGGTCTGGACAGATTGACCATTATAATTCAAGGATAGTGTCAGAATAGCGTTGCCATATTACTGTCATGATAGCTTGGTGCTTACAGACGCCAAACTATTCTGCCTCCAGCCTTTAACTATCATGGTCAATCCATATCCTGTCCTAGCATGTCCAAGTGTTATGGGCTAAGCAGCGGACAACAAACTACTGAAGTATTAAATGTCTATAAACAGCATATAACCATACTCATCTGACAGAATACAATTTGAAAAAAAAATAAATTTATATATTCAACTTACTCACGATACCACATAAATATCAGTCTCCACAGCTCTGTTGACATTTCAGCACACACCTTCACATTTTCATGCCATCAACAAGAAAATAATTCAGTTCTAAGCATGCTTCTGTATGTTTGACGATAAACTCTGAAGGTAAAAAACAGCGCTGGCAGTGTGCAGTTTGCACGCTGACAGCAAAGACAAAAACACCGTGCTGGCCTGCATGTGGTTAATACATGTGAAAGTTCATGCTTTGTTGTAAACAACTGGTAGCTGCATACGGAGGAGGGGGTGTGGGGGGTAGAGGGGGTGGGGTGTGTGTGTGTGTGTTTAGATTGGAATGTGAAACTGGGCTGTATGCAGACACACACATGGCAACGAGCACAACCTACTACAACTAACAAGAGTCACTCTGATAAATAACTGTCATCATTTGCAAAGCCATCCAGATCATCCTCAGGGACAACACTGTCATCGCACATGGTCTGTCTGGAGCGGAAACTAGATGGTTGGCTACCACCTCAACTCTAGGCACATGGTCTGCCTTCTCAGTCAGGTAGCGTAGCTTTTCCTCTCAGATGTGGTCGATGCTTTTGCTGAGGGTCCTAGAACCTTCACTACGCCTCTTGAACAATAACAAATGTCTTCAATATCCGCACAAAGGATTTCAAAAGGATAAGCAAAGGCTGGCAGTATTTCCCCGTGTAGAATATCACCATGCATCATTATGCATGCACGTATACAAATTGCAGTTTATGGATTGAATTCAAATCAGCAGCAGCAGTCGGTCCTCGCGCTGGGACCATATGGCGTTGAGGCGCGTCCCCTGGGTGGTGGATAGGGGGTCCCTCGTGAGAGGGGTGCACCGAATGAAATAAGGTGCCGTGAACCAACATGGTCTAAGGGAAGGTGACCCCGACAGAAAACCCCTGGTCCTCCTAGTAAGGGGGTTGGGCGTGGGGGTAGCTTCCCCACCCTGCAAAAAAGGAAATAGCTACAAAAACGCCGACGAAAAGATTAACAGTAATTCCTTTCCTGGAGGAGGAAGGTTCTTCTACTAGAAGACTTATGACGTCCTGTGGTGAAAGCCGGAAGTCTTCGGAAGCCACAGGACCGAGCCGCCTCTCTCTATCCAGGGATACAACCATGGGCACATGGAACGTCAAGACCATGTACCAGAGCGGCAAGGCCGCCCAGATAGCAGCGGAAATGCAAAAGTACAACCTTTCCCTGCTAGGCATCAGTGAAGCCAGATGGACGCAGTCTGGCCAGAAAAGGCTGTTAAGTGGGGAGATGATTCTGTATTCAGGTCATGAAGAGGAGAATGCCCCCCATACAGAAGGAGTAGCACTCATGCTGTCACCAGTGGCACAGAGAGCGCTGATGGGCTGGGAACCTCTTGGGCCAAGAATTATAACAGCAGCCTTTAGAACCAAGAAAAAGCTCAAGCTGAACGTCATCCAGTGTTATGCGCCCACCAATGACAGTGACGAGGAAGAGAAACAAGAGTTCTACGACCGACTCCAGAGTGCCGTGGACAAATGTGCGGAGCGAGACATCACCATCGTCATGGGCGATTTTAATGCCAAAATAGGGGAGGACAACACCGGATACGAAGAGGTGATGGGGAGACAGGGACTAGGCTCGGAGATGAGTGAGAACGGGGAGAGGTTTGTAGACTTTTGTGCTCTAAACCGACTTGTCATTGGAGGCAGCATCTTCCCACACAGAAGAATACACAAAGCAACTTGGGTCTCACCTGACCATACAACAGAGAACCAAATAGACCATATCTGCATTAGCAAGAAATTTAGAAGATCCCTTCAAGATGTTCGAGTGAGGAGGGGAGCAGATGTCGCCTCAGACCACCATCTGCTTACCATATGAAGCTCAAGCTAAAGAAAAGCCGCACAGAGACAACAAGAAGACAGCGCTATAATGTAGGCCTCCTGAGAGAAACTGGAGTTAGAGAAGAGTTCAAACTGGTGCTGTCCAACCGGTTTCAAGCGCTACAGGAGCTAGTAAATGAAGAGGAGGCGGTCACCACAGAGCAGCAGTGGAAGGCAGTTAGAGAGGCGCTGAACTCAACCTGCAAAGACACTGTAGGGTTCAGGAAACACCACCACAAGGACTGGCTGTCGGCACAGACCTTGAAGAAGATAGAAGCGAGGAAGCAGAAGAAAGCAGCGGTCAACAACAGTCGCACGAGAGCAGCCAAAGTAAGGGCACAGGGGGAATACTCAGAAGCCAACCGCGAGGTGAAGAGGAGTATCAGGGCAGACAAGAGGGCCTACACAGACAGCCTGGCAGCAGAGGCAGAAAAGGCAGCAGGCAGCGGCAACATGAAACAGCTCTACGACATTACCAGAAGATTGTCGGGTAAGTATGGCCATACAGAAAGACCAGTAAAAGACAAAGAAGGCAAGCCTATTGCAGACAGAGCAGACCAACTCGACAGATGGGCCGAGTATTTTGAAGAGTTACTGAACAGACCTAGCCCACCCGACCCCCCCGACATCCAGCCGGCAGAGACCGACCTACCCATCAGCTGTGACAGACCCAGCCGGGAAGAGATCAGAAAAGCAGTGGCATTTTTGAAGAATGGCAAAGCAGCAGGGCCAGATGGCATCCCAGCGGAGTCTCTGAAAGCAGACCTAGAGACAACAGTTGAGATGCTGTACCCACTGTTTGGAAAGATCTGGGAAGAGGAGGTGATGCCAGCTGACTGGAAGGAGGGGTACCTAATCAAGCTTCCCAAGAAAGGCGACCTCAGCAAGTGTTCCAACTACAGAGGAATCACCTTGCTGTCAGTACCAGGAAAGGTCTTCAACAGGATCATCCTAGAGAGAATGAAGAGCTCCGTTGACCCCCAGCTGAGAGACCAGCAAGCAGGATTCAGGAAGAACCGATCATGTGCAGACCAGATCGCCACTCTCCGCATCATCGTGGAACAGTCTCTGGAGTGGAGCTCCCCGCTGTATGTCAACTTTGTGGATTATGAGAAAGCATTTGACAGCGTGGACCGAGAGACTCTGTGGAAACTCCTACGACACTACGGTGTACCCACAAGGCTCGTCCGCCTGATCAAGAGCAGCTATGATGGCATGACATGTCGCGTGATCCACGAAGGGCAGTTCACCAGAGAGCTCCAGGTCAGAACTGGTGTCAGTCAGGGGTGTCTGCTGTCTCCGTTCCTCTTCCTACTGGCCATAGACTGGGTCATGAAGATGACCACAGAGCACAGACGAAGTGGAATACAGTGGACACTGTGGACACAGCTTGACGACCTTGATTTTGCAGACGACTTGGCATTACTGTCCCACACTCATCAACAAATGCAGGACAAGACCACGAGGCTTGCTGACATCTCGCCCCAAGTGGGCCTCACCATTCACAAACAGAAAACAAAGACAATGAGGCTGAACGCAACCAGGGAAGAACCAGTCTTGCTTGCTGGCACCCCGTTGGAGGAGGTGGAGTCCTTCACCTATCTCGGGAGCATCATAGACAAAAAAGGCGGCACTGATGCAGATGTCCGAGCACGAATCGGTAAAGCCAGAGCAGCCTTTCTCCAGTTGAAAAAAGTGTGGAGTTCCAGAGAGCTGTCACAACACACCAAAGTCCGGATTTTCAACTCCAATGTAAAAGCAGTTCTCCTATATGGATTGATTGATTGATTGTACATTGCTTAACGTCCCGACAGCAACAAGGCTTTCTCAGGACGTGCCTGCACTGCTTGTGAAAAAAAAAAAAAAAAAAAAAAAAAAAAAAAAACTAAACAGAAAATTGAATTATGTCACCAGCCAGTCAAATACATTAAATAAACCTACAACATGGGGCATAAATAAAGCTAAGACCAGTTAGCAACACACATCCAATATCAAGAGCTACAGGCAGTGCAGACAGTAGGGAGAGTTTTAAAAAGGCAAATACAGGTGAATGGACAAAGGGTAGACAGAAACACATACCCCAGAATAGAGAGAAAAACCCACCCTGTGGGGCTGACCAGGGTGACCCTGGGAACTAAAAAATACCTAACCCCACCCAAGTCCCCCAGGGCAGACCCGGGTGGGGACTCCTATATGGAGCAGAGACATGGAGATTGACAAAAACCACAGTCAACAGAGTACAGACCTTCATGAACAGTTGCCTTAGAAGAATTTTGAAAATCCACTGGCCAGAGAAGATCAGCAACGTCAGACTCTGGGAGAGAACAGAGCAGATAACAGCAGAGAATGAAATTGGGCGAAGAAGATGGGGATGGATCGGTCACAGTCTGAGAAAGCCAGCTTCCAGTATCACTAGGCAGGCATTGTCATGGAACCCCCAGGGAAAGAGGAAAAGAGGTAGGCCGAGAAACTCCTGGCGTCGAGACCTCCAAGCAGACATCAAGAGACTGGGAACCACCTGGAGTAGAATCGAAGGAGAAGCACAGGACAGGAGTTGCTGGAGGTCTCTCGTCGACGGCCTATACCCGGGTAGGGGTGACAGGCATAAGTAAGTAAGTAAGCAGCTGTCGGTGTAACACTACCAGCAGGTTGATGAGAGCCCCGTCCCGCCCCCATCGTGACCATCTGCTCCCCCCCCCCCCCCCCCCCCACAACAAGCACACACACACACTAAATTTGTATTTTGATCTATCTAAAATATTCTGAATACGATACTGTGGCTTACCTCTCTCGCCAGCTGCAGCTTCATTGCGAGGACATTTCTGTTCTCCTCTGCTGTCAGTGCTGGTGAAGTGCTGATCGGTCGGATGCTCGGAATGGCTCCGGGTTTGACTAGATGCTTCTTTGCAAATTTCATTCTAAATTTAATTGTTTGAAAAATCGTGATCCTTGAAATGTGTGGAGCACACTAACGTCCTTCCATTTCCTTTCTGAAAACCTCTGTGAGTGGAGTGGATGAAGTGGTCCGACGACTGACGGCCACAGAGCGCCTGACCTCTGGGCTATGTGTGAAGCGATGTTTCTTCGGTTGATCTGTTGCTGCACCCACCAACAACACAAACTTGCCCGGCATATTTCTAGATCACCACACAAAGAGTCCGTGTAAAACTGAAAACGATATACAGCTATCACACAGCGTGCAGCTGTGATGATGCTTCGAAGACAGTGGAACGAAGGGAGCAGACCAATCGTGTCATGTTTGTGACGTCTTGTCACGTGACTTCCGACGATTTTTTTTTTGGAGGCCAGTTTTTATTTTTGCTAATATCAAAGTATCTACGCAAAGGCAAAATAAACCATGCACATATTTACATTCCTCGCGGTTTTTTTTCAATTGGATAAATATATTTTATATAATATCACAAAATGATAGTATTTCATGATTTGATGAGCACCCACCAGCTACACCAACATTACTGTGAACAAGGGCCAGTGCAAAAACTTCACAGGCAAAAAGAGTACTGTGTAATAACATAGCACAGAGTTCTGCTGCTCTACAACATTGCTGTGCAGTTGCTGTGGTATTTGATGCCTGTGGAAACCACGACCCGTTATTTATGGATCTTAACGCCAGCAAGGCAGCTAATAAACATGCACTGTTGACCCTTCACATGTGCGTGCCTGAAAATATGGTCGATTGTTTCAAATGTCAACCACTTCTTTCAAAACACACACACACAGAGCGAAAAAGACCAATAAAACATGTTTAGATGTTCAGATTTAATTACATGTTACACATGTAATAAGTGTCTAGCAGTCCCCAAGAAGTACACAAATATAGTCAGGAAATCATGCCCAGAATACACTTTTTGTTGTACATGGTACATGGGGAACCTTTTGTCCCTCTCACACACATTACATGTATATCTTTGGTGCAACTGGAAACCTCGTATCTCACACACACGTGTGTCTGTTGCGATGTTTTCCATTTACACTGGTATACTCTTTTGAGTAGTGGATGGTAAAAAGAAGTTGCTATGAGGATGATGACTCGCTGTGTAAAAAGAAACAACTAAAGTACACAAGTACACACACAGGTAAGCACTGTAAGCAGAAAGGAAATGTAAGCATAAAGTCACCACATAAATGGTGCCTTTGACAATGAGATATGCCTTGTGTGTATGTGTGTGTGTGTGTTTGACATTTAACTAATTCAGCCCTGACACACCACAGCACAACATGGATCGAGCATGACAGTTTAAGGGTGGTGCCAGAAAAGCTTGGCGCCCATAGGCACCAAGCTATTCTGGCACCACCCTTGAACTAACTTGCTCGATCTGTCTCTAGAATTACAATACAGTCCTTCAGAGGGGACCTTCAATTTGGGGATTTCGGTCCTGGGGTAGCATGTGTTTAAAAAAAAAAAAATCAATATATAGATCTGCTGAGAGAAGAGTACACACATCATAACCTATTCAGTGAGTTCATCACTGGTTTTGTAAGCAAATCAGTTTGACCATCCATCCATCCATCCACCCATTTGTCCAGCAGTCATAAGGCTTCAAGCATAATTCTCAGTACACACAAATAAATAACACAACAAAAAAACAAAGCAAATTTAAATTTTTCATAAAGTACCCAGAAAATTTGCTTTGTGGTGTAGAAGGAATTCCTTGCATACATTCAAGACATGACAGATTCGGATACGTGGCTGTATGCTGCATATCTGGATAAGGCATGTCTCAAACGAGTTAAAATTTCAAACAACAGCACTCCGATCCAAAGCACAGGAAAGTGCTTGCCACAACACATGCAAGCAGCGGTAATCAGACAGCAGATCCTAAAATATTTTCTGACCTTTACCTTTCTTTGTCAGCTGATAAAAACTGTGTCTGACATGGACTGGCCAATAACACTATCTGCCCCCTGGACACTGACTTTTAACCCATTTAACACCAAGGCCACATTTCTTAAATTTCAGAGGTGTAACCTAACAACTATGTACCCACTGCAGGGTATGGATCAACCATGATATTTCAAGGGTAGTGCCAGATTAGCCTGGTGCCTGATGGTGCCAAGCTAATCTGGCACTACCCTTGAAGTACCATGGTCGATCCATCTCCTGCTGCAGTGCGTCTGGGCCAAATGGGTTAACCCTTTGTTGTCCCTAGCACTTCTTGTTGAGGTGATTCCTGCAGGAATCACCTACATAACAGCACTACTGACAGCCAATGATTGTCCTCAGCCCTAGAATTGAAAAATTTGTCCTGAGCCCTAGCATCTAACAGTCTTATGATCAAGCTTCTGGCGGTTCAACTGTGCTCATTGTGTGCCTGCGGTGAAGGGGTAAGGACACTGGCTGTTGTCTACGCAGTTGTTTTTAATGCTATGAGTATACATTTGCAGCACATTCAAATGACACTGGCAACAAAGCTCAAGGGCCAATTCCCTATACAATGTATACATGTACACAAAAAGATATCCAAACTAAATCCAGAATCGTCGGTGTGAGGGGGGGGGGGGGGGGGGGCAGGGGGCTTTAACTCATTTAGCCCCGTCACATCACAGCAAGAGATGGATCAAGCATGAAAGTTCAAGGGTGGTGCCAGAATAGCTTGGCGCCGTTAGGAGCCAAACTATTCTGGCACCACCCTTGATCTATCATGCTCTGTCTCTAGAATTGTAATACAGACCATCTGAGGGTGACTTCAGAATCTGGGGACTTTGGTCCTGGGGGTAGAATGTGTTAACCTCAACCCTTTGTGTTGGTAGCGTTTTTTAATCACTGTGTTTCCTGCAGGAATCACCTTGACGAAAAGTGCCAGCAGCAGCCAAAAGATTAATCAGTTACACACTTTAATCCCAGTAACTTCTTCCTGAAGACCGCAAGTATCGGCAAATGGGGCCGACCCAGAAGAGGCACTGATTTTCATTAGCTCAGTTATGTGAGAAAACACATACAGCGTGATGTTTATTTGATCACTTTATCTATTAAATTTGCCTGAGTTCATTTTTGTCAACGAACATTTCAGTCCCCATTTTCCCCCCCAAACCCTACACAAACAAAGGAAGAAAAAAACAAACAAGCACAAACTCCTTAAAATTCTCCTTTGCCATGAAATTTTGTAGTCTTTCAGATGAGGGGGGAAAAGTGGCAGTCAAGCCTGTGTCTGTCGATACTGCTTATTGTTAATATGATTCTTGCAGGAATCACTTCCAGTGTTCGCACCAGGGTTTTTCACAAACGGCATTTTCTTTCATTAGTGTCTGGTCAAAATAGTTCATCGTAAATGCTGGTATTTTTCAACAATTGTCGACCAGTATCACTAAATCAAGCAGTATTTCTTTTTTCTAATGGGTATCTAACAGCTGCTACATTCCTTTCCAGTATTGAGAATTACCAGTTAACATGAACAGTGCATTTCATTAAAAGAAAAACACCACTACTGATGGCCAACACTAGCACATGACCTACATGACCTGAAATTTCAAAAGGGTTAACTCATTCGCGGCCAGCCGCATCCAGATGCACGGCATAAGCCATGCATCCGGATGCGGCTGGCCACGAACGAGTTAACCTATTACATCCTGAAGGTTAATTTTTAAATGTCGCTTATATTCTTATAAAGGCTCTATTACAGATTAGAGATAAATCTACCATTTCATTTCAAGGGTGTTGCCAATAGCTTGGTGCTTCAGGCACCAAGCTATTCTGGCACCACCCTTAAATGATCATAGTCAAATTTATTTCAAGAAATCGTGCATCAGGAAGAAAAGGGTTAAAATACAGAGAAGTTCACATCCATAGGTCAGTTAATAGCACGCATGGTATTACAACAAAATGTGGCAGAACATTGTGGCAATTCACAATCCGGTAAACTGCAAATCAATGTCATTGTGGAATTTTCAGGATCTAAGTACAGGTACACCAAAATTCCACAATGGCCTTGAAATGCGACAGACCTATCGCTGTCTCAGTCACACAGTATGTACATATCCACACACAAGCACCACTCATACAGCACACAGCATTGTAATTAACCCCCTTGAGCATGCAGCCACCTATACTAGAAACTATACCAGAGACAATACTGGTGGCTTCATACAAAATGGGGTTCTGACTAATCTCCAACAAAATCATCTCTTTGCATGAGCTTGTATGTAGTCCTTCACTTTGGCCTTGAAAGACTCCTGAAATGAAGAAAAGAACGAGAGACATTCAATTAATGTTATTGAAGGACAGAACATGACAAGTTACCCGAGTATGCTAATTACTCTTGCGTTGCTCAAACTACATAAGGCAGAAGAAGGTCTATTCAACTACTGTCAGAACTTCAACGAGCTATATAACTCCTTATCAAGTTTCAAACTTTTGTAGATATCTGAGGTCTATATCACATACAGTTCTGGAGACAGATCAACCATGATATTTCAAGGTTGGTGTCAGAATAGTTTGGTGCCTGTAGGCGTCAAGCTATTCTGACACCAACCTTGAAATATTATGGTCGATCCACACCCTGTCATCGTCTTCCAGGGCGTACGGGTTAAACCCTTCACTGCCAGTGCACGCAGACAGTTATTCTGAAATCGTGTTAGGGGCAGTCCGTGGCACAGTGGTTAAGGCGCCTGCCACCAATGCTAAAGGTTTGAGGTTCGAGACAAGGTTCCAGCATCGGACTTTTCTCCTCTAGTGTCACTGTTAATTTGTGCGAACCGTCAGTGGTTCTTTCTCGGGCTACTCCGGCTCTTCCTCCCCCTCCCCTATGGAACCGGTTTCAGGCCACTTCATAAATTTCAAATACAAGCGATCAGAATTTCCGAAACCTCAGTAGCTGAACTGGCCCTTTGTACCACGTGCATGTCCTGTGTTTGTCTTGTACTGTGTTTGTCTTCAGAGTGAATGTGTGTGTGCCACGCGAGCATGCGTGTTGGGTGCAGTTCGCGGCGCTTTGAGCCATTCACAGAATTGGGGAAAAGCACCTATATAATAACCGCTATTATTATTATTATTAATTCAGAGTCAATGAGTCCCAGCCATCTGAGTAGCATGGGCAGTGGGTATCAGCAAGAGGTGCAGATCCTGATGAGCCTTCTACAACTGTGGGGTCTCATGAGGATACACGTCTCTTGCAGTTGGATCTTGTTAACTTTTTCTCGGCAGTGAACGGGTTTAACTTAATTACCCTATGAAATTACAATCCTACATTAAACAGATGCAGATGCGCTCACCGGACAGCGGAAGAAAGACTGCTCTACACTGCTAGAGGCAAGAGAGCCTCATCAGCCCTCGCAGACTATATGGACCCATGCCTCTTGATGACTCCATCTTCACCTGTTTCTCAGGTGAAACCGGAGGCTTTGAGTCACAGGCATTAACTCATTCAAGACGTGCCACCTATGGATACACGGTGAACCTCCACGTATCCGTAGGTGACACATCTCGAATGTGTTAACCTGTAGGTTGTCAGCAGTGCTTTTTGTTGAGTTGATTCATGCAGGAATCACCTCGACAAAAAGCTTTACTGAAAGGGTTAAAACCTGTCAAATGACGGAGCATTGTTGATCCTCTTCAGACTAATTTGAGCACAAGTTAACTCCTTACACCCTGAGGACAAAATTATCACATTTTTAGATATCCGCCGAGGTCTATATTACAATTTTGGAGACAGATAGACCATGATATTTCAAGGTTGGTGTCAGATAGCTAGGCGCCAAGCTATTCTGATGCCGACCTTGAAATATCATGGTCGATCCACATCCTGTCATAGTTTTTCAGGGTTTTATGGGTTAAGAAAAGCTGAGAATAAATACCCTGTCTCTTGCATAGTGTTCAGCAGCTTCGACATTCAAAGGGTCATCAAAATTCAAAAGATCCTGGAGAGAGAGAGAAAAAAAAGACACAATCACACAACTTATTTCAACAGATGTAACCTCTGCTTTAGTGCAAAGGTAGATATTATTATTTGCATTATGAGTTAGGCTTTGATAGTTTTTGTTGCCTACAGGGTCTGGTCCGGGGAGGGGGGGGGGGGGTCAATGTGGGGGGTAAGAGTCGAGGGCTTGAGCCCGAGACTCTTATCTCCGACAATGACCCTCACCCCCCACTCAGATCCGAGAGGCCACAAGAACCACTGGCAAAGCTGAACTCGCAATGCAACAGTTATGTCTTCAACTGTACAAATATAATTACACGAATTGTCCCTTTGAAAGAACCCCTACTAGGTACTGCTAAGTACATTCAGTACCCAGGGGACGCAACTATCAGTGAATTACATCTATTTACCAGGGGAACGTGCTTTTCGCTTTGAGTGGGCATTTCGGGCGAACCTACACACATATTGAGGTTTTGTTTGGTATGAAATATAAACTCTAAGTAGCACATTATGTGTGCACATAGCATTTTGGTTTATTTATCTTACTTTGTTTCTCCACCGTTTCGCCTATGGTCAGTAGGTACAGTCTACGTAGGGCCTTTGGTTGGAGTTTACTATCATTGAGATTACGTGAATTTAACTTAAAAAAAATTTTGAGTCATGTTCTGCATGAAATTTGTACCAAATGTATAATTAACACCTGCATACAGCTTTATTTTGTTTTGTAACCCCATAAATTGTTAATTTATCAGCATAATTGTGGTCAGAGGCTTGACTGAACGACGATGTTTGCACTGAAAAATGTGATTGGCCAGTGATGTATTTGGGGGAAAACGTTTTGCTCAGCGAGTAGTTGTCATCACATCATGTGATACCGGTAAGTGGCGTCTACTTATCATGTTACCCACTGCTTGAAATAAATTTGACTGATAGTTCAATGGTGGTGCCAGAATAGCTTGGCGCCTGAGGCGCAAAGCTATTCTGGCACCACTCTTGAACTAAAAAAGTTGATCTACCTCCTAATCTGTAATGTAGCCTTCATAGGACAATACTTTACAAAATCAGCTTCAGGATGTAATAGGTTAATTTTAATGCTTTCATTCTTACATGATTTGCAACCCTGCCATCAGAAAGCTAACACTGTATAATTAGTATTCAGAGCAGTAGTTCCCTTGAAGACTCTCCTGATGCCGGATTCAAGGACTTGGTAACAAGGTAACATGATATGGAGACTCTCGTTGCCTTGAGAATGGGCGATCAGGAGAAAAGAGCGTACAGAGGTAGGCCAAAGAGAGAATGCGCAAAGAGTCTGAAAGAAGACAAGTAATGAAGTATGCATGTAAACGTGATCAGAGCGATGAAAATATTATGGTCTGAAGCTCATTCAACACATTACATCCTGAGGCTGATTTTCAAAAAGTTGCTTATTGTCCTATGAAGGCTACAGTACAGATGAGGACATAGATCAAGCATTTCAGTTCAAGGGTGGTGCCAGAATAGCTTGGCTCCATCAGGCGCAAAGCTTTTCTGGCACCACCCTTGAACTATCACAGTCAAATATATTTCAAGCCATGGGTGTATCAGGATGAAAAGGGTTAAACTAGGGTCCATCAGGTTACAAAGAACACATTAATTTTTGTTCTCTTGTTGAAGACCCTCATGCTGATGTACATTGAGTATCTTTTGCTAACTGAATACACACACACACACATATATATATATATATATATATATATATATATATATATATATATATATATATATATATATATATATATATATATATATATATATATATATATATATATATATATGGTAAATATACATTATAATGCAAGTACAATAATAAGTGCTATAAATACCCATATGCAGAAGTTTTGCAAATAACCACACTCACACAATAAATTGTAATTATGTGATTTCAGTTTCTAGATCTAACCTGTCTTAACCCTTATCATTCTCATGCACCGATAGCTCAAAATAAATTTGACTGAGAGTTCAAGGGTGGTGCCAGAATAGCTTGGCGCCTGAGGCGCCAAGCTATTCTGGCACCACCCTTGAACTAAAACAGTTGATCTACCTCCTAATCTGTAATGTAACCTTAAGTTCATAGGACAATACTTTACAAAATTGCCCACAGGATGTAATCAGTTACTTTTAATTCTTTCATTAGTACATGATGTGCAACCCCGCCATCAGAAAGCTAACACTGTATAATTAGTATTCAGTTAGTTAGTCATTTGGGTTTAACGCCGAGCAGGCATAATTAGCATTCAGAGCAGTAGTTCCCTTGAAGACTCTCCTGATGTCGGATTCAAGTCCTCCCATCTATCAACTACATCTGGAACTCTGTGATGAAGTGAAAACTTGCAGAAGCCATATTCAACAGATTCTACAACAGTCAACCCTTATCATTCGGAATACACCAGTGTGTAAAATATGTTTGACTAAAATAGTTCAAGGGTAGTGCCAGAATAGCTTGGTGCCTCTAGGCACCAAGCTATTCTGACACTATTCTTTAACTAAAGCCATTGGTCTGTATCCTTATCTGTAAGTACTATAATGTAGCTTGCATATGGTAGTGTACAAATTTAAAACTTTTAGCCTCAGTATGATATGGGTTAATACAGAATAAGGGAACAGCATCCAAGCTTTTAATCCCCTTGTAGCTGTGCATTCTACCACTGGCAGTGAAAAAAAAAACTGCTGCTGGAATCACCTCCACAAAAAGCACTACTGACAAAAGATTACTGTATTTTGTACTCACCGAAAACAAAGAATTCAAGCCCCATAAGACGTCTTTCAATCTTCTCGTCGGAGCCCAGCCAAGCCCATCATAGGAATTCTGACGAAGCAAACTTAGACAGATTTCTCCATTTTCTGTGATGTTGGGGTGCCAGATTTTTGTAAGACAGACTGCTTTCGGAGGCTGCAATGCAACACAAGTAATTATCAGCAAAATGCATGGAGGGGAGTAAAACTGAAGGAACTTGCAAGAACTTATTTTTTTCAAACCTTCACACACATAATGTGCATTCAAATGAAAATGTTTAAACTCATTACATCCTGAGTTTGAGTTTCTTTTTTTTGTGTGTATTGTCCTATGAAGGCTATGTGACAGATTAGGAGAAAGATCAACCATTTTAGTTCAAGGGTGGTGCCTCAGGCGCCAAACTATTCTGGCACCACCCTTGAACTATTATATTCAAATTAATTTCAAGCAGTAGTGTATCAGGATGAAAATGGTTAACATCAAACTGTCAAAAGTGTCACCATCCCCATACGTAAGCATGTGCATGCACACACACACACACACACACACACACACACACACACACACACACACACACACACACACACACACACACACACACACAGAGGTTTGCTAGTGATCTTTTCTCATTTATCTGTACTCATAGTTCCTGCACTACAAATTTTTCAATGAAAAACTGTAAATAGCCAATAATGACCTTAAAAAACAAAACTATGGTAACAGTAATTAATTTTGTTTGTAAGATCATTGACCGCACAATAGTGTACTTCGTTTACACTCAGAAAGATTGAGTTATAGTTCATGAAAAAAAGAGATAAGACCAAGCCAACAAAAAGAAAACCCACCACAATGTTGTATTCTTCAGGAACTTCAATTTCAAACTTGAAGCGGCCACCAAGCCAGTATCCCTCATCTGGTGTAATGAAGAGGCAGAAATGATACAGCGTGCTGGGGTCTTCAAAGTGTACTTTACACGTCCGAGGCATGTTCTCCTCCATCTCTTGAACCTCTGGAACAGGCAATTGGATCAGCAAGCAGTCTGAGTACATACATGTACTCATCTTAAACCATTTAACCCTGAGTCCCTACAGCAGGAGATGGATTGCCCATGATAATTCAAGGGTAGTGCCAGATTTAGGCGCCAAGCTAATCTGGCACTACCTTTGAATTATCATGGGCAATCCATCTCCTGCAACTGATACATCGTCATTAGGCAACACCTCCCAAATTTGAGAAATGGGACCTTGGGGCTAAAAGGGTTAACTGAGTAAAGAAGATTAACCCTTTGACTATCCAAAACTCTTTTTGACGAGGTGATTCCTGCAGGGATCACCTCGGCAAAAAGTGCTATAGAGGTGAACACAGGGATGTGGCCCAGTTTAAAAAAAAAAGAAAAAAGAAGAAAGTATTCACTTCAGAGGCAAATAAAAATGACTTAAATACTCTATTTTAAAACATATTCATACATTTAGAATCAAGGGCAACTTGGGTCACAGATGAAAATTATCTTCTTTACCAAAGGCAACAAGACTGTCAGGAAAAAGTAGCAACTAGCATAGATCTGTGATATTTACCTTTGATAAGAAGTTTGTCTCTGATGGAGATTCTTTTGGGCTCTGTCTCACCTTCCTTTTTTCCTCCAGAAGGCTGTTTTAACTTTTTAGACAAAGTAATCATCGTTCTGCAAAAAGATTAAAACATTTTTATTAAACTCTGAAGACTTGGTCAACTATTTCTACATTGTATTTACGTTTCCAATTCAGCAACAATGAAAGCAACAAATTAACCCATATCATACTGAGGCTAAAAAGTAAAAGCTTCAAATTTGTACACTGCCATATGCACAATACATTATAGTATTCCGAATGATAAGGGTTAATAATACATTTAAACAAAAAATAATACATATGTAACATTAAAGTAAAACCATCACTTTAGCTGAAAACTACAGGTGTGTGGACTGACCAAGCGCTGAGTAATTCCCCTTGGTATGTGTACAGTTCTACCAGCGCTAGCCTCACCTTTCTGGTTTGTGAGTACTCTGTCATAAGCCTTTAACTCCCAGAACTAAATGACTTCCATTCTAATAGAATGGAAGTCATTTGGTTCTGGGAGTTGGTGTTAAAGGAGCCTGTAGGAGTGAGAATTTCAGGAATTTTTATTCTTTAAAAAAAGTTCAGGTCAAAATGAATAGGACTGCAAAGCCCTTAAAGCTCAAGCGCATGGTTGATCACATACATTAATCTGACTTTTGTGACTGACTTTTCTACCAGGTCATGAAATGAGCAAGCGTTCAAGTGTCCCATTAACAAAAGTAAAGGGTTGGCTTTGTACCTGTGAAATCAATGTTTTCTTAACCCGTATCATTCGGAATACACCAGTGTGTGAAATAAGTTTGACTAAAATAGTTCAAGGGCAGTGCTAGAATAGCTTGGCGCCTCTAGGCGCCAAGCTATTCTGGCACCACCCTTGAACTAAAGCCATTGGTCTATATCCTTATCTGTAAGTACTATAATGTTATGTAGCTTGCAATGGCAGTGTGCACATTTGAATCTTTTAGCCTCAGTATGATATGTTTTAAAATGTATGCATTTTCACACGTGACACTTGAACTTTGAGAGGGAGCCATCAAATTAGTAAGTAGCATGCATAAAAAGGCCTTATCATCAGTTACCTCTGTGCCAAATTTGATTGAAATTTAACCCTTATCATTCTGATACACCCATTGCTTGAAATAAATTTGACTGATAGTTCAAGGGTGATGGCAGAATAATAAGCTATTCTGGCACAACCCTTGAACTACAACAGTTGATCTATCTCCTAATCTGTAATGTAGCCTTCATAGGAAAATAGGCAAATTTACAAAATCAGCCTCAGGATGTAATGGGCTGAAGAAAAACAAAAATGCTGCTAAAAACTTTTTTTTTAAATCAACCCAAAATATGCATTTTTACCCATTTGCCATCTCTTGTGAACATTGACCTTATGTCTTAGCGATATACCGGGTACAGCTATCTATGTACCAAATCTGGGTTTGAAGTTGTGAATAGTATTTGAGAAGAAACAACTTTTGTAAAAAAAATATAGCTGTTCTTTTTAAACCTATATCATACTGAGGCTAAAAACTTCAAATTTGTACACTGCCATATGCTGGTTACATTATAGCACTTACAGACAAGGATATAGACCAATGGCTTTAGTTCAAGGGTGGTGCCAGAATAGCTTGGTGACTCTAGGCGCCAAGCTATTTTGGCACTACCCTTGAACTATTTTAGTCAAACTTATTTCACACACTGCTGTATTACGAATGATAAGGGTTAACCTATTTCCTGCACTCTTGCGACTTTTGACCTTATTCGAGGGGTCATTGAAATTAGTATGCACAAGGTCTTACTATCAGGTATCTTTGTTCCAAGTTTGGGCTTGAAGTTGTGAATAGTAATGTTATATTTGAGAAAGAAAAAAAAACAACAAGTATTTTTGGCTATTTTGGAACTATTTCCTGATCCCCTTGACGACCTTTGAGAGAGGTAGCTGAAATTGGTACGGTTAGACAGGTCTTGACACAAAGTATCCCTGGGCCAAGTTTGAGGACTTTGCTTTGAATAGTCCTCGAGAAAATGCCAACGTTAAAGTTTACCACAGCTGACGGACAAGAGCGGACGATGGATAACCATTGACAAATTACACAGAACCACTTTTGCTATTGCACATGAGCAAAAAAAATTAGAGTTGTCCATCACCCTTCTTTCACGGTCAGTTAGTAATTTTAGTTTTCATTCATAAATTTTGTAGAAGGGCTAATTAACATGTGCTTGAATAAAAGTTGCAAAGATAAATAAAATGTTCAAAAATTGTTAAAATGATGTCACATCATAATAATAATTACGGTATTTATAATGCGCTTTTCTTATAATAATTATAACTTATAATAATTATAACTCTAAGCGCGCACTCACAACTCACGCACGCACGCGCACGCTTCAGACAACGACTCACGCACCACAAATAGTGAATACATTACGACAGTCAGCTTGGGGTGGGGAGTGTGGTGATATAGTGCTAGAACTGTTGAAAGAGGTGAGTTTTGAGGGCGGACTGGAAGGAGGAGAGAGAGTGTTTCTGACGGAGAAAGAGTGGGAGAGTGTTCCAGGTGGATGGACCATATACAGAGAAGGAGCAGGGGGCGAAAGTGCTGAGTTTGGTGCGGGGGATGTGGAGGCGGAGAGGGTCGGAGGCGGAGCGGAGGGAGCGGGAAGGAGTGTAGGGGTGAAGTAAGCTGGAGAGATAGGCAGGAGCGCAGTTGTTCAGGCATTTGTAGCAGAGAGACAGAATCTTGTATTGGATGTGTTGTGGGATGGGAAGCCAGTGAAGGTGTTTGAGCAGGGGAGTGATGTGGTCAGATTTTTTCTTTCTTAGGACGAGGCAGGCAGCATTGTTCTGGACGCGCTGGAGAGTAAGAGTGGTGGAGTGAGGGAGGCCGGAAAGGTGAGAATTGCAGTAGTCGATGCGAGATAGGATGAGAGAGACAGCAAGTTTGGTGGCAGCTTCGGTAGTGAGGTATTTTCTGATCTGACAGATGCGGCGGAGGTGGAAGTAGCAGGGCTGGGCCATGGCGGAGACGAAGCTGGTCATGGAAAGAGAGGAATCGAGGATAACGCCGAGGTTTTTGGCCGAGTCATGGAGGGAGATGGGGGAGCTGTCGAGTGGAAGGTGGAGAGAGGGAGGGAGCTGAGAAAGTTTCTGGCGTGTGCCTACCAGCATGGCTTCCGTTTTGTCGTCGTTCAGTTTAAGCTTGTTTGCTGTCATCCAGTTTTTCACGTCTTGGTAGCAGTCAGCCGTGTGAGTCAGTAGTGACTGAGTGTTGTCGAGTTTGTCTTTGCCTAGTAGTTGCGAGTCGTCGGCGTATAGGTGGTGGTGTATGTGGTGAGACTGGATGATGTTGGACAAGGGAGAGGTGTAGAGTGTGAAAAGGACCGGGCCCAGGACGGACCCCTTTGGAACTCCACAGGAGAGCGTGACTGGGTTGGAGGAGACGCCGTCGATGGTGACGGACTGCTGTCTGTCGGAGAGGTAGGACAGAAACCAGGAGTGAGCAGAGTCAGTGATGCCAAAGGAGTGGTGAAGGCAGTGAAGAAGGATAGAGTGGTCTAAAAATTTGCAATGCTAAAAAATCTGCTGATTGTAGATATACAATACCACAAAATCAAGTCTACCTTTTGATCGGGCGTGGATAACAGCTTTAAAAAAAATTTAAATGAAGGATTTAATCTCATTAAATCCTTCTGACAACTATTAGTATTATGAATAAAAAAATAACCGCAGGCTATTGTATTTTTATTCTATGGTAGAGAAAATTTATATATTGTAAGATCTAGGGCATTTTGAATCTTACCTCATGGCTTTATGACAGATCGATGTTGATGTGTGGCACTAAACGTTTAAAAAAAACAAATTGGGTCATTTAACTCTGTTACAATTTGTACTAAAAACTGGTTTGAATTTACCATCTGACCTACTGTGAATCCAGTGACATTTCCCAAAAATGAAAGAATCTTTCTTGTGGAAATTTTTCCATTTTCTTTTCCAGTTATAAGATTGACCATGTCCGTCTGAGATATTCAATTTTTACAAGAACAAGAAAGGCAAAGCCCTTATGGTTCATGTGTATGACCAATCCACATAAATGTGACCTTTGCGACCTTGACCTTTCCAACAGGTCACCAAAATAAGCAAATGTTCAAGTGTCTAAACCATTGGGGCGTGATGAGTAATGCAAATCCGCTGTGCCACCGCTAAGCTCAAGTCAGAATACTGACTTGAGCTTAGTAGGCAGTGGCGCGCACATGTTGGCACAGCAGATTTGCATTAGTCAAAGCACTATCGACAGGCCCCTATGGTCTAAACATAAGCAAAGGGTTGGATTTTGTACCAGTGAAATTCGAGTTTTCTCAAAATGTATGCATTTTTCACATATTTCTCGACCCTTCGTGACCCTTGAACTTTGTGAGGGGGCAACTAAATTAGCATGCATAGAAAGGTGTTATCATCAGCTATCTTTATGCCAAGTCTGATTGAAAAGTTTGCAAAGAACTTTGATAAAACTATAATTCTATCAAAAACTGACATTTTTCACACACTTGCTGACCTCCTGTGACCGCTGAACTTTCCGTGGGGTCATTCAAATTATGCATAGAAAGGCCTTATCATCAGGTATCTCTAAAAAATACCAAGTTTGGGCTTAAAGTTGAAATAGACTTTGAGAAAAAACAGTTTTTGTCCAACATATGGCTCTTTTTAAGTCATTTTATATATAGAAGAGACTTTTTAGGACACAATGCGGTGGAGCGATTTCAAAAGAACACACAACATCATAGGTGAGCTAGACTAAAACTCTGACAGTGAAGTAACAAGATAAAAATTATGTCACGTCTAGTTACGCAAACCTCGCTGTAGAACGTACTTTTGGTGCGAAAGGCTGTATGTGTGTGTGTGTGTGTGTGTGTGTGTGTGTGTGTGTGTGCGTGTGTGTGTATGTGTGTGTGTGTGTGTGTGTGTGTGCATGCGTATATATATAAACAACACAATCTCCAAAGTTTGCTAACGGACAAGCTTGAAATTTGGGGAGGTGCTTCATTCAGTGGGTGCCTAGGAGCCCTTCCGAGCATTTTGAAACTGGATGTCTCATTGAAGAACTAAATGACCGTTTATAGGAAGATAGTTGACCCACATCAGAGTCCGCTATTTTCATTATAGTCACTTGCGGTTTGGGATATAGCTGGATTGGGGAAAGACATTGGATGAGTTCGTTAGCCAAATTTGTATCTTTTAAACTTTTTCAGTAAAAAATAATTGTATGCAGAAAAAAAAGATGTAAAAAAACGTGACTTCTTAAGAAAATCAGGCAGTGATGGTGACGTAAAAGCAGAAATTTCATCACAACGCAGTCATTGACGCACTCTCTCTCTCTCTCCCCAAATATTTCTGATGTCAAACTGATTTTTCTGGGAAATACACAGGGCACTCGACTCTTTATGCATAGGCTACCATGCCCAATCGCATAAATGTGCTTGATTTTTTATGCTGGAATTTCAAACGTTTACCAGCGTTGCTGTTTCTAAGCAGCCAGTGACGATTTCAGAATCTGTAGCAAGGAAGTACGGACTTTCTCACTAGATCCAAGAGACAGAACTTCTAAATTTCAGTGCAGGACTGCATGGCAAGCGACTTGATATAGGCTAGATCTGATTTCGTACATGAAGCATGTATTGTTGGCATCTTTCACCAGCCAGTACTGAACTCATAGATCATAGTCATACCCTCATTCAACAATTACTCGATCTTAAAAAATTCTGAAATGTCATAGATCTGTCACATTTTCTTTATTTATTTCTCTTTCTCTCTTACTGCATGAGTGGCAACAGACTTTGCTTTCTAAACAGCATATGTGTTGACACTCAGTGACTCACTATGGAAAGTTTTGAGCTCTCAGTTAAGTTTGAAATGTGACACATTTGTGTAGCACTTGTGTAGTGTGCTCACCGCTTGAGTCATCTCGAAATAAGGCACATTTTTTAATATTTCCCTGTCATCTGATCTTTGCGTTTTTCATTTATTTATGATGTAAGTTGCCGAACAGCCCTGGTCTAAGCGCTCTGACGAAAGACCTAGGACAGATTCGTGCACAATACTAGAATTGTGGATTGACCAGCTGATTAAAAATTACAGGTACGGCAATGGTTCTAGCAGGTAGGCAATAGGGCATTGAACCCCCTGCGATTTTTAGGTGCTGACCAATCACTGTGTTGGAAAATGGAGTGACTGCAAGACAATAGGAGATATTTCAACATCAGAATCTGGTCAGAGACAATAGGCAAAGACCCTTGACAGAGAGGACAGCTCGCATATAAAAGGCACTTTGTGGGTTATGGCTCTCAATAGAAGAGACTTTGTGGGTTATGGTTTATCCCATCTTGTTGTTGTTCCTACTTAAAAATAGAAACAACTTTGAAATGGGGCTCGCTGGAGCGTGTTCCCGAGAATGCACATTCTGGCAAAGAAATAACAAGAGGAAAATGATGTCACATCAAGCAACGCAAACCTTGCTGGAGAACTACTTTTGACACCAAGCGCCGTTTGTGTGTGTGTGTGTGTGTGCATGTGTTAGAGACAGCAACTAGAGCCCACGTGTGAGGACCGACAAGCTTGAAATTTTATGATATTGTCCCTAAAATAATAATCTCGATGTAGTTTTTAAAAAATTTTTTGATTAAGATGCTAACTGGCGAGAAAATGGCCGTTTCACAAAAACCGGTTGATCCGCACTGGAGTCCGTATTTTTTCTTATTTTTACTAGATATTTTGCATATAGCTAGATTACAGGGGCCGGGTGCACAACAGCCTTCTAACTCATAAAACAGTGTTAAAAGTGAAAATTTACAAACATTTTGTAAAAATCATGTTTAGCGCACTTAGATGCATTTCAAAAGTTAAAATTAAAAATCGTTTTTAAAAATCGTGCTTAGCATGCTTAGATGCGGTGCACGGGAGTTTAAACATTGTTTTAGCAACGATTTTCGCTTGTAACTTTAGAAGTGCTCGGAGCAATTCTAAATGCGCTAAAACACTTTTAAAACTGAATGGACACTGAATGGGCGCCAGTTTGAATAAGCTGCTTCATTGGATTCAACAACATGAGTGAAAAAAAGAGAGATCTCGTTACATCATATGACAGAATACAACGACGAACATCGGTTTCAGCATTTGAGATTTACGGAAAAGTGCTAAAAAGCCTTGGGAATTGAAATCGATATTGTCGAAGAGATCGGCAAAGGTCAGCTGGCGTAACACAACTTGACTTTGTATATAATTATAACAAGCTCGATTACCATCAATGCTACAATAGCGCAGTCGGTAAGGCACGCGCAAAAAAAAAATGTCACTTTTGAAATCACGACTGGCGAGGTTCAAGCCACAGCCTTTCCCGTTTTTTCTTTTAGCTTTCTTGTTTGTTTGTTATTGTACTGCACATATTTAATTATTTACATATTCCTCCAGCAGGACTGCTTCCTCTGCCAAGGAAAAAAAATTGTTTGTTTTTTTTGGTGCGTGGAAATAGTCTTCGCCGAACTTGGAGCAGCCATCTTGGAATGAAACTGACGTGTTTTGATGCAATAAAGTTAGGTTTCAGTTCTTTTCTTTTTAAACAAACTTTCAGTTCGTCAGCTATTGTTTCACGTCATACCTTCCGTTGCACCCTCATTATCAGAAAAATAAGTTGCAAATTGTGTACTTGTCTGTATACATATTGTGAACAGGCCTAAATATTAATTAATTGTAGTGTAACTGTCTTTGTTAATCGTGTTTCTTTTTTCATTGGGATTTTCTCCCCATACTGGTGATTATAAATCTTTACTGTAAATGAACTATTCAATGTCACTTTTGATCAATGTCACTCTCCATCTATTTATATCAGTGACGTAGTGCGGTAGACAATTTTTATCTAAAAAACGTTAGCTTTTTTTTAGAAACGTGTTGTGCACCAGTTTTAAAACCTATGTTAACTAAAATGATTTTAACTTTAAAATGCTTTTAATTTAAAACGCTGTTGTGCATCTGGCCCCAGGAAGACATTGAATGAGTTTGTTACCCAGCACTGTACTTCTTCAACCTTTTGAGTGATAATTATTTCTGAGAAGAAAATATATTCACATTTTTCTGGAATTATTTGGGATTATTCTTAAAACAATTGAATAAAAAAATCAATCTTCTCATTAATAATCACATGATTTTTCATAAACGGTATTTACATAAGCCTACAGTTTGTCTCGGTTAAAACAGCTAACATAACTTTGATTTTTCTTTTTAAAAAAAAAATCTTCTCATTAATAGTAATAATACCCAAAAGGTTTTTCATAAACAGCGTTTGCATAAGCCTGCTGTTTGTCCCGGCTCTGGGGTGGGATTAGGTCAAATTGTGACCCGTAAGCCCTAGGTGTGAAAATCAGCTAGGAAATTGCAAAGTTTGATCCTCTAAATATGTAAAATGTTAGTACTTTGACAAGTGACGTATAACATCAAATCATCACTATGAACATGGAGTCGCGGGACTAACGATGCCATGACATAAAGCTTGCGGTGACATCATTTTGCTGCTCGTGCTATTCTTCTTTTATAGTATGCATAGATAGGTCTATCATCAGCTACCTTTGAGGAAAATCTGACTGAAAAGTTGGCAAAAACTTGAATAAAAACTACAATTCTATCAAAAACTGTCATGTTTCACACATTTGCCAAACTCCTGTGACCCTTGAACTTTGCGAGGGGTCATCCAAATTAGTATGCATAGAAAGGTCTCACCTTCAGGTATCTCTGTACCAAGTTTGGGTTTAAAGTTGAAAACAGTATTTGAGTAGAAACAATAATAATAATGTGTTGAATTTAACTGGACTGCCTTAAAGTAAAAGAGGCAAAAGGAGCACTCAAAAATTAAAGCATATATACTGTCGTTGATCAAACCATTCAAATGAGGTATTTCAGGTGGTTTTTGTTTTTGTTTTATAACTGAGAGATTGATAATCATGTGACCACATAAACAGATTGTAAACTTTTTCAGACACAAGTTTGGGCTGCAGATTGTGCGTAATCATGCACAAAACCCTAAAAAATCACCCTAAAAAAATCTGTACTGTGTGCAAAATTTGCCCTCTAAAAAATAAATCTAGCAATTGAAGGCTACCACTGCATACATGCTTTCTCAAAGATCAACATGAATCTGTCTCTGACAAAGTATGCTACACAGCTCAGAGCTTGCTTCTAATACTAATATAGAGACAGAGTGCAACAGTTAATTTGACATGCTAGTGTGTGTTCTGACACCACCTATGAGCGTCACAAATCAGAACTATATGTGTGTAGCAGGATCATGGTGCTCAAAGCATATTTGATATCTGGAGGTTTGAGTGTGTTGTTTCACTGTACAAGGTGCTGATTGTTGTTGGTAAAGGTAGTGGGTCGATCTGGTGTGTCTGTAGGTGAGTGTGAAGTGAAGGCATGTTGGCCAAAAGTGCTATTTATTTCAAAACAGAAACAACTGTCAAGATTTCACAATAACCTTTACATTTTTGGCAGGGGAGGAACATACCCTTAAAAATCAGAAGATAAAGGTGATCATAGCCCACCCCCTACAGTCATCCAAAAACAGGGGAGGTGAAATGCTGCCAAGCTGTTTACTTGACTTTAAATCCATGATGTAAAAATATCACAGAAATTAAAACACTTTTAAACGAAAAACTGGGGACGTGCCTTCACGTTTCACACAAGTTTTTGTCAGTATGTACTTTAATGCATAAACCTACTAAAGTTTTCAACAGTGCCTTCTTCTACTGTTTCCAATTTGTTCTTTATACATAGGATGTACAGCAGATAATGTGGAGAGTTTCTGCCCCATAGGCGATGAACTAAAAGGAATCAGGAATGTTTGTGTGTACGACACAGTTGATAAAAAAACTGAGCATAAAATCTTTCACATTTTGTATACTTTCCAACTGTGAAAGTTAATAGGCTACTCACATTCCCAAAATACAGGAGTGACTCGCAGTCGGAATCAAAAGATATTGAAACTGTCCACTTGTGTTTGCATGGATAGCAACGAAAAAAGTCAAGGCTTCATCTGTAAAGGTGAACAAACATTCCTAGTTTCTATTATGGTTATTGGTTAAAACTGTATGACTGATGGCATATCAGAAAATAACAAAGAAACAGTATCGCTACACTCGAAAATAATCAAACCTTGTCTTCTGCGGGTGACCCCGGAAGCAAAACCTTAGTCGTTTACACCACTTCACAGAAGACAAATTATAACTTATTTTCAACGGAAAGGATTTAAAATAGTTATACATCAAATCCATTATTAACATTTATAAATTATGTATGGTGAGTCCTGTGGAGAAGAATCAAGTATTAAAACTTGCTTTATTAGTGTCACATAGTCACCATCCGGAACTGGAGAGTAATCTATCCAACATGGCAGACCGACGGAGGCGGCGAGCGCTTGAGGACGAAGGAGAAGAAAGTGCACCAGCTACTGCCGAACAAGACCCAAAAGCAAAGCCATCGGAATGTGTACGTGTTGCGATGCATAGACTGACACTGAATTATAATGCGATTGCAGACAGGCTCTACATTAGGCTTATCTGATCTCTTTTCCTTCCGTGCTGGTTTTTGTCTGCATTTTCTAGAAAAACTGTTATTTTAGGAGCTAAAGGCGAATGCTTGAGGACAGCTTGAAAAAATTTTCAAAATATTAAAATTTTCTATAGCAATAATAATAATGAGATAATGACCAGTATTCTTCTGAAAATAGGGTTAGAAAATAGGAGGTAAACTTAAGGACTTACGTTGGAGTACTGTAAGTTTGTTGGTTACTGTAACTTGGGAATGATAATGCCTGTCTTTAGTCATCTTCTCTTGCCATTCAGAGTAAGACCCAAACAGGTTAAAATTAAAAAGGAAGACTGGATTAAAAAAATGAAATACTCAAATAGTGCCAGTGCACAAAGGTGTACAATGCAGATCTTTGAGTCGGCGACAACTCGTCTATCGACAGTTTGTCAGAGTAACAACTGTCAGCAAATTGACAACTCAGTGAAGTGACATTCGTCAAACAACAACTCTGCGAATTCATATACTATATGCGACAATTCGTTGAAACTCTGTGATTGATGATGTTGGGTGGTATGCAATGAAAGCCGTGTGCAAACTGTTTGATAACTAATTATCACTTTTGTGGCATGTGCAAACTGTTTGATAACTAATGATCACTTTTGTGGCATGTTGTGATCATTGTGAAAAGAATTTGATCATTATGTGATCAATCATAGGCACACACATTGACACGTCCACACACTACACAGGTTACATAACATAAAGGCACGTACGCACAAGCGAGGAGGCACACATGCACACACACTGGCTGTGACACAAGCACACATACACATACACAGCTTGTGAATGTGATTGGTGGTGTTCGACCAATTGTCATATCAGATTTTTTCCCCTCTTAGTCTTAGTTGTCATGGTGATGAGTAAGACTAAGAGTCAAGAGTTGTTCCACAAATTGTTATGATGCCGACTTTTCATTCGACAAGTTGTCAGATGCCCAGATCTTTCTGTTTGTGTGTATTGTAAATTGTTCTTAAGTTGAATGATCTAACAAATACTAAACAGTGCTATTGGCCAGAATTCAACTTTATCTCAAAGAGCATGTCATTCTGAGATTGAAAAATTAAATTATTATGAAAGTGCAGAGAACCCCAGTCCTGTTCTGATATTAATATCCATCTGACCTGGAACAGCTCGGTGTAAACAGAGTGGTGCTGAAAGCTTAGTTGTTAGAAAGGTGCCACAAGTCTAACTTTAAACGATTTGTGTGTATATACAGAGTTTTGTCTTTCCTTTCCCTGGAGCAAAGGTGTTGTAGTTTTGTACCAAACTTGCTCTGGTTGTACTGATAATAATACACACTCGTACACAGCATGCTGTTTGTGTAGACATGACGTATAGGTGTAAACAAAGTGCAAAGTGTGTGCACTGTGATTGTTTGTCATTAGTCGGCGTTCTATTTTTTAGACCAAGTTGTATAGTTCTTTTTTTTTTTTTTTATAAAGAATGTTGTTATGTTGCAGAAAAGTGAAGGAGAGCCAGTAGACACAGGTACAATTATTAATCCTTTTTTTCTCTCATTCCATTTGTTAAATAATTATGCACAGGACAGTAAAAACAATAATACGATTAGGAACGCTTAATTTCTTCTTTGCTTTGGGTGTAAATTAAGTAATGACATATACTGCTATTGTTGATTTCAAACAGCTTGACAAAATTTAGGAATATATCAACTGTGACTGTTTAGTAGCATTACTGATTGTTTTGTTACTATTAGCATTGTATTAACATTCTTCTTCTAGACTCATGCTTTCAGTTTACTTCAGTTTGAATAAAGGTTCATCTTGCACCTTTTTCAGATGTTGTGTCGGAGTGTGAAAGTGCCACTGAGGGCAGCCGTGCTGGGGTAAGATTTTCAAAATAACACAAAGTTACAATTTAAACATATTACTATTAGCAATGCACAAACTTCGTATAAAACAATTAGTGCTGTCATAACTCATAGACATTCAATTCAAATAGAATGAATGAACGCATCGTTTCAGTCATATTATTAACTCGGTCACATCTCATTGCAATTTTATGAGGCATAGAAACTACTAGCTGTACTAGAAATGGACTGATCATAATGATAAATAGCTCTATGAGTAGTATGTGTATGATAGTACCAGACTAGCTTGTTGGGTGCCATCCTTGAACTAGCACAGATCCACACCTAGCTATGGTGTCTCATGTCCCAAAGCTAGATGCCTCTTCTGGAAGTCATTTTTGGCTTGCTTGCAAAGCAAAAGTATGTTCTGGACCAGTGGTTGTCCACCGTCATCCGTGGTAAACTTTAACATTGGCATTTTTTGTCAGAGACTATTCAAGAAACAGTCTTTAAACTTGGCCAGAGGATAGACCTAAGCATACCAATTTGAGTGACATCTCTCAAAGATCAAGGTCACAAGGGATCAGGAAATAGGTAGGCGCCAAGCTATTTTTGCACCACCCTTGAACTATCATGGTAAATCTGTCTCCTGCAATGTACTGAAGTCCTCAGAGTCAGAGGACAATTCTAAAACATTGGTTTTTGTACCTGGGACACATTGGGTTAAACAATTCACATTTGATCAAGATTTTACATGGAAATTTGGTACTTTTAGGGCTTTGTAGAACAAATAGATTACAGTACTACTTTTACTAGTACTAGTCTGTGACAGTAGTCTCTTTTTTTGTGTGGCTCGAAGGCTATAGCAAAAGTGAGTCTTCAGGCTTGGCCCAAGGATACTTTGTGGCATAAAGGCTTTGCCATTCTTGTTTACAAATTGTGTACTGCTTTTTCTTGCGAGCATTTTCTCATGGCGTGAATGTGAAAATCAGTAAAATGCTGGGATCTGTTTTTCATAGATTTGGCAAGTGGTAAAAAAAAAAAAATAGAATTTGTATGAATTTGTTTAAAATTACATGTACCCTAATTGTGCATGCAGCCAGCCACTGGTGCTGTTTGTTGTAACTGTGGCTGTAAGCACAATAATAATATTAATATTTAATAATAATAATGTATTTGTTTCCTGAAAAACATTACCGATGACATGACTAATAGGAAGTGTCTACTACTTGCTCAATTTTAGACTAAGAACCCGTTGTGTTACAACACAACCCGGGAGGCACTCGGGGAACCCCCATAGGTGCTGAGAGTTGTCTCCCGTCCCTGTCCTACCGGTTCCAGGTCACACGTGGTAGACCAACCAGTCGTCCTACTTAGCTCACGCTGTGAAGACGTGTTCAGCCCTCGGCTGGCCCCCGAGCCGGGTGCCAGCTGCCCCTGGGGCGCCTCGTTTTCTCACTCATACATCGTATATCTTGACACCCAATGCTCAGCTTAGCTTGGCGGGGCCCCTCGTGCCCTCGCCGTTAGCAGGGGGCTAGCGCCAGTTGTTCAGCGGCACTACGTTTCGCTTGTACTTTGTTGTACCATTGTGCGCCCGACGCTCGTCTTAGCTTGGCAGGGCCCTAGTGCCCTCGCTGTTTACGGGTGGTTTAGCGCCACCTTTGGTCAGCGGCGCTTCGTTTCATTTGTATTTGTTGTACCATTGTGCGCCCGATGCTCGTCTTAGCTTGGCGTGGCCCCTTATGCCCTCGCCTTTTAGTGGTTGTGTCGGACATGTGTTGCAGCTGATTTGACCAGAGGCACCTCTTTGTTGCTGGTATTATGCTCTCAGGTGCCCACGCTCGGTCGCCTAGCATGCCTGATATGTGTTGCAGCTCCCAGGTGCTTACTTGCTCCCGGTGTGGCGACGTCCAGTGGCCGACAGATGACCTTGCGGTCTGCCTCCCCTGTGCTGGCTGCTCCTCGGACCACCTCTATGATGTCTGCTCATCCTGGCTCGAGCTACGGTGGTCTCACCTTGGTACTTCTACCGGTGCGAGTGCCCCATGCCTTTGCCACTCCCTTCCGCTTCGGAAGAAGTGAGCGCCTTTCCTACCCGGCCTTTTGGAACGCACGACACGTCGGACACACGCCAAATGTGCTTACCACAGGACTGCGTCCACTGCCAAGCCCGCTGACCCTTCCATTGAGTCTAAACGCCAGCAGAGAGCCCGCCTCACTGAGCCCGGCCTGCAACATCGCGCCTTGCACCCCACCCTAAGAAACTGGCAGTCCTCGTATGTCTCTACTCGGAAAGCCCGCTGACTCCTCTGAGGGGTCTAAATGCCGGCAGAGCACCCGCCTCATTGAGCCCGGCCAACAGAGACTTGCGCCCCGGCGTTTTAAAGTCCAGCCATGGACCCGACACCTCCCGTTCCGCCACCAGCTCCGGGCACTCTCACTTGCCCGACGAGCGCCGTCGGAAGGACAGGACCACACGCCTCGATCGCGGCCGCAGTCCCCGACCCTCCTCGTCCACATCGCGCGCCGCCTCGTCGCGCGCTTCTCCCGACGTCCTGTGCCTTCGCCCCGACGCTCTCGACACTGATTGTCTTCTCCCCGGAGGTGCCCCCCAGGAGTTCGCCTGTGAGGGATTGTTGTCCCCGCTCCTGGCATTGCAGTCGCTCCCCCCGTGACAGACGCCTGCCGTGCACCAGCCCCCTGTCGCGTCGCTGCTCCTTGGTGCGTTCGTCGCCCCCTCCCCGTCGACATCCTGAGTCTACTCCAGAGAACTCCGTGGCCCGTGCGACGTTGACAGCCGCTCGCCGTCGCCCCGCTCCCGCGACGACCCAGACTCCGCTAGGCTTCCGTCAGCTTCTCGTGCGGAGACATCTCTTGGCTCTCGATGAGGCCGCTCGGTTTATCACCACGACCCTTCCTGCAGACGCCTGCCCCGCGTCCCCCCCCCCCCCCCCCCCTCTCAAGAGGAAGGTCTCTGCCTTCATCGACGCGGGCCATCAAGTGAAGAAGTTCAAGTCCCTCTCCCAGCCGCCTGGCTTCAAAGACCTCAGAGATGCCTTCTCCGCCCACCTCCAGCAAGCCGCCGGTCGCGATGCCGATTTCTTCTCGGACCATAGGTGGCCTGCTGGACGACATCGCCTTCCGCCGCCACTGGTACGCGGGCCATTCCCAGTCGGTCTCCACCACTGGATAGGACAGCTACCCTCATCTGTAACACCTTGGCTTGTTCGGGGTTGCTGGAGCTCCTGACCCAAGCCTTCATTCGCTGCATTGAGGACGCAGGGCATCCATCGATAACACCCCTACGGGGAGACCTCCTCGCTCTCGCGGAAGTGGCCAACTGTGTGGCATGTACCATTCTTCGGTCAATGCCATGGCAGTCGCCATCAATTGTGACTTGATGCGTCGGGATTCCTTGCTTCAAGCCTGCCATGGGATGCCTCCCGATCTGCGTAACAGCTGCGTCGCGCCCCCCCCTGGGAGGTACTCTGCTCTTTGGCGACTCGTGGCAATCGATGAAGGACGCCAACTCCAACCACTGGCCCCGCGACGCTGGCCCTCCCGCGCTTTCCAGCTGCCCGCAAGACCATGCCCGCTGCGGACGTTGAGACCCTCCTCCGCCCCCGCGCCCTCTCGGGCCCTCCAGCGGACCCCCGCCTTCGGCCGTGCTAGACCCGTCAAGTCCCAATGACCCCTGGATGCGCTCCACCATTGCCGACAGCCTCCGGTTTGTCTTTCGCTCACCGCCACCACTACGACGCTCTCCCCTTTGGACTGAGATTACGAGCGTCCAGCTTAAGGCTTCCGCCCTGCGCGGAGAGGTCACCTCCCTTCTGCAAAATGCTGCCACAGAGGTTGCGCGGCGCCCCGACTCTCCAGCCTTCTACAGCCGCCTCTTCGTCGTGCCAAAGCCAAGCGGGAAGTGGCAACCCGTCATCAATCTCTCAGCTCTGAACAAGCATTTCTCGGCCCCGACCTTTCGTATGGAGACCGCCAGGGCCCTGAGGGCCGCCGTGCAGCCCATAGACTTCGCGGTCAGCCTGGACTTGTCCGACGCGTATCACCACATCCTGATGCACCAGGCCTCCAGGAGATACCTCCATTTCACAGTCGACGGTGTGGTCTACCAGTTTCGGGCACTCCCGTTCGGTCTCAACCTCAGCCCTTGGGTGTCCACCCGCATCATGGACGCCGTAGTGGCATAGACCCGACAGTCATCTTCCAGTCTGACGTCGATCTACTTAGACGACCTCCTCCTCCGTGACCAGTCGAAGGCCGACCTGACGACGGACAGGGATGCTCTGCTTCGCCTGTTATTGCGTTTGGGCTCCCTGATCAATGATTGCAAGTCGGAACTCACTCTTTCACGCCGTTTTGTCCATCTCAGCATGGAATTTGCAACCAACCTCAACCAAGTACGTCTACCAGAGCAGAAGATTGCCGCCCTAGCCGGCCAGTTAAAAAGGGCAGATGCAGCCCGCGCCAGACTGTGGCTTCAGCTTCTCGGCTTCATGAATGCTGCTGCGGATCTTCTCCCCCTCGGTCGTCTTTACTCCCGGCCGCTACAGTTGCACCTCCTGCTCCATTGGCGTCTGTCCTCCGGCGACATAGATGCCTGGGTTCCAGTGACTCAGATGCTGCGTCCCCATCTTGACGTTGGGCAGACACTTCTTGGCTCGCCTCTCCGCCCCCGCAGCTCTCCCTCTGTGTCGATGCAAGTCTCTCCGGTTGGGGTGCCCAGCTACTGCCGCGGTTCCTCACGATTCCGGCCCCTGGCCACCGGAGCTGGCGGACACACACATCAACTGGTCGCAGATGCAAGCAGTCTGGCAAGCCCTCATGGCGTGGGAAGCTCACCTGCATCACCAGGAGCTACTCGTCCTCTCGGACAACACGACGGTGGTGTTCTACATTCAGAAACAGGGCGGGACGCGCTCCCCCGACCTGTGCATGCTCCTCTACCGTCTGATGCGCAAGTGCAAGGACCGCAGCATTTCTGTCCGAGCCCGACACATTCCAGGACACCTGAACGTTTTGGCCGACTCTCTCTCCCGGCGCAGCCAGTTTCTGCACACGGAATGGATGCTCCGCAGGGACATCTTTCGGATGATCTGCACTCATTGGGAGACCCCTATGATCGACCTATTCGCCACAAGGTGGAATCACCAGCTTCCCCTCTTCGTCTCCCTGATCCCTGGGCGGTTGATGCGCTCTCCATTCCCTGGGACGGTCTCATCACGTATGCTTTCCCCCCGACGGTTCTCATCCCCAAAGTCCTCCTCAAGCTTTGAGGATGCAATGCGGTCGTCTTGTTGGTCGCCCCGTTCTCCTGGAACCGGTCTTGGACCACCAACCTCCTCAGCCTCGCCACGGGCCAACACCCAACTCCCCCCCCCCCCCCCCGCCCCCCCGCCCCCCCCCCCCCCCCCCCCCCTGCTGCTGCCTACACCGACCACCATGCTCAAGCAACCCCGCCAGCCGCTGTTCCACCCGTGCCCAGAGCGGCTCCTCCTTCACGCATGGAGATTGTGCGGCAAGCCCTCTCCTCTAGAGGCTTCTCAAGTGCAGCAGTGGAAGCGATCGCTACTGCCTGCAGACCCTCGACCAGGCGCGTATACGAGGGAAATTGGTGAGTACTGTGCTCCTGGTGCGACGACCAGTGCCTCTCCCCCACCGAACTGACGAATCCCCAGCTCGTGGACCTTCCTCTGGCTCTTCAGAGACCAAGGTTTGGCCCCTATCACCATCAGGGAGTACCTGTACATGATTGCCGACACCTGCGGCAACCTCAGCCGCCTGGACCCCGGCGACTGCAAAGACCTCGCCGGCCTTATGACTCACTTCGGCCTGCAGCGTCCAGTCCCCCGCTGGCTCATCCCTTGCTGGGACCTACCCTGGGTACTGACGTGGCTTAACTCTGCCAGATTCGAACCGCTGCCTTTGGCCCGCTTCGCGGTTGTGACTCGTAAGACTTGCTTCCTGTTGGCCCTTGCCACAGCGGCATGAGTTAGCGAGCTACACTAGCTGTCTATGCGTCCTGTCTGCCTGCAGTTCAGAACGGATGGCTCCGTGCAGCTCTTCACGGACCCTGCCTTCCTTGCCAAGACTAGGTCTCCTCTGACCGCACCACAGGTGATTACCTTACGGCCGCTGAGAAATGTGAACTTCCACGGGAGACCAGGCAACAAGATCCGGTGCGCGCCCTTCGCATTTACCTACGCCGATCCAAAGCTATCCGGAGAGGACGCTCGCGCCTCTTTCTACCCTTGAACCCAGGCAGATCTGACATAACAGCCCAGACGATATCTTCCTGGCTACGCTGGGTCATACGGTCCACCTACCAGGACCTCTACCTGCATTGAGCAAAGAGGCTTCACATACGCGCACACGAGGTACAAGCCATGGCCACAAGCGTCGCGTTCGACCGGAACTGCGCTGTCAAAGACATCGTGGCGGTCGTGGGCTGGAAGACAGAATTGACCTTCGCCCGCTTCTACCTCCGGGATCTGACAGACCAGCGAGACAACCTCGCACTGGTGGGGGACATCTCTGCAGTGCAACACTCCCTCCCGGCGCCACAGACGCCATCGGTACACACTTAGCTAAAATTGTCCGGAGTTTCCGACAGGGAGGACGGCTCTGATTTACCCTTACGGGGGGGGGGGGGGGGGGGGGGGGGGGGGGGGGTTTGGTACGTGGCACCCGCCTCCTTATCGCAATTCTTCCCATTAGTCATGTCATCGGTAATGTTTTTGAGGAAACAAATTAATTTTTTTCTAAAATATATTTTTTCGAAAAATACTTACCGATGACATGACTGGGAGGACCCTCCCACCTGCCCCGCTGGCGAGCTAAGTATTCCGACTGGTTGGTCTACCACGTGACCCGGGACCGGTAGGGCACGGACGGGAGACAACTCTCGGCCCCTCTGGGGGTTCCCCGAGTGCCTCCCGGGTTGTGTTGTAACACAACGGGTTCTTAGTCTAAAATTGAGCAAGTAGTAGACACTTCCTATTAATCGTGTCATCGGTAAGTATTTTTCGAAAAAATATATTTTAGAGAAAATTTAATATTTTTAAGGCGCCTATACTTTCAATATAAAAGCACTAGGCGCCTCACAAATGACATGCTAACATGCATGTATACACCTTGCATTCTACAACACATGATTCCCTAACATACACACACTCAACAAGATATACAAGAAAAATAAGAATAACAAAAAGAACACCAACAAAAAATGCTCACACACAAAAAGACACACATGTACCATAAAACCAACAATGGATACACCAGACAGCCCTCACCGACAACGAAATGCTGACAAAAAGAAGAATTATAACGGTGAATGCACATTTAAAGGAATAAATGCGTCGTTAAAGACTGCTGGAAACTATTGGCTGATTCAACATAACTGAGGGACTGTGGGAGTTTATTCCAAAGAAATGGTCCTTGGTATGAGAAAGACCTCTTGCCAAAAGCCCCCACCCGGGTCTGCCCTGGGGGACTTGGGTGGGGTTAAGTGCTTTTTAGTTCCCAGGGTCACCCTGGTCAGCCCCATAGGGTGGGTTTTCCCCTCTCTTCTGGGGCATGTGTTTCTGTCTACCCTTGGTCCATTCACCTGTATTTTCCTTTTTTAAACTCTCCCTACTGTCTGCGCTGCCTATAGCTCTTGATATTGGATGTGTGTTGCTAAATGGTCTTAGGGTTATTTAGCGTACTAGACCGGCTTTCAACATAAATTCAATATTCTGTTTAGGTTCTTTTAGTAAACCAGTCTCTTAGAACGGGTGTTGTCCCAAATGTTTCAAAACTGCCATTGTAAAACCTCTTGACCCAAATGATCTGAAAAACTACAGGCCTGTATCTAATCTCACATTTCTTTCAAAATTACTAGAGAAAATAGTTTTGTTGCAGTTATTTGACCATATGAAAAATAATGACCTCTGGCATGTTTTTCAATCAGCCTACCACCCCGGTAACAGCACGGAGACAGCGTTGCTTCGTGTCGTGAATGACTTGCTCACCGCCAGTGATGAAGATAATGTTTCTGTTCTGGCCCTTATTGATTTGAGCGCTGCCTTTGACACGATAGATCCCCAGATTCTCATTCAACGTTTAGACTCTGTTTTTGGCATCAAGAGTACCGCTTTACTCTTTTTTTGAGTCTTATCTCTTTGGAAGAAAGCAAGTAGTGTCAGTGTTTGGAATAGAGTCCGATCCCACTGAGCTTGTGTACTGTGTTCCCCAAGGCTCTGTTTTGGGGCCGATCCTTTTCACATTGTATACCCAGCCTTTATCTAGTGTGATCAAATGTCACTCTGTTTCTCACCATTTTTATGCTGATGACACAGAGCTGTATGCCAGTGCTCAACGCAAACATGTTAGTCAGATGTTCCAGTCTTTAGAGTCCTGTGTCACAGACGTTCAGAATTGGACCACACAGAACAAATTGCAAATGAATAGTGGCAAAACTGAGGCCTTAAGATTTTCTTGTTCAACCTCCACTGATCTCCCAGACACGATCAGGGTTGGTCAGAACAGTATCCCCTTTTCAGAGTCGGCCCGTAATTATCTTTGACAATAGGCTGGCCATGAGAGAGCATGTCAACAAGGTTTGCCAATGTTCCTTCTTTGAATTGAGAAAGATCAGTTCATTCGACACCTTCTCACTACTGAAGCAACTAAAACGCATGTTACTTCCCTTGTTCTTTCACACATTGATTTTTGTAATTCCCTTTTGGCTGGTGTTTTCTCAGAATCTGCTTGATAAACTTCAAAGAGTTATGAACTGCTCTGCCCGACTAATTTACAGAGTACCAAAACGTGAGCACATAACACTCTTACTTGTTGACCTGCACTGGCTGCCTGTATCTCAAAAAATTGTGTACAAGGTCTCTGTCATTTGTTACAAAGCTATTACCGGTTCTGCTCCCCCATATTTGTCCGACCTGGTTCATATTTACACGCCTTCAAGATCCCTCCGTTCAGCATCAGACACGCATATTTTCAGGGTTCCTAGGCGAAAGAAGTCTAGCCAGGGCATTTTCTTATTTCGGTCCAGTCACCTGAAACGACCTTCCAGCCCATGTCAGACATGCCCCAACTCTGTCTGCTTTTAAATCACTGCTCAAGACCAAACTGTTTTCTTATGCATACAGTTAGATGCATTTTCAGTGCGTTAGCAATCTTTAGCACTAGCAGTAATGGTGTGTGTGTATGTGCGAGTGTGAGCTTTTGATATGTGTCACTTTAGTTTTTGTAACATTTATTGTAGCGTTTTCTTTCTTGTACTTTTTGTTCTGTGATTTTTGATCTTGTAAAGCGCTTAGAGCACCATTCATTTAGAGGTTAAGTGCTGTATAAATGTACATTATTATTATTATTATTATTTTTCACAAGCAGTGCAGGCACGTCCTGAGAAAGTCTTGTTGCTGTTGGGACGTTAAGCAATATACAACCAATCATCTTCCTAAAAGACTTAGTTCTCATGATGGGGTTATGGGAATATTCAGTATGGTGTATTTAGATAACATTTTTCCTCAGGTTGACGAAGAGGAGAGTGAGGAGGGAAGTGAGGATGAGGACGATGAGACTGATGAAGAAACTGAGGAGGGCAGTGAGGAGGACGATGATGATGAAGAATACACAGACGATGATGTCATCGTCGAGGGGGAGGATCAAATTGAAGAGGAGCGGCAGAGTGGTGATGGCGAGGTATGCGGTCCCTCAGTCTATTTGCAAGAGGCTTAGAAGTTAGATTCTCCTGAGTCCTTGCACAAGCTGCAGTCACAGGGATTCATAAAAATATATATCACTAGCTAGCGAGGGTGCCTCATCAGTTCATGTTTAGAAGTGGTGTATATTAACCCTTATCATTCGGAATACACCAGTGTGTGAAATAAGTTTGACTAAAATAGTTCAAGGGTAGTGCCAGAATAGCTTGGCGCCTCTAGGCGCCAAGCTATTCTGGCACCACCCTTGAACTAAAGCCATTGGTCTATATCCTGATCTGTAAGTACTATAATGTAGCTTGCATATGGTAGTGTACAAATTTAAGCTTTTAAGTTTTAGCCTGAGTATGATATGGGTTAAAACTGCTCCTTGTGCAGTGATGGTAACAAGGTAAGCAGTTGGGGGTAGTGGGGTGGTAACATTTTAGTCTCTTAGTCCATCTGCATGAGGCATATATTCTAATGAGCATTCTCTGTGGATATGTAGGAATACACGTTTCAGATCAGGTTTGATTTTTCCTTTTAATCTTTAAAAGAAATCAGAATTTTTGTTTATGGTATCTGTCTGACTTTGTGTTAACTGTTAGGGTATTGATAGCATTACTCTTACACTTAGCTTGCACTTGTAATACATAGCTTTTCTGTTTTCTTGTGTGTGTGGTCATTATTAATTATTTTTGTTGACTAGGAGCAGCCAGACAAGGAGAATGTTGATGATGATGAAGACAAGAAGAACCCGGCCTATGTCCCGCGTAAAGGTGCATTTTATGAACATGACCTGCGCACAGGAGAAGAACAGGCCCCAGAAAAGGATCTTAAGTAAGCTTTTCCCAGTACTTCTGTTTTTTCCATGGCCCATTTCATTGAGAAGAACCCAACGGAGAAAGAGACACGCAGTAAATACCCTTTTTAAAAATAGAGAAACAAACAAGTATAGTGATCAGTCGCTACTTATCTTATTGCAGAAGTAATGTGGGATCCAGCCATGCTTGCCTCTTAATGGAATTCCTTGTGCAACAAATACTTCAGAAATACACCGGGCCTGTCCATGAGATGTATAAAGGCTACATCGATGACGGAATAGGAGCAACAAACATGACCCAAGTTGAACATTTAGAATTCATTTACTTTATGCAGAACTTCCACCCATCAATCAAGTTCACATTCAATATCTCAGCTACTTCAGTCGACTTTCTGGACTTGAAAATCCGTATTGACTGCGGAATGTTGAAAACATCAATCCATTACAAACCTACAGACTCGCATTCCTACCTCGGCTAGCGCTCATCGCATAACCCCAAAACAAAGAACAGCATCCCATAATCCCAGTTTCTTCGGCTGAAAAGAATCTGTTCCGAAGAATCAGATTTTTTATGATAAATCTAAAGAAATGGCTGGATTTTTCATCGACAGACATTACCCACAAGCATTTGTTCAAGGCTCTCTTCAAAAGGTACAAAAGCTTAGCTGTGAGAAAACTGTAGACTAAACCCACAGCAGATAGTGACAGGCCAATCATCACCATGATCTACCACCCCCACCCCAGTCCAGTTCATAAGATACTTCTGTCCAACTGGGGTATTTTGTTATCAAGCAAAGAGTCCACCGATATCTTTTCAGAACCTCCATTGGTGGCCATTTTGGCGGAGGGACATTAATTTACGGGACATGCTTGTTCGATCTACACTGAAGCCTCGTCATACCACCAGATCATCAGGCTCCACACCTTGCAATGTTACTAATTGCAAGACTTGTCCCTTTATTTGTCCTTTCACTATGGTGAATGGTCCACGTTACAAATTTAACATTGACAGTTATTTCACGTGCCAAACTACCAAAGTGATTTATGTCATCTCCTGTGTGAAATGCGGCCAACTATATATTGGAGAGATAGAAAGAATGATCAATGACTGTTTCAATGAACATCTCCAGTCAGTCAAATACCAATAGAACAGAACGGTCAGACAACATTTCAACCATTCAAGTTATGTAAGCCGGCAATATCTGGGCCAGGAAAGACAGAGAAAAAATTCATATACTGGGCACTGTTGCACCACTCAGGATGAATATGAAAGGTTAACTTTTTTTATGAACTTACCTGTGACATTCTAATCTGCAAACTGTACCTTTTCCTTACTGTGTCGCTTCTGTTTGACAAACGCTTGCCATCCTTCTCCTAGTTCTACTCTCCTCTCCCCTTCCTTCCCCTCTCCCACCTCTTCTGATGTAGACAGTTTTAGACAGGCCCAATGGGATGCCTGTAGGTAGTATCTTTCACCGCTCTCCTGCACCCCCCCCCCCCCCCCCCATCTCCTCTCTCTTTCTCCTGTCTCTCCCCCCTCCCTCTCTCTTTCTTTCTCTCCTTCCCTCTCTGTCTCCTCTCTCTATCATTACGTCTCCCCCCACCCACCCTCCGGCTCCACCTCCACGTCCTTTTTTTTTTTTCAATTTTAGAAGACGGTTTCACAACTACGTACTCTCCACTCCGATTTATTATCCATTACTAAAACTGAAAATTTACTTTGTTTCAATGATTTGTTACTTGTGTACCCTGCTTAATGCTGGTTTTTTTTTTTCCCCCCGGGGCCCTCCTGTTTTTCCCCAAGGTAGTCCTCAACTTGAAGGTGATATAATGTTTGCCTTCAGGTTGGTGTTTAGCAGGCTTTGTATATTAGACACTCAGCCTACTTTATGCCCAAGGGTAATGCCTGTTCTATTTTCTCTTCTCCCTGTCTCTCCATACCTCTCTCTCTCCCTTTCTTTCTTTCCTCACGTACACTCATTCATGCTTGCAAGTGCACATGCATGCTTACACACTCTCATTCTAGCTCACGAACATGTTCTCTCTTCCGCTCTCTTATGAGCTTTTAGTTGACATCATTTTTATATTACTTCTTCTCTCTTTTTACGCATTTTTTTTCTTCTTCTTTTGTTTTACGTCACATTCTAAAGTTGCCGCATTCCTTCTGCGATAAGATAAGTAGTGACAGATCACTATACTTGATGAACCAGGGAAGAACCAGTCTTGTCTATTTTGAAAAAGGGTATTTACCGAAATATTAATAATTTGTGTTGTAGCTGCCTTTTCTAAGCGTGTTTCTTTCTCCGTTGGGTTCTCTGCATTTTACACACTTGGCAGTCACCTTTTTGGTCTGAATTGCGTATTAAAAAAACAAAACAATTTTATTCCATTAAAATGATCGACCAGAATATTTCTATGGTGGTGCCTGAATAGGTTGGTGCCTCTCTTCGCCAAACTGCACCTGTACCATGAAGAACTAGCATGGTTGATCTGTCTTCTCAATTTTAATAACGCATTCATCAGTTCAGAGGATAATTTTTGGATTTTGACCTTCAGGCTTAATGTGTTGGGAGTGGGGGGGGGGGAGGGGGGGGGGGGGCGGGCGGGCTAATGCAGGATTGTTTCGCTTCCTTATTGCCCATATTTATGAGGAGGTAGGGTAACATTGAGTCAGTTGTGAGATGTAATGCTGCCTGATACTGAATATTGCTATATTGATAGATATATTGAGTTGCAGGCAGCATGACATCGCACAACTGTTCATTCATTTTCAGGCCGAAGAAGAAGTTGTGGCAGGACGAGGGCAAATGGGGACATGATCGTTACAACGAAGATCTACAGGCACCCAAGAGCCGGGATGAGCTGATCGCCATTTATGGGTACGACATCCGTGCCAGTGACAAGCCACCAGATGCACCTCCTCGACGCAAGTCTGATAACCGGTAAATGCATGACACCCTGAGGGTAGAATTTCATTTAACCCTTTGAATGTTAGCAGCAATTCTTTAGGTGATTCCTGCAAGAATCACTTTGACAGCATTATCAATAGTTAAAGGGTGGTACCTAGAGGTGCCAAGCTATTCTGGCACTACCCTTGAACTGCCAAAGGGGTTAATCTTTGTGTCATGTGGCCGCCTGTACTGTTTAAAGTTCCAGTGGCTGGGTATGCAGTGGGGTAATTGTGGATACATGTATGTTATTACAGTGGAGTCCAGTTAACGCGAACATGCTTTACACGAATTTCCGGTTAACACGAACCGTTTTTGCATTCCCAGCCAACGGCTTTCTTATTCTGTATTAAAATTTCACTGATAACATGAAATGCTTACCTCGCGCTGGGACCATATGGCGTTGAGGCGCGTTCCCCTAGGTGGTGGATAGGGGGTCCCTCGCGAGAGGGGTGCACCGAATGAAATAAGGTGCCGTGAACCAACATGGTCTAAGGGAAGGTGACCCCGACAGAAAACCCCTGGTCCTCCTAGTAAGGGGGTTGGGCGTGGGGGTAGCTTCCCCACCCTGCAATAAGGAAATAGCTACAAAAACGCCGACGAAAAGACAAACAGCAATTTCTTTCCCGGAGGAGGAAGGTTCTTCTACCAGAAGATTTATGATGTCCTGTGGTGAAAGCCGGAAGTCTTCGGAAGCCACAGGACCGAGCCGCCTCTCTCTATCCAGGGACACAACCATGGGCACATGGAATGTCAAGACCATGTACCAGAGCGGCAAGGCCGCCCAGATAGCAACGGAAAATGCAAAAGTACAACCTTTCCCTGCTAGGTATCAGTGAAGCCAAATGGACGCAGTCTGGCCAGAAAAGGCTGTTAAGTGGGGAGATGATTCTGTATTCAGGTCATGAAGAGGAGAATGCCCCCCATACAGAAGGAGTAGCATTCATGCTGTCACCAGTGGCACAGAGAGCGCTGATGGGCTGGGAACCTCTTGGGCCAAGAATTATAACAGCAGCCTTTAGAACCAAGAAAAAGATCAAACTGAACGTCATCCAGTGTTATGCGCCCACTAATGACAGTGACGAGGAAGAGAAACAAGAGTTTTAAGACCGACTCCAGAGTGCTGTGGACAAATGTGCGGAGCGAGACATCACCATCGTCATGGGTGACTTTAATGCCAAAATAGGGGAGGACAACACCCGATATGAAGAGGTGATGGGGAGACAGGGACTAGGGGAGATGAGTGAGAACGGGGAGAGGTTTGTAAACTTTTGTGCTCTAAACAGACTTGTCATTGGAGGCAGCATCTTCCCACACAGAAGAATACACAAAGCAACTTGGGTCTCACCTGACCATACTACAGAGAACCAAATAGACCATATCTGCATTATCAAGAAATTTAGAAGATCTCTTCAAGATGTTCGAGTGAGGAGGGGAGCAGATGTCGCCTCAGACCACCATCTGCTTACCTTAAGAATAAAGCTCAAGTTAAAGAAAAGCAGCACAGAGACAACAAGAAGACAGCGCTATAATGTAGGCCTCCTGAGAGAGACTGGAGTGAGAGAAGAGTTCAAACTGGTGCTGTCCAACCGGTTTCAAGCGCTACAGGAGCTAGTAAATGAAGAGGAGGCAGTCACCACAGAGCAGCAGTGGAAGGCAGTTAAAGAGGCGCTGAACTCAACCTGCAAAGACACTGTAGGGTTCAGGAAACACCATCACAAGGACTGGCTGTTGGCACAGACCTTGAAGAAGATATAAGTGAGGAAGCAGAAGAAAGCAGTTGTCAACAACAGTCGCATGAGAGCAGCCAAAGCAAGGGCACAGGAGGAATACTTGGAAGCCAAACGCGAGGTGAAGAGGAGTATCAGGGCAGACAAGAGGGCCTACACAGACAGCCTGGCAGCAGAGGCAGAAAAGGCAGCAGGCAGCGGCAACATGAAACAGCTCTACGACATTACCAGAAGATTTGTCTGGCAAGTATGGCCATACAGAAAGACCAGTAAAAGACAAAGAAGGCAAGCCTATTGCAGACAGAGCAGACCAACTCGACAGATGGGCCGAGTATTTTGAAGAGTTACTGAACAGACCCAGCCCACCCGACCCCCCCCAGACATCCAGTCAGCAGAGACTGACCTACCCATCAGCTGTGACAGACCCAGCCAGGAAGAGATCAGAAGAGCAGTGGCATTTTTGAAGAATGGCAAAGCAGCAGGGCCAGATGGCATCCCAGCGGAGTCTCTAAAAGCAGACCTAGAGACAACAGTAGAGCTGCTGTACCCACTGTTTGGAAAGATCTGGGAAGAGGAGGTGATGCCGGCTCCCAAGAAAGGCAACCTCAGCAAGTGTTCCAACTACAGAGGAATCACCTTGCTGTCAGTACCAGGAAAGGTCTTCAACAGGATCATCCTGGAGAGAATGAAGAGCTCCGTTGACCCCCAGCTGAGAGACCAGCAAGCAGGATTCAGAAAAAACCGATCATGTACAGACCAGATCGCCACTCTCCGCATCATCGTGGAACAGTCTTTGGAGTGGAGCTCTCCGCTGTATGTCAACCTTGTGGATTACGAGAAAGCATTTGACAGCGTGGACCGAGAGACTCTGTGGAAACTCCTACAACACTACGGTGTACCCACAAAGCTCATCCGCCTGATCAAGAGCAGCTACGATGGCCTGACATGTCGCGTGATCCACGAAGGGCAGTTCACCAGGGAGCTCCAGGTCAGAACCGGTGTCAGGCAGGGGTGTTTGCTGTCTCCATTCCTCTTCCTACTGGCCATAGACTGGGTCATGAAGAGGACCACAGAGCACAGACGAAGTGGAATACCGTGGACACTGTGGACGCAGCTTGACGACCTCGATTTTGCAGATGACTTGGCGTTACTGTCCCACACTCATCAACAAATGCAGGACAAGACCAAGAGGCTTGCTGACATCTCGTCCCAAGTGGGCCTCACCATCCACAAACAGAAAACAAAGACAATGAGGCTGAACGCAACCAGGGAAGAACCAGTCTTGCTTGCTGGCACCCCGTTGGAGGAGGAGGAGTCCTTCACCTATCTCGGGAGCATCATAGACACAAAAGGCGGCACTGATGCAGATGTCAGAGCACGAATCGGTAAAGCCAGAGCAGCCTTTCTCCAGCTGAAAAAAGTGTGGAGTTCCAGAGAGCTGTCACAACACACCAAAGTCCGGATTTTCAACTCCAACATAAAAGCAGTTCTCCTATATGGAGCAGAGACTTGGAGATTGACAAAAACCACAGTCAACAGAGTACAGATCTTCATAAACAGTTGCCTTAGAGGAATTTTGAAAATCCACTGGCCAGAGAAGATCAGCAACATCAGACTCAGGGAGAGAACAGAGCAGATAACAGCAGAGAATAAAATTGGGCGAAGAAGATGGGGGTGGATTGGTCACAGTCTGAGAAAGCCAGCTTCCAGTATCACTAGGCAGGCATTGTCATGGAACCCCCAGGGAAAGAGGAAAAGAGGCAGGCCGAGAAACGCCTGGCGTCAAGACCTCCAAGCAGACATCAAGAGACTGGGAACCACCTGGAGTAAAATCGAAGGAGAAGCACAGGACAGGAGTCGCTGGAGTTCTCTCGTCGACGGCCTATACCCTGGGAGGGGTGACAGACATAAGTAAGTATGTAATGAAATGCTTAACACAAAATTTTGCTTTACACGCATGGCAGTTTCCCCTAGCTCACTTAGTTTGCCGATAGCGGTAACCTGATCCGCCTAGTGCAGGCATCGCCAGACTCCCAGGCGGCTGCAAGTGCTGTAGTAGCAACAAAGAAGCAAAAACGGATACCTCTTGCGAACAACTAAAGATTTAGCCAATTTTCCAGGTTTTTACAGCACTAACATCTTTCTCACCTTATAGGCAAATGGTCTGCCTTTATCAAGGTTATAATTTCATTTCCTCCACTTATACTGGAAGTGAATAAAATACCAGCGCATTGCCAGACTCATGGCTGCAAGCGCCGCAGTAGCAACAAAGAAGCAAAAACAGATACCTCTTGCAAACAAGTAAAGGTTTAGCCAGTTTCTCAGGTTTTCACAGCACAAACATCTTTCTCATCTTAAAGGCAAATGGTCTGCCTTTATCAAGCTTATAATTTCATTTTGTGCACTTACACTGAAAGCGAATTACACTTCGTAAGACCAGCACTCGTGATGAACCTTTCCCTAAGGGGCTCAAGTTCAGCACACGCGCACACTGCTGGAAATCGCAACCTAGCTATTCCAAACAATTTCTGCCGCAGCTCGCTCGCACACAGGCGTACCCTTTGAAACTAAGTGGGTCGGAGCCTGCAGCGAGACACCGCCGTGCACGCGCAATAGGAACAAAGAAACAAAAACAGATACCTCTTGCAAACAAGTAACGGTTTAGGCAGTTTCTCAGGTTTTCACTGCGCAAATATCTTTCTCACCTTAAAGGCAAATGGTCTGCCTTTATCAAGCTTATAATTTCATTTCCTGCACTTACACTGAAAGCAAGTTAAACACTTGGTAAGACCAGCAAATGTGCTGTAACCTTTCCCCTAAGAGGCTCAAGTTCAGCACATGCGCACACTGCTGGAAACGGCAACCTAGCTATTCCAAATAATTTCTGCCACAGCTCCATTGCGCGCGCGGGCAAATGGCAGGTTAGCTCGCACACACGCGTAGCCGTTGAACTAAGTGGGCCAAAGCCCGCAGAGAGAAACCGCCGTGCACGAAGCTGGTTTTGGTTCCCAACCAGGGCAATTTCACTATTATTCATCTGGTTAACACAAACACAGATTTCATTCTTAAACACTGAAAACCAATTCACGTGTCGCTCTCACGCTGTGGAGTACACATGACACAGATCAGAGCGAACTCTAGTCTGTGATTGGCTGAATAGCCTTTGGCTGTTTTAATCCATCTTCTCATTGGCTAGCGTTTCTGAACTGTATTCATGTTGAATCATTCGTTTAACAACACAACCCTTTTACTGATGCGGGATTGTACTTCAGCCTGTGTTCCTTTCACCTGATGGATTGTACTTTACTATGGATTGTACTTAAATATGGATTTTACATTAAATACGCGAGCTGTACACGTTTCCTTGTGTTTTGCTAGCGAGCTGAAGGTATGCATATAAAGTACGATAATGTGCACTCTTAACCTCGTACTCATTCACGCACACATCTCTTACACACTTTCTCCTTGAGGGTCGTGATAAATTTTGAGGCCATATTGGTTAACACGAAATATGTTTAACACGAAATGATTTTCCGTGTCTTCAGAAATTCATGTTAAGCGGACTCCACTGTACTTACTTCTATGAAAACGTATCAGAACAAGGTTTGTCATAGCTGTCAATTACCCATAAAATACTAATTCTTGATGGCAAATAGCAAACGCTGTGGAAGGAAGTTGGTCTTTTAAAGTGCCGCTTTTGTATTAATTGATTGTGTGAGTTGCATACTGATCTTAAGCACTTATGACGTGTGTTTAAGAAAGCAGGGGTATGGAAAGGGTCACCTGTGGTGACCCGAAAAGCTTTAGGTGACTTAAAACTCTGTAAACACACACACACACACACACACACAAAGTAGCCTGACTGACGACCTCAAAATTAGGAGCCCAAAAGAACATTTTTCAATTGATGGGCGATTGGACTTGGTCATGGGCTACTAACCTTTGACTCTTGGTAGCCTGGCTACCTGTCTCAGGCTGTCGGTAGCACTTTTTGTTGCTGATTCCTGCTGGAATCATTGTGATGAAAAGCACTACCAACCGCCAAAGGGTTTCACCTTCCTCAGCCCTGGGGGGTTGGGGGGGTTGTCTGTTACTCACATGTAGTAAGCACTTCAGTCAGGATACTGGTTAACCCATGTCATACTGAGGCTAAAAGCTTCAAATTTGTACACTGCCATATACAAGTTACATTATAGTACTTAATAAAAATAATACATGGTATTTATATGGCACATTTCTTACATTTATGATATAACTCAATGCGCAGGCGAAAACGACACACACACACAAACACACACATACACAGTCTGCAGGGTGTGTGTACAGAAATACTGTAGAGATTACACAGAAGTCGGCAAAAAAAAAAGTAAGTTTTTAACTTTGCTTTGAAGTGCGTAAGGGTGGAGGCATTTCTCAGCTCGGTAAGGAATTCCAGATTAAAGGAGCAGTACATCTGAAAGAGCGTTCACCAGCAGATTTGAGATGAAACTTTGGAACTTTGAAAAGTTTCTCTCCAGATGAATGCAGTGAGTGAGAGTAATTAGACTGGAGGAAAGGTATGACGGAAGACTGCCATCAAATTGGCGGTATGCAAGGGTTGCTATCTTAAACTTTATGCGGGATTGGATTGGAAGCCAGTGAAGGTCTTTCAGTAAAGGGATTAAGTGGTCTCGTTTTCGCCTGCGCTTCACAAGCCTTGCGGCATTATTTTGAACTCGCTGTAAGCGGTTAATCTGCTCAGATGGAAGACCAAAAAGCAGAGAATTGCAGTAGTCAAGACGGTGTGTGACTAAAGCATTCACTAACTTTGCGGTGGCAGATTCTGAAAGACTTTGTTGGACAGAGGCGATGCGTCTCACAGAGTATGAAGCACCACGACAGATTTCACCGACGTGATCCTGCATACTCACAGTCTTACCAAGCTTTATCGAGCTTATGGATAAGGATATAGACCAATGGCTTTAGTTCAAGGGTGGTGGAACTACTCTTGAACTATTTGAGTCAAACTTATTTCACACACTGGTGTATTCCGAAGGATAAAGGGTTAAGCTGCTTGCAGTAAAGGACTTTACTGTAGCTTCACCCCCTTGTTCATGCAGCCACTTGTACTGTAAATATGCTCAAGAGGGTTAGTGAGGCCTTGGCAAAAGCAAGGAATCCTCAGTGTTTGTGTTGTTTTGTTAGTGGTGGCTGGGCGTCCATCCCAGAGAAAGCGTTAACCCCCGTGTGAACTGTAAACAGTAGCGGTTGCTGCATGCACAAAGGAGTTTACCCTTTTTTTAGCCCCAAGGTCCCATTTCTCAAATTTTCACGACTATGTACCAGTTGCAGGAGATGGCTTGACCATGATAATTGAAGGGTAGTGCCAGATGAGCTTGGCAAGCTCATCTGGCACTACCCTTCAATTATCATGGTCAAGCCATCTCCTGCTGTAGGGATCTGGGGCTAAAAGGGTTAATGTGGCCATAGCAGGAACAAGAAATGATACTAACTTATTTTTGGCTCTGCTTTCTTTTTAGCGGTGAAGGGCGTCCCTCCCAAAGAAAGTCTCAGCTACAGGACTACATGAAGCCCAGTCGGCCCCAGCCTCAACATCAGCACCAACGCATGGCCGTCATCGATACCACTGACTACAGCACCAAGCAGCGCACGCGACCTCCACCACCACCACCACCACCAGACAGCTTTGACTATGACGAGATCATTGATGTTCCATTTATGACCACAATCGATACCACAGAGAGTTCTGCAGACAGCTATCACCCCATGCCGCAGCGCTCCAGGGGTGGAAATCGCCGTGGGAGAGATAACCGTCAGTCGTATGGCGACAGACCAGGCAGAGGCCGTGGTGCTCGCTCACAGAACATGACATATCAGGATGTGCGTGTCATTCAGTCGCAGGATGTGCGCTCTCCTCCCTCCCAAGACAGTCGAGTACAGGACTTTAGGTCACAGGAGCCTCAGTCTCAGGACATCCGTCAGCAGGGTTATCGTTCGCAAGACAATCGCTCAAGAGGGTCTCGTGGCCAGGATGATTATAGAGGCATGAACAATTTTAGGCACAACGACAACAGAGACAGCAGGGAGGATGACTATGCAGAACGCAATAACTATAACCAAATGCGTGGCTCATCGCGCGGAGGCAATAGGGGAGGCCAGTTTGGGCGGGGGTCTCGTGGCAGAGATCACAATGACCGGCCGCCACGCTACAATAAAGGGGAGCGTGAGGCACCATCCAACCAGGCTCCTTATGACACGACGCCACGTGAGTTTACAAACACTTCCTACAAAAGCCCTGCCTCTGCTTATGAAGGGACTGCTAATGATGGGAAGAATATGCAGGTCAGCCCAGCTGGTGCTGCTGACGCTAAGGGCCGGCAGACTAGTCAAGACGTAGTCATCTCCAACAAAGAAAACGTGCAAACCATCAGTGTCACCATCACCAACACCACCACAGAGAGAAAATCGTATGCAAAAGAACGTCGTGGCAAGCCAGGTGGTGGGCGTGGGTATGGACAGAATGCCCCAGGCGAGGTGTCATATATTGGGGACAAACCAAAACAGATGTTGGAAGCTCCCCCTGAACATGATGCTGACAGCATTGTTCATGGTAAGGTCACTCTTTTGCTGTGTTCTTCTGTTGTGTTGGATTTCAAGATTCAAAAACTTTATTGTGTCAGTCTGGCTGACAAATTTTCTTTCGTTGGGATCAGTATGCTAAAACAGCGAAAGACACATGCGCACATACAATTTCAGACACATTATCACAATGGTAAAATTAAATATCTTACACACTTCTCCTGGTATCCCATCCATCTCATGGCCTGAGCCCCCCCCCCCCCCTCCCCCCGGTCCCAACCCCCTCGTACAACAGAAAACAAAAACCTACCACATGACCACAGTCTCAGTGGTATAGTAAGATTTATCAGCTAACCTGTTTAGCCCCAAGGTCCCATTTCTCAAATTTTGGAGGCGTTGCCTTCAGGCACCAAGCTAATCTGGCACCACCCTTGAATTATCATGGTCAGTGAAGGCGCCAAGCTAATCTGGCACTACCCATGAATTAACATGATCAATCCATCTCCTGCTGTAGGGACTCGGGGCTAAATAGGTTGAATCCCCCACAGCTAGACAGCTGCCAGTGATGATTGCAGTACTAGTGAGTGGGGTGTGGGTGGCTAACCCTTTGCCTGTGACTAGCGGTTTTTGTTGGGATGCTTCTTGCAGGAATTGCCTCAGCAATAAGCACTACTGACAGACAAAGACTTAACACATTCAGCCTGACGCACGTATTTCCCAAATTTTAGAGGCGTCATCTAATGACTATGCAGCTGTTGCAGGAGATGGATCAACCATGATAATTCAAGGGTAGTGTCAGATTATCTTGGTGCCGATATTCATCAAGCTAATCTGGCACTACCCTTGAATTATCATGGTCGACCCATCTCCTGCTGTAGTGCATCAGGGCTGAATGGGTTAATGGTTTTATTCTCTGTGTTCAGGTCCTGACAGCCAACAGGGTGGGGACAATTTCCAGTCTCGGCAAGACTACCGAGAACAGACTCGACCCAAACGCTACTCCTCACAGCGCCAGAGGAATGCACCAGAAACGGGCTACCCAGAACAACCACCACCTGTGGAGCAAAAACCTCCACCACCCCCACAGCAGCAGACATCAGCTAACACAGGGGCAGGATTCTACAATCAGGGTATCTGACACTTCCTCTCCTCATGCTTGAAACATATCTTGCTTTGAAATTTTCCTACCCATCTTAAACCACTCTTGTGCTTGCATGCACCAGTATTGCAAACAGTACCGGTGGCTGCATGCACATGGGAGTTTATGCTGTTTCCAAATGCTTCCTGGTGTGGATCTTTGACACAGTTGTGCTCCAATCATTTACATCATGCTGAATTGTTTTAACTGTTGAGTGTAAACCAAAATTTCCATTATATCAACAATAAGACCTTTTTGCTAGGAATAAAAGCTAGTACTGAAGCCCTGGCATGTTTCATCAAATAAATATTTAATAAATGCCATATTGAATTTAAGTGTTTTTATTAACACTTGGATTCTTACTCTAATGAATTTATTTAAAACTTATTTTAATGAGTTTAAATGAAATGAACTGAAATAAACCATTTAAGTGTAATGAGTGCCAGATATGAATAAATGAAATCATAACTGCCATATTTTGTGTTGGGTGCATATAGGCTACAGTATACTGCATTCCAAACCCCCTTGTGAATGCAGTGACCGGTACTGTAGACAGTACCAGAAGCTGCATGCACAAGGAGGTTAACCCTTTAAGCCCCAGATCCCTACAGCAGGAGACAGCTTGACCATGATAATTCAAGGTTAGTGCCAGATTAGCCTGGCGCCTGAAGGCGCCAAGCTAATCTGGCACTACCCTTGAATTATCATGGTCAAGCCATCTCCTGCAATAGGTACATAGTCATTAAGTGACACTTCCAAACTTTGGGAAATTCACCCACGAGGCTAAAAGGGTTATACCGAGATGGTTGTGGGTTCCAGATGAATTGTATGGTCTTCGTTTGTTGCACTGGTCTAAGTTCTAACCTCCCTGTCTCAGGTTTTGTGTCTGTCGTTTCAGCTGTGTATCCCTGCGCCCCCCCTGCCACCTTTTACCATGCTGACCAGCCTGGGGCACCACCACGACCCCCCAGGCCCCCAGGTCCTCCTCCCCAAGACACGGCCGCCTTTGGCGCTCCCATGATGCAACCTCCCATACCTTTCCATCTGCCAGGTGTGTGGGGTTCTCCACGTTCTTGTACACTTGTCAACATTTTGTCATACAAATTGGTCCACGTTATGTTGTCATGAAATGGTTATGAATTCTCCAATTGGTTAACACACACACACACACACACACACACCACAACACCACCCACCCACCGGGAGATGGATCAACCATGATAAATCAAGGGTAGTGCCAGATTAGCGTGGCGCCTTCAGGTGCCAAGCTAATCTGGCACTACCCTTGAATCATCATGGTCAATCCACCTCCTGCAACTGGTACATAGTCGTTGAGTAACTCTTCCAAACATTGGTCGCTCCATCTCCTGTTGTAGGGTGTCACTGTCAGGGCTAAATGGGTTAATCTTTGTTATATTGGTGTGAATAGAGCTCATGGAGAAAGGTCGCTCCATCTCCTGTCGTAGGGTGTCACTGTCAGGGCTAAATGGGTTAATCTTTGTTATATTGGTGTGAATAGAGCTCACGGAGAAAGTGCTAACAATTTATCATTCAAGTGGTAAGGTATGTAGCTGATACTGTAAGATTTATCATAGCTGATAACTTATAATCTTGTAGGTTTTTGTCAAATTTACCCATTCTTCAAAACTTTAATTCAATTATTATAAATGTGGTGGCTTGTTATTTAATTTGGAAACTATTTTTTAATGCATTACCCCCCCCCCCCCTCCCCCCCCCCCCCCCCCCCCCCCCACCCCCCATGTACACGCACCCCCTGACACTGTTTGCGAAACAAATAGCAGGCAGCATTCACAAGAAGGGTAATAAGGGAATTTTGACTTTCATTTATTATGTTTAATCCCCTTTGTTCATGCAGGCACTGGTACTGCAAACTGTCCCAGTGGCTGTGCACCCTAGGGGGGGTTTAACACATTCTGGCTCAGGACCGAAATCCCCAAATTTTAAAGTTGCCCTCTGAAGGTCTGTATTACAATTCTAGAGACAGATTGAGCATGATAGTTTAAGGCTGGTGCCACAATAGCTTGGCGCCTATGGGCACCAAAATATTCTGGCACCACCCTTGAACTACCATGCTCTATCCATGTCTTGCTGTGGTGTGTCGGGGCCGAGTGAGTTGAACAACAGTGTTTGTGTGGTGTTTCAGTGTCGGTATCCAGCCCAGGCATCCCTAGCCCACCGCGACTGTTTGGTCCTCGGCCTGCTGGCGCGCCTCCTCCCCCAATCCCCATCAGCAGCGCAGCCCCACCTCTCCTGGCTGCCCCATACCTGACGGCGCCAGGGGTGATTTACACCGCTCCTCCCCCACCCCCTGGGGCACCAGCACCCTATCAGTTGCCCCTGGGTTTTACGTCGCCGCCACCAACTGCACCACCTCCCACGGCTTTGGCGCAGCCACCAGTTGCATCACCACCGCAGGTAACATCACAGATTGTATTTTCTTACACACCTTTGAGTGAAAAAGCTGTATCACACACATGTGATACAGCCTTGCTGCATGGACGGCCAAGTGTGCACAAGATTGTCTTGTAGAAAGTCTGGTCAAAAAAGGTATGGTCACACGCGATATTGAAACTTGACCTACTTTCAGCGCACACGCAATGACATCATTTGATCGTGACGACTCATTTTCTGGCGTCATATATTGCTCTATTACATCATCATGTAGGAACATTAGTCTGGCATCCAAAATATTGATGTCACATTACAAAGTAGATTACGTCAAGATCGTTGCCAAGACACAATGGCGCCTGTGTTGTGACTAGGTGTGTGCCGAAAACCAACTCGCATCAGGTTTATGCCAAGAAAAAGGTGAGTAAGGAAAAGATTCTTACATGGGTGTTTAGGTGATACTGAGGATCTCACTCTCATGGTCTTAAAACCTTATCCTACTCGCTTTTGCTCGTAGGATAAGGTTTTAAAACCACTTGAGTGAGATTCTCAGTATCACCTAAACACCCTTGTAAGAATCTATATGCATTGCACACTGTAGCACCAATCAATGGTGTTAGATGGAGGTTAGCTCACTTTTGGAGGTTGTCTGCAAGATATTTGTGCTGTTTGTTCAGTGCTCTTAACGCCTTCACCTCTGAGAAAAGGTAATCACATGCAAGAGATGTAGGTCTTCATGAGCCACCACAGTGGCAGGGGCTCATGAGGATCTATGCCTCTTGCTAACACCACATTGTAGCCATGTTCCTTGGAAGGCTGGGATTCTTTGGTACTAGCTCTACCCATTTAGCTCCAAGGCGCATTTTCCACATTTTGAAAGCGTCGCCTACATAACTATGCATCATTTAGTGGAAATGGATTGACCATGATAATTCAAGGGTAGTGCCAGGTTAGCTTGGCGCCTAATGGTGCCAAGCTAATCTGGCACTATCCTTGAATTATCATGGTTAATCCATCTCCTGTTGCGGTGCATCGGGGCTAAATGGGTTAACAAGGATTTCAGAAACACAATCCAATGGCAGTGAAGGGTTTAGCTCCCCTTTTGCATGCAGCCACCCGTGCTTGTGAAGGGGTTTTAACTCATTCAGCCCGACGGCTGATAATTCAAGGGCAGCGCCAGATTAGCTTGGTGCCAACAGGCGCCAAGCTAATCTGGCACTGCCCTTGAATGATCATGGTCGACCCATCTCCTGCTGTAGAGCATCAAGGCCGAATGGGTTAATATTGGATTTTATCATTTTGTTCTGTAACTAAAGAAATCTTGTTGTTTTGTCTGGTTTCCATTGCCAGCTGCTCAGTTTGTACTGTACTTTGGGATCAAACCGCATTTCTTTTGTAGTGTTCAGATTCGACCAGTGTTTTTCAAGAATCGATCTGAACAGTTTTTAACCTCTAACTGTCCGTGGCGCATTTTGCCGTGTTAATTCCTGCAGGAATGAATGTGACAAAAAGCACTACAGGCAGCCAAAGGGTTAACTATTCTAAAACAACAGGGAAGAGATTCAGATTGTTTTTTTTTTTACCACTCTTGTGCATGCAGCGACCTCTCTTGTGCACAGTTCTGGTCCCTGCCTATGCAAGTGGGTATGGGGAAAAGGGAACATCAGAACATTAATGTTGTATACAGTAATTACTAATTTTCTTGTTTCCTGCTTTTTTTCCCCTCCATATTATTGCTTAACCCGCTTCATCCTGATACACTGCTGCTTGAAATGAGTTTGGGATTAGTTCAAGGGTTGTGCCAGAATAGCTTGGCGCCTGAGGCGCCAAGCTATTCTGGCACCACCCTTGAACTAAAATGGTTGATCTATCTCCTAATCTGTAATGCGGCCTTCATGGACAATAAGCAAATTTGATGAAAATCAGCCTCAGGATGTAATGGGTTAATGCATGAGTTTTGTGGTGTGCAGACACAGTCAGAAATGTACCGTGGGGGCACAACATACTACCCTCCGTACCTACAGCAGCCACCCAGCCGGTCCCCGGCACGACGACCTAAAGTTGCTATCCCCATCGTTGATCCACTGGTAATTAATGAGCCACTGATAATTAACTCATTCGAGATGTGCCACCTCTGGATACATGGCATAAACTGTGTATCCGGAGGCGGCACGTCTTGAGTGAGTTAGTGTGTGTGTGTGTGTTTGTGTGTAACTTGTGCTTCAGGTGTGATAGCTAAAGTGAGTATTTCTGTTGACTGTCTGATGTCATGCCGACGAACTGTCCATGGTCCGTGCTAAAATAGGTCATTAGCATTTTTTCGGTAACTATTCAAGCCACAGACTTAAAGGGATACTTTGTGGCAAGCCTTTCTGAACATTCCTATTTAATTGGTCCCTCTGAAAGGTCAAGGCCACAGAGATTCAACAACTTTGTAAACAAGAATGGCAGAGCCCTCGAGACTCATGTGCATGACCGAACCATATAATTAATGACCTTTGTGATCTTGACCTTGCAGCAGGTCGCTGAAATAAGCAAGTGTTCAAGTGTTCTAACATAACTTAAGGAAAGGGTTGTCATTTGTACATGCAAAATCTATGTTTTCTCCAAATTTACCCGTTTTTCACTTTTGTCAACCTCCCATGACCCTTGACCTCTTTGAGTGCCTGTAGTGCACCAAACTAGTATGCATAGAAAGGTCGTATCATCAGCTACCTTTCTGCCAAATCTGGCTGAAAGTTTTGCAAAAATCCTGATAAAAACTAAAAATTTTAAAAACTTAGACATTTTTCACATAATTTGCTGATCTCTTGTAAGATCTTTCCAAGACGTGATCCAAGTTAGCATGCATAGGAAGGTCTTACCATCGGGTATCTCTGTACCATTTTTGGGATGGAAGTTGTAAATAGTATTTGAGTAAAAACATTTGTTGTCAGAAAATGGCTATTTGTGACTATTTCCTGATCATTTGTGACCCTTGACCTTTCCAAGGGGTCATTCAAATTAGTATGCATAGGAAGGTCTTACTATTAGGTATCTCTGTACCAAGTTCGGGTTTGAAGTTGTGAATAGTATTTGAGAAAAAAACATCTTTTGTCAAAATATGGCTATATTTTTAAAACCTATTTCCTGAGCTCTTGTGACCTTTTACCTTTCTGATGGGTCAACCAAATTAGTATGCATAGAAAGGTCTTACCATCAGGTATCTTTGTACCGCATTTGGGTTTGAAGTTGTGAAAAGTATTTAAGAAATAAACAATTTTGTCAAAATAATGGCAATTTTTTACCTATTCCCTGATCCCCTGTGACCTTGACCTTGTGAGAGGTCACTCAAATTGGTATGTTTAGAAAGGTCTCGCCAAAAAGTATCCTTGGGCGAAGTTTGAAGACTGTGGCTCGAATAGTCTCCAAGAAAATGCCAAAGTTAAAGTTTACGACGGGTGACCACTGGCCCAGAACATACTCACTTCTGCTTTGCAAATGACCCCCCCCCAAAAAAAAAAAAATAAATAAATAAATAAATAAAATAAAATAATAAAAATAAAAAAGAAAATAAAAAATAAAAAAAGCAAATGATAAGTACATTTTAAGTACAGTATTACAAGTGAGACTACAAGATTTACAAAGTAGGAAACAAAACTATGGCAAGGTCCAGTCTTAACTCATTCTGCCTGTGACACACCACAGCAAGATATGGCTCGATCATGATAGTCCAAGGGCGCGGGCAGAATAGCTTGGCGCCTATCCTGAAATGTAATGCGGTCCTCAGAGGATAACTCCAAAATGTGGATATTTCATAACTCAGGCACAATGAGTTAAATTTAGACCTTTTGTATCTTGTAATACTGGAGCATTTATTTTGTGGAGAAGCAAGTGCTGCTCTTTTCCCCATCTCATAGCTGGTTTCTTACAATTGCTTTTACCTGCCCTTTGCATACATGCTGACACTGTAAAGACACAAGTTTCAAGACTGAAAACTGTCTTGTGTCAGTCAGAAGAATTAACCCCCTGTGCATGCAGCTGCCAGTACTTTAAACAATACCTGTGACCACATACATGATGATCTTTTAACACATTCTACCCCCGGACCGAAATCCCAAAATTTTTAAGGTGCCCTCTAAAGGACTGTATTACAGTTCTAGAGACAGATCGAGCATGATAGTTCAAGGGTGGTGCCAGAATAGCTTGGTGCCTATGGGCACCAAGCTATTCGGGCACCACCCTTGAACTATCATGCTCGATCCGTGTCTTGCTGTGGTGTGTCGGGGCTGAATGAGTTAAGAAAAAGACAAAGATTCCACAAAATGTGATTTCTTAACCCAGGAGGCGAAAAAGGAACCCGTGCAAAACAGACCCGAACAGCGACAAGTGAAAGAAGTCCAAAACATGCAACCACTACAGCAGACACCATCACATCAGCCACAACAGGTGCAAATGCAGCGGCCACAGGAAGTATACACGTTACCGCAGGATGCATCAGCTACTGAAAAACCTGTTTCCCCAGCATTGGTTGAGCATATGGCACATTCTTCGGCAGAGTCCATGGAGTCTGCATCTGTTGAGCCCGAAGCACCCCCCAGTGTTGAGCGTGAGATACCTGTTAACCCTCCTGTGCATGCATCCAACGACACTGGAAACGTGATTGGTCGCAACATGCACAAAGGGGTTAATGTTGAGAGGGTAGTATCTCCATCAGTTGAGCATAAAGCACCTGCTACCACAGAGCCTGCTGCACCCACTCCTGGTGACAAAAGCAGCAGTATGCGGGTACAACAAAACATCTCCTCTCCTCCAGAGGCAGATCTGGCTCCCAGTTATCAAACGCCCATCATTTCCACTGACTCTGTAGAGTCTGAGGCTGTCAGGTCAAAGGTTGCCGTGCCTGACCTTCAGCCATCAGCGGTTGTTGATGATAGCTCGGAAGCGAATGTACCTTTAGAAACATCACAATTAGAGTCAAAGGCAGAAGCGATAGCAAGTTCTTAGTCAAGTAAAAACTGTAGCCTTTTCTATTTACTCTTTCCAGTGCATACTGATACTCTTTCACTCCAGTTGTGTGAAATACTTGTTACTTTTTCAATGCCGAAAATCAGGAAGCAACAACCATGTCCTGGAGGCATTGATCTTTGTGAGCCCCTGCACTTGTGTGTGCTCATGAGGATTAACTTCCTGTGCCTGCCTCAATAATGTCTATAAGCCTCTAGCACATGGGGCTTTAATCTGTGATGGCTTTTGATGCATCTTATCTAACCACTGGCATTGAATGAGGCTTAGTCAAAAGTAGTGCTAGGCACTTCAGGCACTACCTGCCTGGTGCAAGAAAAGCGACCCTGATGGATCAAGGGTAGTTACTGATCAGGTGCAGCACCTGTTGAGGTGCCAAGCTGTGCGTATTGCCTCTTCAGAGATCGGTACCAACAGTTCCTGAGATTGATAGTCTATTCTAGGCAAGCCATTTGGCTCCTTTCTGCGTCATTTTGGATGCTCTTTGGATGTTTTTGCTTATGCAAGAATTTTCTACTTATTGTGTACATGGTTACGCACTTCTCAACTGGCATACGGTTTCATAAGTTTATCTGTAAATGCATTTTGTCAGCCTCTTTCTTTTTAAACAGCAGTTACTACTTTTTAATATTCAGTTATGCTGATGTTCTACATACTTGACTCCAAGTATTGCCACTAAAGTTTTGTGTGTAGAGTTTCACTTTTGACTAATAAGGTACTACTTGTAGAAAAATAACAGATACATATTTGGATTAAAATTGACACAGCAGGCTATATGGACTGTTCATTTTAATTATTTTCACTTTGACAGTTTCTGCTTGCAATGGCCACTGTTTATTTAGTTGAGGAAATGTACAGGTTACATTTTACGAGTGGTCAATCTTTGTTTACATTTTGTGGTGTATAAAGACGGGCTCCCAGTCATTTATCTTTCAGAATCACTTTCTGTTCAGAAATTGACGTTTAGATTTCTCTTACATGGCATTGAGTGTAGATTTATTTCCATTGCTAATTTATCATTTCAGGTTTACAATTTGTGTTACCGCTTTGTTTTAATTGGAAGCTCATGATTGATTAAAATGTTCTCAGACCAGCCTGTACCATCTGCAAGAATCATAGATTTTCATGAGTCCCTCTAGATGAAGGGGCTCATTAGAATCTATGCCTCTTGCTTACTGTACCGTGATCGGTTCCAGTTTATCCTCAGATTGAAAGTATCATCTGGGTGTAAGAGTTCAACTGTATATTGCTGGTTGCACTTGTGTGAGGGTTTGGCTAGTTGCTTCTTTCTCCGTGTCTGTTGAATAGCAGACATGTACAGTGTTATCCCCTTTGATTGTAGATTGTTGTTGTACATAACCATATGTATGCATATGCTTCATACATTGTAATAAAAGTGGAAAATGCAGAGTGGTTTGGGTGTGTGATTCATTGATTGTGTTTAGAAACAGAAATCTTGCATCTTCAGTCATCTTCGCTTATACAACAAGATCAGATAAAACACTACACAGTTGGATATTTGGATATAACAACAGTTTTTCAGAAGTCCCGACAGCTCTCTTTCTATGTAAATTACTTCACTCGAGTCCCCTGCCAATTTGTTTACTGTACTTAACCCATATCATACTGAGGCTAAAAGCTTCAAATTTGTACGCTGCCACAGGCAAGCTACATTATAGTACTTACGGATAAGGATATAGACCAATGGCTTTAGGTCCAGGGTGGTGCCAGAATAGCTTGGCGCCTAGAGGCGCCAAGCTATTCTGGCACTTCCCTTGAACTATTTTAGTCAAACTTATTTCACACACTGGTGTACTCCGAATGATAAGGGTTAACCCATTTGACCCCAAGACCACATTTGCCAAATTTTAGAGGTGCTAGTTAAGGACTATGTACCTGTTGCAGGAGATGGATCGACCATGATAATTCAAGGGTAGTGCCAGATGAGCTTGGTGCCTTCAGGCACCAAGCTCATCTGGCACTACGCTTGAATTAGCATGATCTATCTGTCTCCTTCTGTAGGGATTTGGGGCTAAATGGGTTAATACTAGTTTGAGATAAGTGGTGAAAAAATATTGTGGAACTGATGATCTTTTCAAAGTAGTTCTGTCCCTGGTGGTTGAATGCACAGTACGTTTACACACTACAGGACAGAATGTTCACGTGCCAAACAAATCTGGTACTACCCCTGAACTATCATGGTCAATCTATTTCTTGAACTGTAATTTTGTTTTCATAGGACAACTCCTGAATACCTACGTTCTTCTAAAAACTAAGGTGACACATTCTAAAGGCATAGCATTATCTCCCCAAAGCCCAGCGTCTCACACATATTCACACAACCCTCTCATATAAATAAATAATAATAAATAAATCAGCGCATTAAATAGGCACTTTATCCCAATTGAAAACAGCTCAAAGCGCTGCAGCGAACTGAACCTAACGAGCACGCTCACGTCAAACATGCATTTACTCACACACTGTACATAAACACAGAACATTCACGTGGTGCTAAGGGCAACCTCAAGCGAGCTACTGAAGTTTTGGAAATTCAAATCGTTTATATTTGCAATTTGATTAAGTGGGCTGAAATTGATAAGAAAAGTCCGACGCCAGAACCGGGTATCGAACCTCGCACCTCTAGAATTGGTGGCAGGTGCTTTTACCGCCGTGCCACAGACCACCCCTATACCTAATAGATGGCTGCAGAGTTCCGCACTTTAATAAGACTATAAGAAAAACCACATGATCATGTTCCTGATATTGGTCTGTCCTAGCAGATTTTTTGAAGATAGGTCGAGGCTGTTGGCACATTGGCTTTTCAGTAGTGCCATCTAGAATCCTCGGGCGTAAGTTGGAAATCATCAGGACTTCTAGGTTGCACGTCATGCAGTCATTTGTGTACACATTTTGGGAGTAGCACGTTGCACATGCATGAAATTTATCACGGCAGCTAAACTCTACAAAAAACTATTTCAAACAATTCATCAAAATGGTGTGGATAGCAGTGAGCAGAAAAGAGTCTGCTATACAGTACGCTTGGCAAAGGTCTAGGCCAAAGTACGGTAACAGAATACTTACTTACTTATGCCTTGCACCCCTACTGGGGCATAGGCCGCCTACAAAGGATCTCCAAGAGTCTCTGTCCCGGGCTCTCCTTTCCACTTGGTTCCAGGTCATCTTCATGGTCTTAAGGTCTGCATCCAGTTCCCGGCGCCATGTGTTTCTTGGTCTGCCTCTTTTCCGCGTGCCCTGTGGATTCCATGTTAGGGCTTGCCTGGTGATGTTGTCTGCTGGCTTACGTAAGGTGTGCCCTATCCATCTCCAACGTCGTTGTTTAATTTCGTCTTCTGCAGGCAGCTGGTTGGTTCTATTCCAGAGTTCGTTGTTGCTGATGATCTCTGGCCAATGGATATTTAGGATCTTGCGCAGGCAGTTGTTAATGAAGACTTGTATTCTCTTTGTGATGGCAACTGTTGTTCTCCAAGTTTCTGCTCCGTATAGAAGAACTGCCTTGACATTGGTGTTGAAGATCCTGACTTTGGTCTTGGTTGATAGTTCTTTGGATCTCCAGATGTTTCTCAATTGTATAAATGCTGTTCGTGCTTTCCCAATCCTTTGCTTGACATCTGTATCTGAGCCTCCCTGTTTGTCGATGACGCTACCCAGATAAGTAAAGGCATCCACCTCCTCCAGTGCTTCTTTGTCAAGCGTAATCGAGTTAGTGGTGGCTGTGTTTGTCTTGAGTATCTTACTCTTGCCTTTGTGAATATTGAGGCCAAGCTGTGCGGAGGTATCTGCTACTCTGGTTGTCATCTCCTGCATCTGCTGCTGAGTGTGTGATAGTAGGGCCAAGTCATCTGCGAAGTCCAGGTCAGTTAGCTGCTTCCAAGGTGTCCACTGGATTCCATTTCTTCTCTGAGCTGTAGAGGTCTTCATAATCCAGTCAATCGCCAGTAGAAAGAGGAATGGCGAGAGAAGACATCCTTGTCTGACGCCTGTCCTCACCTGGAATGCCTCAGTGAGTTGCCCTCCATGTACCACTTTACAACTTAGATCCTGATATGAGTTCCTGATAATGGTGGAGATTTTTTCAGGTATCCCATAGTGCCTTAGGAGCTTCCATTGGGTCTCTCTGTCCACGCTGTCAAATGCCTTCTCATAGTCAAGGAAATTGATGTACAGGGGTGAGTTCCACTCTAACGACTGCTCAATTATAATTCGCAGCGTTGCAATCTGGTCAGTGCAGGATCGATTTTTGCGAAAGCCAGCCTGTTGGTCTCTGAGTAGGGCGTCGACTGGGTCTTTCATTCTGTTCAGCAGATCCCTATTGAATACTTTCCCCGGCACTGATAAGAGTGTGATCCCTCAGTAATTCGTGCAGTTACTAATGTCTCCTTTCTTCGGAATCTTAATAAGATATCCCTCTTTCCAGTCAGCTGGTATTTGTTCCTGTTCCCAGATCTTCTTAAATAGTGGGTAGAGCATTCCCACTGTTGTTTCTAAGTCCGACTTCAGCGCCTCAGCTGGGATGCTGTCTGGTCTTGCTGCTTTTCCATTCCTGAGCTGCTTAATGGCCATCCTAATTTCTTCTCTTGTGGGTGGGCTGTCCTCTATAGGTAGGTACGCTTCAGCAGGTTCGATGTCTGGTGGGTTCTTTGGTGCTGGTCTATAATTCAAAGTGTTCTTTCCACCTGTTTCTCTGTTCTTGATCGCCCATGATTGGTTTTCCTTCCTTGTCTTTGACCGGACGTTCGGGTCTACGGTACTTCCCTGCTAGCTTCTTGGTGGTGTTGTAAAGTTCTTTCATGTTGCCCTCTCTAACTGCTTGCTCTGCTTTGGTTGCCAGGTCGTCCACATATTTCTGCTTGTCTGCTCTAATTCTCTTCTTCGTTCGTTTATTTGCGTCTGTGTACTCTGCTTGTGCCTTGGCTTTCTCTGCTCTTGTTCGACTGTTGTTGACGGCCATCTTCTTGTTCTTCCTCTCATAAATTTTACTCAGTGTGTCAACAGAGATCCATTCTTTATGTTGGTGCTTCTTGGGACCAAGCACTTCCTGGCAGGTTGATGTAACTGCTTCTTTAATTCCTTCCCACTTGCTCTCGAGGGTACCTTCCTTCTCTTCCAACAGCTCCTGTAACACTTGAAACTTGTTGCTGAGGGTCAACTTGAACTCTTGCAGCTTGGTAGTGTCTCTCAGGAAGGTGGTATTGTATTTCTGTTGTGCCCTGTGCGCTGTTGTCGAGTTCTTTTTTAGTTTCAGTTTTAGCCTGGCCACCACGAGATGGTGGTCCGAGGCCACGTCCGCTCCTCTCTTTTCTCTCACATCTTGCATGGACCTTCTGAATTTCTTACTGATGCAGATGTGGTCAATCTGGTTCTTGGAGAAACCCATGTGGTCTTGTGAATGTTCTTGTGGGGGAAAACGCTGCCACCGATGACCAAGTTGTTTGATGCGCACAGGTCTGCCAGCCTCTCCCCATTGTCGTTTCTATCTCCTAGTCCATGGCGCCCCATGACTTCTTCATATTCAGAGTTATCCGTTCCTATCTTGGCATTAAGGTCTCCCATCAAAATGGTGAAGTCCTTTTCTGGATACTTCTCTATGATAGACCGTAGTCTCTCGTAAAACTGATCCTTGATGGTTTCATCACTGTCGTTGGTAGGTGCGTAACATTGAATAACGTTCATCTTGATCTTCTCCATCTTGGTACGGAAGGAAGCTGTAATAATTCTGGGTCCATGAGATTCCCATCCTATGAGTGCTCTTTGTGCTTCTTTTGAGAGCATCAATGCAACTCCTTGTGTGTGAGGGGCGTTGTCCTCTTCATGTCCAGAATACAACAGCTTCTCTCCTGATGCTAGTTGCTTCTGTCCAGATTGTGTCCATCTTGTCTCACTAACTCCAAGAAGGGCAAGGTTGTAGTTCTTCATCTCCGCCGTTACTTGAAATGTTTTTCCTGTCTCCCACATGGTTCTTACGTTCCATGTACCAATGTTGATTGCCCTGGTCGAAAGAAAGGGTATCGGCCTTGTAGCTTCCAGAGTCTTCCGGCTTTCACTACATGGTGTCATAAATCTTCTTGTTGAAGACCTCTCTCTTCCCAGGGCTGAGTTTTCTTGTTGATTCTCTGTTGGTGTTTCTGTAGCAGGAATTGTTTTCCGGGGTAGGGTTGCCAGCCCTACGCCCAACCCTCCTCCTTTATCCGGGCTTGGGACCGGCAAGGTAACCTTTAGGGTACACCTCGGCGGAGTTACAGTAACAGAATAGTTACAGTTTATCTTCATGACTTAGCTTAACCCATAAAGCCCTGAAATACTGTGACAGGATGTGGATCGACCATGATATTTCTAGGTGCCAAGCTATTCTGACACCAACCTTGAAATACCATGGTCGATCTGTGACCAGAACTGCGATACAGACCTTAAATGTTCTTGTCTGTGGATGTACGTACAGGAGAATCTGTTTCTAGCAATCGACTTTCTTTTTGTCATCGCAAAAGACAGGTGCTGCCTCCAGGAAAGCCTTAAAAGGCAAGAGATGTCACCTATCGAATGGTGGCCAAAGCCATCTGAGTGATGGTATTATAATGATGGGTGACATTTAAAAGGCAAGAGATGTCACCTATCGAATGGTGGTCACAGCCATCTGAGTGATGGTATTATAATGACAGGTGACATTTAAAAGGCAAGAGATGTCACCTATCGAATGGTGGTCACAGCCATCTGAGTGATGGTATTATAATGACAGGTGACATTTAAAAGGCAAGAGATGTCACCTATCGAATGGTGGTCACAGCCATCTGAGTGATGGTATTATAATGACAGGTGACATTTAAAAGGCAAGAGATGTCACCTATCGAATGGTGGCCACAGCCATCTGAGTGATGGTATTATAATGACAGGTGACATTTAAAAGGCAAGAGATGTCACCTATCGAATGGTGGCCACAGCCATCTGAGTGATGATATTATAATGACAGGTGACTTTAAAAGGCAAGAGATGTCACCTATCGAATGGTGGCCACAGCCATCTGAGTGATGGTATTATAATGACAGGTGACATTTAAAAGGCAAGAGATGTCACCTATCGAATGGTGGCCACAGCCATCTGAGTGATGGTATTATAATGACAGGTGACATTTAAAAGGCAAGAGATGTCACCTATCGAATGGTGGCCACAGTGATCTGAGTGATGGTATTATAATGACAGGTGACATTTAAAAGGCAAGAGATGTCACCTATCGAATGGTGGCCACAGCCATCTGAGTGATGGTCTTATAATGACAGGTGACATATTTTGCACTACAAGACTTCTCTACAGTCACCTGAATGATGGTCTTTAATGACAGGTGATGTCATTAACCCTCTTAGCCCCAGATCCCTACAACAGGAGATGGCTTGACCATGATAATTCAAGGGTAGTGCCAGATTAGCTTGGTGCCTTCAGGCGCCAAGCTAATCTGGCACTACCCTTGAATTATCATGGTCATGCCATCTCCTGCAACTGGTACATAGTCGTTAGGCAACACCTCCAAAATTTGAGAAAAGGGACCTTGGGGTTAAAAGGTTAAGGGTGGTCGCTGCTAACAATAAGGAAAATTGGGCATCTGGCAATATGTGGCAGTTAACATCTAAAAGTTGAAAAACTCAAATCCAGTATAAGATCTCAGCTTCAGCTTGTGTTTTATCTAAAATACCTTACTTTATGACCATTCTCGTTTTTATCTCAAGAGCAAGATTACTCATCCACTCGAGCTTGGCCTTGTACCTCTCCTATCTGTTGACTTGACACATAACACCAATACAATAAGCCTCAGAATGTACCGGCAGTGAATTATCCAACTTGCTAGGCTCACCACTCAAACAATAACGTGATCTGTTTACATGGCCTCTGCCCTAACCGGCGGGTTGCCCCGTCCAATACCGATATGTTGATATTGTCCTACCTAATCTGAGTAGGTTACAGTTATCGACAATGAGAGTTAATCAGCCGCTGTACTGTCACATCACATCACATGCTACGCAAGGGACCATATCTGCCCAACATGCATGAAGTCATCAGGCCGACCTCGGCTGCAGTTGGCTGGGGGCCAATCGCAGCCAACGTCGGCGCAATAACCATTTGCTTGCTGGGTTATCATTTCTCCACCGACGATGTGTGGTTATTGTCCCAGCCATTTTTTCCCAGTCAAACTGTTCCACTTGTTGACATTTGTTAAAAATGAACTCCAGTAATGGGCAGAGGCACTCCCCGAAACCTGATGTCAAGGAAAATTGGCAGGGACTCTCTGATGAAGCATTCTATGGCAAGTACACATTGTCTTCCGCCTTTATGTATAACAATTACTAACATGCGTAGGGATTCTAGAATTGAAAAATGTAATTTGTACAAAGTTAACCCATTCAACCCTGACGCCCTACAGCAGGAGATGGGTCGACCATAATTCAAGGGTAGTGCCAAATTAGTTTGGCGCCTGTTGGCGCCAAGCTGATCTGGCACAGCCCTTGAATTATCATGGTCGATCCATCTCCTGCAACTGTGCATAGTCATTAGATGATGCCTCTAAAATTTCGAAAGCCATTTACACTGCAGTATACACTGCTTGAACTACTACCAATTATAGAATATAGACATCTAATTAAGTCTCTTGATCTGTTTGACCGATAATTATTTTAAACCTGTGATGTGCAAGTGTCCAAGTGGATTTTCTTTCAGAGATGATAAAATTACATAGAACAGTTGCCTGTTTGTGTATCAGAATTCTTACTCAAACTTTGTGTGACATAGGTGCCTCCAAAATAATCCATGATAGTAAAGCAATGATAAATTTGTCTGCATATTTGGAAAACAAAAGCTGAAAGGGGTGAACATTTTCTACAATTATTAATAAAAAATATTTTATATTGCAGGGACATTCTGTGATAAACTGGAAGACGCCCATCATGAGACAAAGCCACGGAGCTACAGTAACAGTGATATCCCCATCTGCTGTGTCTGCGACAAAATTAACCTAGGCTGCTCCCCACTCCCAGCCTGTCATCACTCTGCATGTGAAAAATGTCTGACCGTCACTACTGCAGATTCTGCCAGAAAACCAGCCTGCAGGGTTTGTGCCGCCAGCATGGAAACCCGAGAAGAAAAAGAGAAACAAGAAGACGACTCAAACAGTGATGATGATCTCAAGGCAAGACCTCATGTGAAGGCACCTCCAAATGGTGGTGAATCTACTCCAGCCAAGGGTGACAGTCCCACCAAAAAGCCAGCCTCCCATGCTGAAAGCATCAAGCGGATACAGGAGGCACTGAAAGCAGCAACAAAATACACACAATGTAGCACCTGCCTGCAGGACAAGAAATGGCAATCCCCCGATCTTCTCTGTCTCGACTGTGGGCTCAGCTTCTGTAACAGGTAAGTACCGGACTTAGGCACGTTCCTGTTCTCATAACGCCTTTATGCATGCAGCCACCAGTAACATAAACATGCATGCAGCGACATGCTCACCTTCATGAACAGTTGCCTTAGAAGAATTTTGAAAATCCACTGGCCAGAGAAGATCAGCAACGTCAGACTCTGGGAGAGAACAGAGCAGATAACAGCAGAGAATGAAATTGAGCGAAGAAGATGGGGATGGATCGGTCACAGTCTGAGAAAGCCAGCTTCCAGTATCACTAGGCAGGCATTGTCATGGAACCCCCAGGGAAAGAGGAAAAGAGGTAGGCCGAGAAACTCCTGGCGTCGAGACCTCCAAGCAGACATCAAGAGACTGGGAACCACCTGGAGTAGAATCGAAGGAGAAGCACAGGACAGGAGTTGCTGGAGGTCTCTCGTCGACGGCCTATACCCGGGTAGGGGTGACAGGCGTAAGTAAGTAAGTAAGCGACATGCTCACAGGGGTTAACTCATTGGAGACGTGCCACATACGGATATGCGGCTATTCGCCGCATATCCGTAAGCAGCGCGTCTCCAGTGTGTTAACCTTTTTCTTCCAGCAGTAACAACAGCTCAATGTTTGTAAATGTTTCTGATCAGTAACAACAGCTCAATGTTTGTAAATGTTTCTGATCAGTAACAACAGCTCAATGTTTGTAAATGTTTCTGATCAGTAACAACAGCTCAATGTTTGTAAATGTTTCTGATCAGTAACAACAGCTCAATGTGTGTAAATGTTTCTGATCAGTAACAACAGCTCAATGTTTGTAAATGTTTCTGATCAGTAACAATTAACAGCTCAATGTTTGTAAATGTTTCTGATCAGTAACAACAGCTCAATGTTTGTAAATGTTTCTGATCAGTAACAACAGCTCAATGTTTGTAAATGTTTCTGATCAGTAACAACAGCTCAATGTTTGTAAATGTTTCTGATCAGTAACAACAGCTCAATGTTTGTAAATGTTTCTGATCAGTAACAACAGCTCAATGTTTGTAAATGTTTCTGATCAGTAACAATTAACAGCTCAATGTTTGTAAATGTTTCTGATCAGTAACAACAGCTCAATGTTTGTAAATGTTTCTGATCAGTAACAATTAACAGCTCAATGTTTGTAAATGTTTCTGATCAATAACAACAGCTCAATGTTTGTAAATGTTTCTGATCAGTAACAACAGCTCAATGTTTGTAAATGTTTCTGATCAGTAACAACAGCTCAATGTTTGTGAATGTTTCTGATCAGTAACAACAGCTCAATGTTTGTAAATGTTTCTGATCAGTAACAATTAACAGCTCAATATTTGTAAATGTTTCTGATCAGTAACAACAGCTCAATGTTTGTAAATGTTTCTGATCAGTAACAACAGCTCAATGTTTGTAAATGTTTCTGATCAGTAACAATAGCTCAATGTTTGTAAATGTTTCTGATCAGTAACAGCAGCTCAATGTTTGTAAATGTTTCTGATCAGTAACAACAGCTCAATGTTTGTAAATGTTTCTGATCAGTAACAATTAACAGCTCAATGTTTGTAAATGTTTCTGATCAGTAACAACAGCTCAATGTTTGTAAATGTTTCTGATCAGTAACAACAGCTCAATGTTTGTAAATGTTTCTGATCAGTAACAACAGCTCAATGTTTGTAAATGTTTCTGATCAGTAACAATTAACAGCTCAATGTTTGTAAATGTTTCTGATCAGTAACAACAGCTCAATGTTTGTAAATGTTTCTGATCAGTAACAATTAACAGCTCAATGTTTGTAAATGTTTCTGATCAGTAACAACAGCTCAATGTTTGTAAATGTTTCTGATCAGTAACAACAGCTCAATGTTTGTACATGTTTCTGATCAGTAACAACAGCTCAATGTTTGTGAACGTTTCTGATCAGTAACAACAGCTCGATCAATGTTTGTAAATGTTTCTGATCAGTAACAATTAACAGCTCAATGTTTGTAAATGTTTCTGATCAGTAACAACAGCTCAATGTTTGTAAATGTTTCTGATCAGTAACAACAGCTCAATGTTTGTAAATGTTTCTGATCAGTAACAACAGCTCAATGTTTGTAAACGTTTCTGATCAGTAACAGCTGTGACGAGCTGTGTTTTGTATATGTGTTAATATTATATTTTATTACGTCAACCCTCTGGTCAATGGTCAATACATTGTAGCATGATTTTGCGCGGCCGGTTGTCACCGAGCTGCCGAGTGTGGGTTCTGGCAGAGGTGACCTACTTAGCCCCAGTCTTAGTGATTTTCCTTTTGGCCGTCCCATCTAAATTTAGCTGGAAGTGACCAATCATTTAATTAGACCAGTGGTAGACATTGACCTTGACCCAGTAGCGCCCCCTCGTGGTAGCGTCTCCACGCGAAGAACGCATTTGTTGTAACGCCACGACGGAAGCAAGACCTAATTGAGCATCGAATTACCTACACAAGTTTTGTCGAACTGGGCCTCTGTGTACTGCCTCCTTGGTGGAGAAATAAAACCATCTTCACAAGGCGCAACATGGCCTCCCTGTCTCTTTTGTTGTAATCCGCCCCACCACATCTTTTGGCGTCGCCGACAGGATTACTACAGGACAAGGAGGCAGTGCGCAGATGGTGGAGAACCAACAACAGCCCGTGGCCATTCCACCCCCACGACTGCCTCGGTTTGCTGGCGACGGCGTGGTTTCAGCAGAAGACTTTGTCGCAGAGGCCGAGCATGCTGCAATCACCTTCAAGCTATCAGGTGCGGTGGGAGCTGACTGGATCCTGCGGCACCTGGAGGGCAATGCCAGGAGGGAGGTGATGTCCCGGCCATATGAGGAGCGAAGCAGTCCAGAGAAGGTGGTCAACATCATCAAAGCAACATTTGGCGACCAACGTGGCCTTCTCGCTCTTAAAGGAGCGTTCTACAGTAGATGGCAGGGCCAAAATGAAACCGTCCTTGAGTACGCCCAGGCCCTCACCATCTTGTCAGGGCGCATGCACTCACTTGAGGCGGTGTCAGACAAGTGCATAAGAGATGTTTTCATGGAAGGTCTCCAGTCTCTTAACCTGTGGAGGGAACTGCGGCGCCAGGTTGCAGACAAAGCCGAGCTCAGGTTCTCAGACGCACGAGAATTGGCATTACAGTGGGCCCGGGAGGAGGGAGAGGAGACGGAGGTGCTGGCAATCTCCCAGCAACACCTAGCCAGTGCACCAGGCCCAGCACTACCCATTCTACCGGAGCTGGAGGCCATGAAGCAACAGATAGCAGCCCTCACCACAGCGTTTGCCGAAATGAGAGCTATGTGGACACCAACCACCAAACCACCTTCGTGGAAACCTCGTGGCGTTTGCTGGAACTGCGGGCGGCATGGTCATCGGCAAGCACAATGTACAGCACCACCTAGCAGAAGTGGGCCGGGAAACGTCAGACCTCTGCTGTGAGTAGCCAAGCAGTAGGGGAGGAAGAGCTGGCTACAGCAGGAGTCACCGGACGGTGTCCTGAGACTTTGGCCAAGATAGATGGGAAGTTGGTGAAGTGTTTGGTGGACACCGGAAGTGAAGTCAGCACTGTTACAGAGAGCTGGTTCCACCAACACTTCACCAATGGCCGTCTCCAGGAGGGTCACTGGTTTACGCTGAAAGCTGCCAATGGCTTAGATATCCCCTATGTGGGTCTCCTGGAAGCGGAAGTAGACATCTTGGGCAAAGTCTGCAGGGCTCCAATCCTGGTTGTTAAGGATGCCGCCGACCCCTCCACACGAAGACGGAAGCAGGAAACCCCAGGGCTTATCGGGATGAACATTCTTAGTAACATAGCCGGGGGGTTAGTGTCTAAGGGTGGGGTGCCTACCTTCTTGCAACCAGCAATTAGGGAGGCATGTCTGGAGCAGACATCCGTTAGGGGTTTTGGGAGGGTGTGTCGAAAAGTTCTCCTGCCAGCACAAGCTATAACCTGTGTTAAGATTTCAGGTCCTGAGCTACCCCATCGCCACCTCCTCGCTGAACCCACCTCCTGCCAGTTACCCCCTGGCATTATCCTGGTCCCTACTCTGGTCGGTCCCAGCAACTACAACCGCTACATCAGGGTCGCCAATCTGTCGTCAGAGGACCGTGTTCTGCAGCCCCGGACACCCATTGCTACCCTGCATGCCATCGACAGCGTCGATTCACCAGAAGGCCTGCATCTCCACGTCAGCTCTGGTGCAATCTTTGTTGACACACAAGCTAGCGTCACCGGGGAGGCCCCAGAGTCAGTTGAACCTGAACTACCTGACTTTGACGGGACAGCCCAGCAGCGTCAAGCCCTATTGGAACTGCTGAAGAAACATCAAAACGTTTTCTCCAAAGGGGAGCATGATCTGGGGTATACTGACCAAGTCAGGCACCAAATTCGGACCACAGATGAAGGCCCCATCTCGCAACCCTACAGGTCACTTCCACTATACCAATATGGAGAGGTAAGGGAACACCTGAAGGGACTGTTGGCCAGCGGAGTCATCAAAGAGAGCAGCAGCCCTTACGCCGCCCCGACAGTGATAGTCAGAAAGAAGGATGGTAGCATGAGACTTTGCGTGGATTACCGGCGCCTGAACTTGAAGACGGTTCCGGACGCATACCCTCTGCCAAGGATCCAAGAGACTTTTGACGCTCTGGTTGGGGCTCAGTTTTTTACCACTTTGGATCTTGCCAGTGGCTATCATCAGATCGCGATGGATCCCAAAGATGCTTGCAAGACTGCCTTTTGCACCCCTTTCGGGCTCTTTGAATACACCAGGATGCCTTTCGGACTGATGACAGCACCAGCAACCTTTCAGCGACTGATGCAGTCCACCATGTCAGAGTTCCTGTTTTCGTTTCTGCTTGTCTACTTAGACGACCTCTTGGTGTATTCCAAGACCTTTGAGGACCACCTCCTACACCTTGACCGACTGCTGGGAAAGATTGGCGAGCTGGGACTCAAGCTTAAGATGGAGAAGTGTCAATTCCTGCGCAAGGAGGTGACCTACCTAGGGCACACAGTGTCGGCTAGTGGAGTGGGTTGTCAAGATGAGAAGACGGAAGCCGTGCGCACCTGGCCCAGGCCAACGACTGTCAAAGAACTGAGGTCCTTCCTAGGCTTCTGTGGGTACTATCGCCGCTACGTCCACCGCTTCGCACAGACAGCAGGTCCCCTCCATCAGCTGGTGAACCATCATGCACCCAAGTTGAAGTCCAAAAAGTGCAAGTCTGCGTCGATAGTCCAGACCTGGACTCATGAACACCAGTCAGCGTTTGACAAACTGAAGGCAGCACTTACCAGTACTGAGGTGTTAGCCTATGCTGACTTCACAAAACCCTTTCTGCTGGAGACAGACGCTAGTTCGGAGGGACTTGGGGCCATTCTTTCTCAAGAACAACCAGACGGCAAGATGAGGGTGATTGCCTATGCCAGTCGTCGTCTGCACCCCACTGAGCGCAACGAGTCGAACTACAGTAGCTTCAAACTAGAGATGTTGGCGCTCAAGTGGGCAGTAACAGAGAAGTTCCGAAGCTATCTGATGGGTGCGACCTTCACCGTCCTGACCGACAACAACCCTTTGGCACACTTCAAGTCCACCAAACTTGGTGCCCTGGAGCAGAGATGGGCTGCCCAACTAGCCCAGTTCAACTTTGTGGTGAAGTACCGGCCAGGAAGCAACAACAGGGCTGACGCACTCTCCCGCCTACCCGTAGCAGAAGACACAACTGCAGTACCACCTGACGTTGGCCTTTCTGTGACGCAAGAAGCCCTCTGCAGTCACCAAGCCGTCGGTGTGCCTGACATCATGGAGACACCAGTTCAAGAGAGCATGAAGGGGGGAGAGTCCACAAAAAGCCTTGAGGTTGAAGACGTTGCTTGCCCAGCGTCACTCTGCTGCCCAGCCTATCACCCGAGGAACTGCAGGACCTACAGAGAAGGGATGCTGTCATCAACCAAGTCTTGGCAGCATGGCCTGAGAAGCCTAAAGTCAATCGGGACCCTGAGCTGAGGTATCTGGCTCAGCAACACCACAGACTGACTCTTCGGGATGGTGTCCTCATCCGACAGGTCTGCGATCCAATGCTTGGACCCCTGGAGCAGCTGGTGCTCCCTAGCACCTTGCGGCCGCAGCTGCTGCGCTGTCTTCATGACGACATGGGCCACCAAGGTGTGGAGCGGACAACCAGCCTCCTTCGACAGCGCGTTTACTGGCCAGGGATGCATCGGGAGGCACGCCACTACATTGAACGGTGCCACCGCTGCGCCATGGGTCGAAGGCCAAATCTTAACCTACCCATGGGACATCTGCTGGCAAGCCATCCATTAGAGGTGGTGGCCATGGACTTCACCAAGCTCGACATGGCATCAGATGGGCGACGTGACGTTCTCGTCATTACGGACGTATTTACCAAATTTACCACCGCCATCCCCACCCGTAATCAAGAGGCTGTAACAGTGGCACAGACTCTCACCAAAGAATGGATTGAAAAGTACGGGGTCCCAGAGAGGATCCATTCTGATCGAGGGCGGGACTTTGAGGGAAAAATCATCCAAGACCTATGTAACATCTATGGCATGAAAAAGTCACGAACCACAGCATACCATCCAGCGGGCAATGGCCAGTGCGAGAGGTACAATCGCACGATGATAGACCTGCTGCGGTCTCTGTCCGAAGAGCAGAGGAAAAAGTGGCCCCAATACCTGCCTGCACTGGTACAAGCATACAATGCTACCCCGCATGCCAGCACAGGATTTGCACCCCACTTCCTCTTGTTTGGCCAGGACCCAAGGCTCCCTGTTGACATCTTTCTTGGTCGACCAGCATCATCCACCACAGGTCCCGCAGACTGGATTCGACACCACCGGCAGAGACTGTTGGAAGCCCACACTAAAGCCCAACAGAGACTGACACAGGCTGCCGAACGAAGGAGCGCCTCCACGCCTGCCAAACCAGACCACACCCTAAACGTGGGCGATCTCGTCTACATCCGGACCCGGGTGCCGAACAGCAAACTCGCAAACCTGTGGTTGAGTGACTTGTTTGAGGTCACCAAGCAGTGCTTACGTGGTCCAGCCGTATGGCGGCGGCAAGGAACAGGTGAAGGACAGGGCTGACTTACTGCTGGTGAGAGATCTGGCCCTGCCACCAGAGCTGCCGCTACCTGAGGTGCAGAAGCCAGAGTCGCTGCCCGCATCTGCCAAGGATGAGGAAGAGGATGAATGGTTCATCATTTATACCCCTGAAGATTTGGCAGCCCATGCCCAGCCACCCCCAGAACCAGCTGCTAGGGCCGACCCCACCCCTGCGCTCCCTCCCATTGCACCAGTCGTCCCTGCGCAACCTCCCACACCCCCACAAGTCCCTGCCCTTCGGCGCTCCTCCCGCTCTACAGCAGGCAGGAACACGAATCCGCAGAAACTACCTAAAAGTGTAGTAATGTAGGGATTGGAATGTACCTAAATGTGTTTTGAATTCATGGACGCAAAGGACAGGACCTTACATGCCTATTTGATTAAATCTGTTTCGTGTAGTGGTGACTTCTTTTTTTTAATAGCGCCAATGTGTAGGGTATGACTGAGAACTTTGAACTGCTGTGGCGACCGAGTTTTGGTACATGCTATATCATTGACTGGTGGGGTGTTGGTACGTGTTTATTGTGTATGTTGCCAGCTGTCACAAGGGAACCTCGGCCAGGTACTTTCCCCGAGACTCTGGTGACTGAGCTGGCAGACTGCAGTTGTGTTTAGTGTTGTTTTTTTTAAATCTGTGATTGCTTGTGTGTAACCTTTTCATGAGGCATGAGTAAGTCTTAAAGGTTTTGATGTTGTCCAAGATTTTTTTTGTTTAGTACTTGTGTAACTAAGGGTTGAGACGATTTATGTCTTCCTTGGTTACAAAGGGGTTGTGAAGCAGGTGCTGAAGTTTTGCTGGAATTTTTATACTTGATGTATTTACAGTAAGACTATGTATGGGTTGTAGTCACGTACCTCTCAGTTCTGTTGTGATTTTGTGCTGCTGTGACTTGATACTTTGGTATGTACAGTAGCAGTGTTGTGAGGCCACTCCTCTCCTCTTATCTATTTTTGGTGCTAGACGTAAAAGAACTTTCTTGTTTAGTACCATGATTTGCACTGTGCGTGTTACCGCGAGGACGCGGCTACTAGAAAGAGTTCGGGGGGATGTGACGAGCTGTGTTTTGTATATGTGTTAATATTATATTTTATTACGTCACCCCTCTGGTCAATGGTCAATACATTGTAGCATGATTTTGCGCGGCCGGTTGTCACCGAGCTGCCGAGTGTGGGTTCTGGCAGAGGTGACCTACTTAGCCCCAGTCTTAGTGATTTTCCTTTTGGCCATCCCATCTAAATTTAGCTGGAAGTGACCAATCATTTAATTAGACCAGTGGTAGACATTGACCTTGACCCAGTAGCGCCCCCTCGTGGTAGCGTCTCCACGCGAAGAACGCATTTGTTGTAACGCCACGACGGAAGCAAGACCTAATTGAGCATCGAATTACCTACACAAGTTTTGTCGAACTGGGCCTCTGTGTACTGCCTCCTTGGTGGAGAAATAAAACCATCTTCACAAGGCGCAACATGGCCTCCCTGTCTCTTTTGTTGTAATCCGCCCCACCACACAGCAGCTCAATGTTTGTAAATGTTTCTGATCAGTAACAACAGCTCAATGTTTGTAAATGTTTCTGATCAGTAACAACAGCTCAATGTTTGTAAATGTTTCTGATCAGTAACAACAGCTCAATGTTTGTAAATGTTTCTGATCAGTAACAACAGCTCAATGTTTGTGAACGTTTCTGATCAGTAACAACAGCTCAATGTTTGTAAATATTTCTGATCAGTAACAATTAACAGCTCAATGTTTGTAAATGTTTCTGATCAGTAACAACAGCTCAATGTTTGTAAATGTTTCTGATCAGTAACAACAGCTCAATGTTTGTAAATGTTTCTGATCAGTAACAACAGCTCAATGTTTGTAAATGTTTCTGATCAGTAACAACAGCTCAATGTTTGTAAACGTTTCTGATCAGTAACAACAGCTCAATGTTTGTAAATTTTTCTGATCAGTACCAACAGCTCAATGTTTGTGAACGTTTCTGATCAGTAACAACAGCTCAATGTTTGTAAATATTTCTGATCAGTAACAATTAACAGCTCAATGTTTGTAAATGTTTCTGATCAGTAACAACAGCTCAATGTTTGTAAATGTTTCTGATCAGTAACAACAGCTCAATGTTTGTAAATGTTTCTGATCAGTAACAACAGCTCAATGTTTGTGAACGTTTCTGATCAGTAACAACAGCTCAATGTTTGTAAATATTTCTGATCAGTAACAATTAACAGCTCAATGTTTGTAAATGTTTCTGATCAGTAACAACAGCTCAATGTTTGTAAATTTTTCTGATCAGTAACAACAGCTCAATGTTTGTAAATGTTTCTGATCAGTATCAACAGCTCAATTTTTGTAAATGTTTCTGATCAGTAACAACAGCTCAATGTTTGTAAATGTTTCTGATCAGTAACAACAGCTCAATGTTTGTAAATGTTTTTGATCAGTAACAACAGCTCAATTTTTGTAAATGTTTCTGATCAGTAACAACAGCTCAATTTTTGTAAATGTTTCTGATCAGTAACAACAGCTCAATTTTTGTAAATGTTTCTGATCAGCAAGTAGGTATAGGGAAGCCAACTCCTTTTGACCTGACACACTGCACCAAAACAGCTCAATTTTTGTAAATGTTTCTGATCAGTAACAACAGCTCTATGTTTGTAAATGTTACTGATCAGTAACAACAGCTCAATGTTTGTAAATGTTTCTGATCAGTAACAACAGCTCAATGTTTGTAAATGTTTCTGATCAGTAACAACAGCTCAATGTTTGTAAATGTTTCTGATCAGTAACAACAGCTCAATGTTTGTAAATATTTCTGTAACAGCTCAATGTTTGTAAATGTTTCTGATCAGTAACAACAGCTCAATTTTTGTAAATGTTTCTGATCAGTAACAACAGCTCAATTTTTGTAAATGTTTCTGATCAGTAACAACAGCTCAATTTTTGTAAATGTTTCTGATCAGCAAGTAGGTATAGGGAAGCCAACTCCTTTTGACCTGACACACTGCACCAAAACAGCTCAATTTTTGTAAATGTTTCTGATCAGTAACAACAGCTCAATGTTTGTAAATGTTTCTGATCAGTAACAACAGCTCAATGTTTGTAAATGTTTCTGATCAGTAACAACAGCTCAATGTTTGTAAATGTTTCTGATCAGTAACAACAGCTCAATGTTTGTAAATGTTTCTGATCAGTAACAACAGCTCAATGTTTGTAAATATTTCTGATCAGTAACAATTAACAGCTCAATGTTTGTAAATGTTTCTGATCAGTAACAACAGCTCAATTTTTGTAAATGTTTCTGATCAGTAACAACAGCTCAATTTTTGTAAATGTTTCTGATCAGTAACAACAGCTCAATTTTTGTAAATGTTTCTGATCAGCAAGTAGGTATAGGGAAGCCAACTCCTTTTGACCTGACACACTGCACCAAAACAGCTCAATTTTTGTAAATGTTTCTGATCAGTAACAACAGCTCAATGTTTGTAAATGTTTCTGATCAGTAACAACAGCTCAATGTTTGTAAATGTTTCTGATCAGTAACAACAGCTCAATGTTTCTGATCAGTAACAACAGCTCAATGTTTGTAAATGTTTCTGATCAGTAACAACAGCTCAATGTTTGTAAATATTTCTGATCAGTAACAATTAACAGCTCAATGTTTGTAAATGTTTCTGATCAGTAACAACAGCTCAATTTTTGTAAATGTTTCTGATCAGTAACAACAGCTCAATTTTTGTAAATGTTTCTGATCAGTAACAACAGCTCAATTTTTGTAAATGTTTCTGATCAGCAAGTAGGTATAGGGAAGCCAACTCCTTTTGACCTGACACACTGCACCAAAACAGCTCAATTTTTGTAAATGTTTCTGATCAGTAACAACAGCTCTATGTTTGTAAATGTTTCTGATCAGTAACAACAGGTCAATGTTTGTAAATGTTTCTGATCAGTAACAACAGCTCAATGTTTGTAAATGTTTATGATCAGTAACAACAGCTCAATGTTTGTAAATGTTTCTGATCAGTAACAACAGCTCAATGTTTGTAAATATTTCTGATCAGTAACAATTAACAGCTCAATGTTTGTAAATGTTTCTGATCAGTAACAACAGCTCAATTTTTGTAAATGTTTCTGATCAGTAACAACAGCTCAATTTTTGTAAATGTTTCTGATCAGTAACAACAGCTCAATTTTTGTAAATGTTTCTGATCAGCAAGTAGGTATAGGGAAGCCAACTCCTTTTGACCTGACACACTGCACCAAAATATTTGGCACCAAGACTGAATTGTATAAGGCGATGGTGGGTGGTACTGGCAGCACTGGGCTATGTGTAATTATTTATGGGTAATAAAAGATAAAATTCAACATTTTTTTTCTTTCTTCTTCTTTGTCAAGATGCAGCGGCAAGCACAAAGCCGTACCAGCCAACAGCATCCACATCATGGTTTCAGTGGAGGGAAGAAAGTCTGCAAAGGTCATTGAGAAGGTCCACTGCCCGGTCCACACTGATAAAGACCTTGACCTGTTCTGCATGAACTGTGAGCAGGACATGTGCGCCCTTTGTTCCACCAGCAAGCACAAGGACTGTCCAGGGAAGGCGTCCATGAAGGAACATGTGGACCAGGAGAGGGATGAGCTGAAGCTCTTCCACAACAAACACAGTCAGGTTAGCACTTTCAGATATTTACATGACCATTCACCCTTAACCCTTTTAGCCCTGGGACCCTGCAGCAGGAGATGGATTGATCATGCTAATTCAAGGGTAGTGCCAGATGAGCTTGGCGCTTTCAGGCGCCAAGCTCATCTGGCATTACCCTTGAATTATCATGATCAATACATCTCCTACAAATGGTACATAGTCATTAGCATCTTACCATGTATAGGCGCCATTAAATCCTCTTTATTATTATTATTATTATTAGGCAACACCTCCAAAATGTGAGAAATGGGACCTTGGGGCTGAAAGGGTTAACCTCCTGACTGTTGAGAAAAAGTGAACGCAATCCAACTACAAGAGGCATAGATTGCGGGGGCTCATGAGGATCAATGCCTCTGGATGTCTGCAGCTCCTTAACTTTGAACTGAATTAACAAAGATGTCGGACACACGATCTTCCTCAACTGAAAAGAGGCCTATTCTAAAACGTCTCCGAGATCACATGGAAAACCTATGCCCAGAAGGCACTATTTATCATTTTAACCCATTCAGCCCTATGGGTGCATTTCCCAATGTTTGGAAGTGTTACTCAACGACTATGTACCAGTTGCAGGAGGTGGATTGACCATGATAATTTAAGGGTAGTGCCAGATTAGCTTGGCGCCTTCAGGCACCAAGCTAATCTGGCACTACCCTTGAATTATCATGGTCAATTAATCTCCTGCTGTAGGACGTTGGGGGTAAATGGGTTAAGCTTCTTGTGCATGCAGCCACCACTACCGTTTAGAGTACTAGAGTGGCTGAATGCACAACAGAGTTGATAGGTTTCAAAACGTTAACTGAGCTGCTCGTTCATTTTTCAGGTGATGAAGTTTTTCTCTGAGCAAAGGCGAGGTCTGGAGGAGGCAACTGCAGCACTTTATGCCAAGAAAAAGGAGTATCAAAGCCAAGTTCGCAAGTTTTTCTCTGTCCTGATTAAAACCTGCATGGATGTGGAGGGAGCATTGCTGGAGGAGCTTGAAATGGCCGTGTCAGATCACACTGACCTCCTGCAGGAGAACAGCAATTCCTGGTTACTCCTGCAGGAGGACACGCAGCAGCTGCTGGACCTCGCGGATAATCTGCACTGTCTGCCAGCTGTAGGTGAGTTGGGTCATGACTGTCTCACCTTCAGCACCAGCTGTTGGTCTGCTTTTCCGACTCTAAATGTAGATGTATTGCCAATAAAAATTGTTTGCTAAAGTATGTGCATGGTTTCTTAAATAATAATAAAAAAAAAACCATATTGGAGGGTTTATGGCACATGCACACACCCCTTGTTGAGTTTTCAAAGTCTGATATTCCATGCCCAAACTCAGTTCTACTGATTTTTTCAGAAACACATCCTTTGCATGAGAACCTGAAAATAAAAGCCCCCCCCCCCCCCTCCTTCCACCACCACCCCCATATACAGCTAAAGAACATTCTCAATTTCTCTTCTCCTGTATGGAAAAATAATGTATACAGGACAATTAATTATACTTCTTAATAATCTCTAATCTTTCACATCACCAGATCTCTTGCCACTGGCCAGTGCCACCAAGACAACACTCAGCAAGCTACTGCGTGAGGGCGAGACACTGGCTGCCTCCGTCCCTCCCCATATGACGCTGTCACTGCATTTGGAACAATCATCTCAGCGCGGCGTTGTCAAGCGCATCAGGGAAATTGGCACCACAGCCCTGACTGTCAACACACACAAGGTCCTAACATTGCGCCTTATTACCTCAGCCTCTCTGAGTGCTCCCAAAGACAAAACAGAACCCTTGGTCACATCCATCACTCAGCTTGCAGACAACATTCTGCTGGTTGGAGACTTCAACAATAGTAGCTTGAAGCTCTTGGTGCGTGAACATGATGCAGATGAATGGCAAGTTGCTGAGGTGTTAGCACTCAAGTCCAGGCCTTACAATATAGCACAGCTGTCCGGGATCCAAACTGCACCTGTCAGCAAAGCGAATGCACTATCAAAGGACTTAGTGACCAGTCCGGAACCTGGCCAGGCAGACACCCAGATGGACAGCTCACCTGACAGCCAAAGAAAGAGCATGGACTCCTGGCAAGATGGGTCCTCAGGGTCAGGCCGGCGCAAAGTGCTGATGGGGCGACAATCCGCAGTAACCATGGAAGACCATGAGCTGGCAATAATAAATGATGAAAACACATATGTCCAGATCACAGAGGTGAGGACAGAGCTGTCAGAGGCGCAGGTGGCTGTGTCTTCACCAGATGGTCACTGCATGATAGTTGCAGTGTCTGTATCTGGGTTTGCGGCCGAGATGCGTGTGCTGAAGACATTGACTGTGGAGAAAGGATGCTGGGGCTTGGCTGCACTGGACCAACACACTCTGGCAGCTTCAAGTGTTGGTAAGACTTGTTACTCTATCCTGTCCCTACATAGAGATCTTCCCCACATGCAAGCATAGAAGATTGAGATAGATAATCAGTGTGGGTAAGTTCCCTACAGCTGGGGGGTAACTAGCTATATAGGTAAGATCCTTACAGCCGGGAGGTAACTATAGGTGGTATAGGTAAGAGCCGTACAAAAGTTGTTTACTGCTTACTGTAACACACACTACAACAATCATTTTATGAATTTTTGTTGATGCAAAGTTAATCAGCCACTGTCCTTGAACTATCACAATTAATACTAAATATGTTCAAAGTGGTCCAGAGGTAAAGCCTCTCCCACCAATGGTAACGTTGCAAGGTTCGATACGCAGTTCTGGCTACGGACTTTTCTCTTCTACTAGGTGTCACTGTTAATTGGGGCAGACCATACAGGGTATTTTCTCTGGGTCTCACTGCCCTCCCCCCCCCCCCTCCACTTTGTTACCAGTTTTAGACCACTGTATAATTTAAAATACAAGCAATAAAAATTTCCGACAAGTAGATGAGCCGACCCCTTCACACCACGTGAATTTCCTGAATTTGTTGTGCACTGTTTGTCTTTACCTGAATTTACCTGAGTGGCCACTGAGCGCGGCCGATGGGGTAGGAAGTTTGAGAACTTATTTTAACCCCCTTAACTGTCTCTTTATCATGGCGGTTCTTGAACTGGTTGACAGTTTCAGCTTCGACAATTGTTTGTTTCAGAGCATTCCATGGGTTCACAACTCTTTGGGGAAAAAAGTTTTTTCTAAGATTCAGTCTGGACCTCCCTTTGAACAGTTTGCTGCTGTGACCTCTATGGTAAAATGATGACTGGCATGAAGTAAAAAATATGTCCGCAGAAACTTTTTCAAGTCCCTTTATGATCTTGAAAGTCTCGATGAGATCTCCCCTGTCTCTCCTTTCTTCCAATTTCTGCAAATTGCAAAAGGCCAGTCTCTCCTCATACGGCAGGTGACCAATCCCTGTAATCGATCTTGTAGCTCTCCTCTGCACCTTTTCCAACTCTGCGATGTCTTTTTTGAGGTAAGGTCGCCATGCTTGGATACAGTACTCTAAATGTGGTCGTACAATTGTTTTGTAGAGTGGGACAATAACTTCTCTAGTTCTGGCTGTAACTGTTCGCATGATCTGCCCCACTGCTCTGTTGGCTCGTTTTGCTGCCACGCAGCACTGGCGACTGACCGACAGTGACCTGTGCATGATGACGCCTAGGTCCCTTTCTTCCTCCACTGCTCCAAGTTCTTGTCCTCCCAGCGTGTAAACCTGACAAGTGTTTTTTACGGCCTGCATGCAGAGTCTTGCACTTGTCCACGTTATACTGCATCAGCCACCTCTCTGACCATCTTTCTGCTACCTTAAGGTCATGCTGTAGTTTGTCGCTCCCCGCTGGGTCGGAGACGTCGCCGTAGATCTTAGTGTCATCAGCAAACTTTAGAACGCTGGTCAGCATATCGTCCTCCAAGTCATTAATGAACACCAGGAACAAGGTCGGCCCCAAAATGGATCCTTGTGGAACTCCGCTTGTCACATCTACCCATGGAGAAGCTTGTCCGTTGACCACAACTCTCTGCTTCCTGCCACGTAGCCATTCTTCCATCCACTGCAGCACTTTTCCGTCTTCAGAGTGAATGTGTGCATTTCACATGACTGTACAGTGCTATGAGCCGATTCACAGAATATGGTAAAGGGCCTATATAATGAACGTTATTATCATTATTATTTATTAACCTTTTGATGTGAATTATACAGTAAATTTATCCTGCCTCCCTCACTCACACATCTTGCTCAAAGTCACTCATAAGTCATATCGCATAATACATACTCCTCTCCACTACATTCTTATAAGACATAGCAGATGTATTTGCCCATGAAACATAAACACATTTAGATAAACAGATCACCATTGCATGGAACACACATTCAACTAAAAGGACTGTCAACCTGGACCTTTCTCCTATTTGCAGGTAGTGGATGTTCCTTCATAACCGTCATGGACACTGAGGGAACTTTCCAGCATAATCTGCGACTGATGTCTGACACGCACACCCCACCGCTGATTTCACCTCGCCACGTGACTGCAGTTAACAGCACAAACCTTATTGTCTCCGACCACGGAAAAAAAGCATTGGTTGGTGTAAGCACAGATGGAAAAGTCCAGTTCACCTTCACAGGGCAAGGGAATCAACGTCTCTGTCGCCCAGAGGGAACTTGCCTGGACAATCAGGGTCGAGTGTTTTTGGCGGACAGTGAGGATAACAGCATTGTGGTAATGAACAAGGGTGGCTGGATGCACAGCAAGACTGCTTCACAGCAGGCTGGGCTGCTCTGCCCTCAGGCTGTGTGCCTGGATAGAAACAGTGTGCTGTATGTAACCAACGAGGGGGGCAAAACGCTGGCTGTCTTTGACATTGTTGAAGAAGGAACACATTAACTCGATTCACATGCAATACTAAGTGACTCTTTGACTGTCTGTAGCAGCTTTTGTTGCGGTGATTCTGACAGGAACAAAAACCGCTATGGACAACCAAAGGGCTAACTAGTGGAGAATGGTATTTGAAGAAAAATGCCTAATTGCAGTAGCTTCATTGCCACAGTCAGATATTTTTCTTGAAATATTAAGGTGCATACTTTTGCATTAGCCAGTAATATATTTGATGCTTGTTAGAGGCACTGTGATAATCAGGCACTATCCTTGAGCTGTCACGGTTGATTCATGTCCTAGTTCTTTCCATACACTTTATTTGAGGATTATTGGAGTGTATGAGCACGGGATTTGAAAGCAAGAAGATTTCACGCTTTGAACAGTTTTGAAAGCCCCCACAAGCCCTTACAAATTTATTTTCAGATAAAAAGAAGCTCACGACCTATAGTTCAATTGTCTAAAATTCTTGTTCAGTCAGCCTGCACCCTCCTAAAGCGTTTGATTTACAATTGCACAACAAAGTTGAACTTCTGCACTATAATTTTGCAGGTTCTTTTACGGGAATTGAGAGTGCAGTTTAAAAAGCATGTGGGCAGTGCTGTTATAAACACACAATGAACTGATTTCTACTGGGTCTTTTAACCTCCCGAGCTGTCTGTGAGAGATGGACTATATAATACATTTAGCCCTTCGGCTCTCAGTAGTGCATTTTGTTGAGGTAATTCCTGCAAAAATCACCATGACAAAACCAGCTACCAACAGCCAAAGGGTTAATTTACCACAGCCGATTTCTTTCATTTGACTGGTAGATGTATGCCCTATAGATGTATTTGCTAGATTATCCGAAAATGACAGCAATTTGACTTGGAAAACAAAAGGGTTATGATTGTTGCGACTGAAGAAGCTTCATGTTACACTCTGTCACTTTGCGATTAGTTACTCAAGAAAAGAAAATCAAACAACACTGAAAGTGATGAGATTTTTCATTTAATTTGTATAAACTTCTGATCAATGATACATTGCTAGCAATAACATTAAAACTCAACATAATTAACGAGAAGAAAAATGGTGTCGTTCTTTTCTTCATCCTAGTTATGACAACAGCCAGCAAGTTGCAGATTCTGGGGCACCATTAACCCATTTAGCCCCAAATCCCTACAGTAGGAGACGGATGGACCATGACAATTCAAGGGTAGTGCCAGATGAGCTTGGTGCCTGAAGGCGCCAAGCTCATCTGGCACTACCCTTGAATTATCATGGTCAAGCCATCTCCTGCAACTGGTACATAGTCATTCAGTAACACTTCCAAAATTCGGGAAAAGCACCTCCGGGGCTAAAAGGGTGAATATCCAGAGGTGGCACGTCTCCAATGAGTTAACTAGCACCTCCCAAATTTGGGAAATGTGGTCCTGGGGCTAAATGGATTAAAACAGCTCTGGACAATGAAAGAAAATAACAATGAAAGGAACACATGCTTCAGGAAAAAAACAAGAACAAAAAGTTTCAAAAGCTTCTCGTCTTTTCAGTCTTTCAAAGCATGGCTGTTGTTTGTTTCCTTTGTTGGCTGTTGAAACCCTTTCGCTGCCAAGAAAATGCAGACACCACCCAGTCGCAAGGGGCAAAGAAACTCCTGAGCACCCGCAGATGCTGGGGGGCTCGTGAAGTTAACTTACCGCTTGCTGACCCTATTCATATCTGTGTTCCGTGGATTATCTCCTGGGGCTGCTTGCATAGTGATGTAGTTCATAGCTTCGAAAGTAAGCGCCTACTTTGAGAGTTACTACTTCAGAAGTTTCGTGGTAGGCTCCTTGCTTTGCATGAAGCGAAATCCGCGCCATAGTAGTTACTTGTAAAGTAGTGGGGTGAAGGACGTTTAATTTGAGGTCAATCGTACTTCTGCGCATGTGTGTATTTACATCCCGGCGTCCCTGTGTATGAAAACTACGCGCGCGCTGCGGCAGGAAAAGAACAGGGTCAACATGCCACAGGCTAGGCCGGCTGTGGTCCACGCTACCGCATGAAAGTGAAATCGCTGTTTTGCTCACTGAAATACGAGACTGAGCGGACTGTTTCTGTAAAATTTGCAGAACACCTAAACGTTATTATTATTTTTTTAATAAAATAATTTAATTTTTTTTTTTTTTAAAAACCTAAAGCAAGTTTTAAACCTAAGAAAACTGAATCACACGATCGTTGTTTGTGATACAATAACAATAGCACCTTGAATTACCCATACAAAACCTCTAAAACATAGCTTTACACATGGTATCTTCCGACGTAAGCACGGTACTTATGGGCTCCCTCTGTAGTAAATCATGCCCAAGTTACTTCCTCGGTAACCTCCAAAGTAAGCGTAACTTCCGACCCATGCAAGAGGAAACGAGGCGTTTACTTCTTGAGTAGTCCATAACTTCGAAAGTAAGGACTTACTTCATCGCTATGCAAGTGGCCCCTGTTGAATTTCCTTCGCTTTCAAAGACACCATCTTGTGTCCACTGGTAGTGAAGGGATTAAACTGTTTTGTACTTGTATTTTTGAAGCACGTTTCTTTCTTTGTTGACCGTTTCCTTGCATTTATACAACTGGCACTCACCCACTGCTTTGGGTCCAGAGTTCTGCACTAGGCTTTTCTCTGAGCAGCATAAATGTGAATGTCTCTCTGGGAATCAAAGAAGATTTTCTTCACTGTAAAGTGTTCCTTCATCATGGACAGAAAGTTGCTGTCTCGTTCATACCGTATCTTACATGACAAAAGAACCTCAGTTTCTGGTTTTGTGAAATGCAGAAGAGTTCGCAGAAGATCAGGGAAAGTGTCCTGAATGTATATAATGTCTGCTCCCAAAATCACATCATAATCGACGGGAAAGTCTATGTAATCATGAGTCCAGTCTAACTCCCTGACAACGATGTTATGTTCAGAATTTCCCATGTTCGATTGCACAGCTGCTCCTAAATGCTGAAGTGCCTCAGCTCTTTCTGTCACAGTGACAATGCCACCTGAAAGTAAAAGAAAAGGTAAGATGCCAACTTTTAGCTTCAATCCAGAAGTTGCCACATTCTTTCTGCCAATGAAGATAAGTAGCGGCTAATCTCTCTGTTTGTTTGTCTATTTTGACAAAGGGTATTTACCCGAAATATTAATAAATTGTGTTGTACCCGTCTTTTCTAAGCGTGTTTCTTTCTCCGTTGGGTACTTCTTTGCAACTTTTAGCTTGTTTGCCCATAACAGTGACTTTTGCAACTATGGGGGGGCGGGGTGGGGGGAGTGTGTGTGTGTGTGTGAGGGGGGGGGGTAGTGGGGGGGGGGATGTGTATGTGTGCGTGTGCGGGGGGGGGGGGGGGTGGGGGGTGGGGTGTCTACAAAGACCATGTGCCAGCAGTGGGAGATGGATTGGCCATGATAGTTCAAGGACAGGGCCTGATCAACTTGGTGCATTTACAAGCTCCAAGCTAATGTGGCACTACCCCTGAACTATCATTGCCGAATCATATTAAGTTGTGGTGCCTTAACCCTTTTCATTCTGATACACTCATGGTTTGAAATAAATTTGACTAGGATAGTTCAAGGGTGGTGCCAGAATAGCTTGGCGCCTGAGGTGCAAGCTATTCTGGCACCACCCTTGAACTAAAACGGTTGATCTATCTCCTAATCTGTAATGTAGCCTTCATAGGACAAATTTGAATAAATCAGCCTCAGGATGTAATGGGTTTCATGTGATCGTTACTGTCAGGGCTCAGTGTACTGTTAGAGGTCCACACATATTGAAAAGTCATTACTTCCTTCAGCCCTGGCACACTATGAAAAGATGTACAACAAACCAAGGGGAATTACTCAGCGCTGGACAACAGTTAGATCCCCTGCCCCCGCCTATCAGGCACCCAATCGCCAACCCACAGAGAAATACGCAGGTATAGAATAAGACGATCATTTGCATCTTCAAAAAAGATGCATCAGGTCTCTTATATAACCTATGTCTTTCTCCGGAACTTAGGAAGTAGGCAGGGGAAACATACATACACAAACACGAAGGTGCATTACTATATGTGGTCGGGTAAATACCCTGTATTCCCACAGTAGATGCACAGAACATTACACAACAATGTAACGATACAAATTTGCCTCGAGTTATACTGAGATACTCACAAACCAGATAGGTGAGGCTAGCGCTGGCAGAATTGTACAACAAACCAAGGGGAATTACTCAGCGCTGGACAACAGTTAGATCCCCTGGCACCCAATCGCCAGCCCACAGAGAAATACGCAGGTAACTGTTGTCCAGCGCCGAGTAATTCCCCTTGGTTTGTTGTACAATTCTGCCAGCGCTAGCCTCACCTATCTGGTTTGTGAGTATCTCAGTATAACTTGAGGCAAATTTGTATCGTTACATTGTTGTGTAATGTTCTGTGCATCTACTGTGGGAATACAGGGTATTTACCCGACCACATATAGTAATGCACCTTCGTGTTTGTGTATGTATGTTTCCCCTGCCTACTTCCTAAGTTCCGGAGAAAGACATGGGTTATATAAGAGACCTGATGCATCTTTTTTGAAGATGCAAATGATCGTCTTATTCTATACCTGCGTATTTCTCTGTGGGCTGGCGATTGGGTGCCTGATAGGCGGGGGCAGGGGATCTAACTGTTGTCCAGCGCTGAGTAATTCCCCTTGGTTTGTTGTACAATTCTGCCAGCGCTAGCCTCACCTATCTAGTTTGTGAGTATGAAAAGATGTGGATTGACCATGGCAGTTAAAGGGTGGTGCTACAGTAGCTTGATGCCTGTTGGCGCCAAGCTATCCTGTCCCCACTCTTAACCCTTTCAGTCCTGGGACCCTGCAGCAGGAGATGGATTGATCATGATAATTCAAGGGTAGTGAATGCACCAAGCTCATCTGGCACCACCCTTGAATAATGATCAATCCATCGCCTACAACTGGTACATAGTCGTTAACCGTGATGCAGATGGTAGACAACAGCTTTCAGTTTTGGGAATTGTGACCCTATGGCTCAATGCGTTGACCCCTTCACTTCCAAGAAAATGTGAATATCAACTGCAAGAGGTATAGATCCTCATGGGCCCCTACAGTTGCAGGGGGGGGGGGGGAGGGGGGGGGGTCATGAAGGTATATGCCTCTTACATGTTCCTTTGATATCTGGGGATCTTGATGCTGATTTACCTTCATTTCAAAAATGCAATCGGTGTCCACTGGCAGGGAAGGGGTTAAGTGAGGAACTAGTGACACCATTTAATTCTATACTATTCAATTAACTCATTCAGCCAAAGGTGCATATTTCCCCAATTTTGGAGGTGTCATCTAATGACTATATACCAGTTGCAGGAGATGTGATCGACCATGATAATTCAAGGGCAGTGCCAGATTAGCTTGGCACCGACAGGCACCAACTAATCTGGCAATGCCCTTGAATTATCATGGTCGACCCATCTCCTGTTGTAGTGTGTCAGGGCTGAATGGGCTAAGTATAATTGTAAATTGTTGAGTACTCATTGAGAATGTGTGTGCTGTTTAGCATGTATTGATCTGAAACCCTCGGCCGGCCTATATAAGCATGTGCAGTCCTGATGAGTCATTTGAATTTTAGCCGTCAGCGCAAAAACACAGCGCCACCTGCTCTATCGCTAAGCTGAAGATACACCTTTGGGACCCAACCCTTTAACCTGACATACTGCAGCAGGAGATGGCTCGACCATGATGATCAAGGGCAGTGTCAGATTAGGACCAGCAGGCACCAAGCTAATCTGGCACTACCCTTGAATTATCATGGTCGAGCCATCGCCCGCAACTGGCATACAGTCGTTCGGTGACCTCCAGCATTTGGAAATGTGGCCTTGGGATAAAATGGGTTAATCCATTTAGCCCCAAATCCCTACAGCAGGAGAGGGTCAGACCATTATAATTCAAGAGTAACGCCAGATGAGCTTGGCGCCTGAAGGCGTCAAGCACATCTGGCGCTACCCGTGAATTATCATGGTCGATCCATCTCCTGCAACAGGCACATAGTCCTTAAGTAGCACCTCCAAAAATTTGGGAAATGTGGTCTTGGAGTTAAATGGGTTGAGGCCCAAATCACAGACCAGAACACAAATGTGCATCACCTGCTAAAGCCGCCACCATGCCGGCCAGCCCGGTCCCTGCTCCCAGCTCCAGAACACGCCGGCCAGAAACCAACTGTTGGTGCTGTGACAGGTACTCACACAGCACAACCGCCTGCGCAGAATGCATGTATGGTCAGTATTACCAATGTACCTTTGATGAGTAACAGAAAAATGAATGGTAAAACTATTCCCATCTCTTGCCACTTGCAAATACATGTAGCCAGTGCGAAGCAGACAAAAAGCAGCACTGTTTTAACCACATGGCTATGTAAGTAAGCAGGTGTTTGAACATGGACTTACTGCGTCCCAAACAACAGCTGCCACCCCTAGCCTAGTCCAGTCTTGAGGGATGATAAAGCGCCGGCTCATGAACTCAAACTCACGCTGGGGCTTATGAATTGGCACTATGCTTTCTTCATTGTAGAGGACAAGTGCCATTGTTTCAGGTGCTGCAACATACATCAGAACATGAGCCATGCCATGATAAAACTGCTAGAAAACACTTGTTTACAGATGTACCAGCCTAATTTATATATATATCATTATATGGACTTCTGAAAAAATGGTTTTATCCAACTTTTGTTATATCTGACCTTGTTTTAAGTGAAGCAAACTGTAATTAAACTGCACTGAAGACTGGTTTCACTGATCCATTAGCCATAGTAGTCTTTCTACATCCTGTGATAGTCTCGTCTCCCACTCCTGCCGCAACTGTAAATGTATCCGTCCCTGTTTTTGGCATCGCTTAGCAGTAGCGAATGCCTGGCCTAGTGGTTCACAATTTGCAAGGAGCATAGATCCTAAACATGTTGCTGTAGTCGCAGAGTAAGTAAGTATCTCTCTTGCTTGTACGAGCTATCTTTACAGTTTATGAACGCCTGTTACCAAAGGTTCAGACAACACGATGTCCACCATCTATGAAACTGCATCGCTTTCAGTAGAGAATGCCTGGCCTCATGGCTCAACACTTGCAAAGAGCATAGATTTTCATAATTCTCCTGCACTTTAGACGCGCATAATCTCTCTTGCTGACTTGAGAAAAACGTTTCGTCTATGAACGCCTGAGCTCAAGCAAAACGGTTCCAACCATCTACAAGAGAAATTGCTAAACACGCCTGGCCTCATAGCTCAAAATTTGCCTAGATCCTCATAATGCTGCCACAATCATAGTTGATCATATATTTACAGTTGGTTTGCTACCGAAAGATCAGGCATAATGATTCCTACCATCTGCCGCCGCAGTTGTGGGGATCATAGAAATAGATCTATGTATCTCCATCTGCCCATTAGGTCACTTATCTTACACCACAATTTTTTATCTCTCTCATTCCAGTGCCGTCGTTTTCTTCTGCTAAATCATGATTCCATGCTACTGGACCACTACAAGTTTCTGCTTAATAGAATGTGTCTCAGATAGACTTGAGGCGTTCGCTGAAGGTCTGGTTCCTCATTCTTGGAAACATAAACAAGAGCCACTGCCTGGCTGCGGAAAACTAAATGTGGACGCTCAAAGTAAAGAGCTTTGTCTGCTCCAGGAAAAGGAAGTTGGGTCAGGTTAATAGGAGGTCATTTCTCCCTGGTAAAATCTTTGATTCAGTCCAGTTTGAGTGGACAAGAAAGGCAAAGCCCTTATGGCTCACATGTGACCAATGCATAAAAAGTGTGACCTTGACCTTTTCAACAGGTCGCTTAAATGATTAAGTGTCTCAACGTAAGTAAAGGATTGGCTTTTGTAACAGCAAGATCCGAGTTTTCTCAAAATGTATGCATTTCTCCAAAATCTGTCAATCCTCCATGACCCCCTTTTTTTTAACCCCTTTCTGAACCCCCCATGACCCTGACCTTTATGAGGGGACCACTCAATTAGGATGCATAGAAAGGTCTCCTCATCAGCTACCGTTGTACCTTACAATCAGCTGTTCCAAGTTTTTTGGTTTGAAGTTGAAAATATTACTTGAGGAGAAACAATTTGTGTCAAAATAGCTATTTTTTTACCCTTTCTGGCCCCCTGTGACTTTGACCTTTGAGAGAGGTAACTGAAACTGGTATGTTTAGAAAGGTCTTGCCACAAAGTGTCCATAGGCTAATCTTGAAGTCTGAGGCTTGACTAGTCTCCGAGAAAATGTCAATGTTAAAGTTTACCACGGATGACAGACACTAGACAGATGCTGGATGGCCCATTACATAGAATCACTTTTGCCATCCCTCGCGCTGGGACCATATGGCATTGAGGTGCGTCCCCTGGGTGGTGGATAGGGGGTCCCTCGCGAGAGGGGTGCACTGAATGAAATAAGGTGCCGTGAACCAACATGGTCTAAGGGAAGGTGACCCCGACAGAAAACCCCTGGTCCTCCTAGTAAGGGGGGTTGGGCGTGGGGGTAGCTTCCCCACCCTGCAAATAAGGAAATAGCTACAAAAACGCTGACAAAAAGACAAACAGCAATTTCTTTCCTGGAGGAGGAAGGTTCTTCTACCAGAAGATTTATGACGTCCTGTGGTGAAAGCCGGAAGTCTTCGGAAGCCACAGGACAGAGCCGCCTCTCTCTATCCAGGGACACAACCATGGGCACATGGAATGTCAAGACCATGTACCAGAGCGGCAAGGCCGCCCAGAAGCAGCAGAAATGCAAAAGTACAACCTTTCCCTGCTAGGTATCAGTAAAGCCAGATGGACGCAGTCTGGCCAGAAAAGGCTGTTAAGTGGGGAGATAATTCTGTATTCAGGTCATGAAGGGGAGAATGCCCCCCATACAGAAGGTGTAGCATTCATGCTGTCACCAGTGGCACAGAGAGCGCTGATGGGCTGGGAACCTCTTGGGCCAAGAATTATCACAGCAGCCTTTAGAACCAAGAAAAATGAATTTTTCATTAAAATGCATTTAAAAAAACAAACAACTTACCGATGGTATTACATATAGGAAAGGCACTTAGCTAGCATAATTTTAGCCCAAAAATTGGTTGTGTCCGTATACGGTATCGTTAGCAGGAGTGGGGCGCCATAGACCAGGTCACAACCCGAATAGCCTCCCCTTACTCCCATCCGGTACAAGATTACTCGGCATACTCCAGTTTAGTTTCTTAGCGAACTGTCGGCAAGCGGGGCAGGTGGGAGGGACCTTTGAGTAATACCATCGGTAAGTATTTTTCCAAAAAATGCATTTTAATGAAAAATTCATTTGTTTTCTCAAAACACATTACCGATGGCATTACATATAGGAAGAATCCCGAAGAGGAGGTGGGTGCCGCTATAGCGTCCCTACTGCCAACAACACAGCCCTCAGACCCGCCCTCCCGCAGCCAAACTCCCGATAATTTTAGCTAAGATACTTATGGCGCCTATGGCGCCGGGAGGGAGTGTTGGGCCGCTGCGATGTCTCCCACCAGCGTGAGGTTCTGCCGCTGGGTGGAGAGGTCCCTCAGGTAGAATCGGGCAAATGTGTACTCAGCTCGCCATCCCACTGCCGCCACAATGTCCTTGACTGCACAGTTGTAGTCGAAAGCGAGACTTGTGGCCATGGCTCTGACCTCGTGCGCCCTGATGTGCATACGTTGGGCCGCGTCTGGGGCGAGGTCTTGATAGGCCGAGCGGATCACCCATCAGATCCATGAGGAGATGGTCTGGGCTGATATGTCATGTCTACCTGGGGACAAAGGGAGAAATAGGCGGGTACGTCCTCTGCGCCACGGCTTGGTCCGGCACAGGTACACACGTAAGGCACTCACCGGGTCCTGTTGTCTGGTCTCCCGGGTGGAGTCTGTCACACGTAACGGGCGAATGGTCATCATCTGCGGAGCCGTCAAGGGCGACCGTGTCTTAGCCAGGAAGGATGATTCAGGTAGCAGTTGTACGGAGCCATCTGTCTGGAACTGCAGGCAATCTGAGCGTGTGAACAGCGCGTGAAGCTCACTGACCCTGGAAGCCGTAGCTAGGGCCAACAGGAAGCACGTCTTTCGAGTTACGTCCGGTAAGCGCGCCAACTGCAGGGGTACAAAACGGACGGAGTTGAGCCACGTCAGGACCCAAGGTAGGTCCCATCTAGGCAACAGCGAACGCAGCGCCGGGCGTTGTAGATCGAAGTGCGCCATCAGATGGGCGAGGTCCTTGCAGGCACCAGGATCAGTTCGGCCCAGATGACGGTAGGTGTCCGCGATCATGGCAAGGTATCCCCGAATGGTAATTGGCGCCAATCCCTGGAAGTTGAAAAGCCAGAGGAAGAACTCCGCCAACTGGGGTATCGTCAAATCAGTGGGGGGTAGGTTGTTGTCACCACACCAGTCGCATAGCACTCTCCACTTTCCCTCATAAACTCGTCTGGTAGAGGGTCTGCACGCAGTAGCGATAGCTTCCACTGCCGCACTAGAGAAGCCTCTTCTGGTGAGGCTTGCCGCACAACCTCCACGCGTGGAGGAGATGCTCTGGGCATGGATGGAACAGCGGCTGTCAGGGTTATTTGAGCATCGTGCAAAGGCGTGGGGAGCTGTAGGGGCGGGCACGTGGCTAGGTTCAACAGGTCCGTAGTCCACGACTTGTTCCAGCAGAAGGGTGCCACCAGAAAAAGGATCGTGTTGCAGCCGCGGAGCCTGAGGAGGACTTTGGGGACCAGCACCGATGGGGGATAAGCGTAGGCGACGAGTCCGTCCAAGGGAATGAAAAGCGCGTCGACTGCCCAAGCTAGTGGATCTGGTACCGGCGAGACGAACAGCGGTAACTGGTGGTTCCAACGAGTGGCGAAAAGGTCAATCATGGGAGGCTCCCATCTGGCCCCGATCATCTGGAAGATGTCCGGACGTAGCGTCCACTCGGTGTGGAGAAGCTGTCCACGTCGCGACAGGGAGTCGGCGAGCACGTTGAGATGCCCCGGAATGTGTCTGGCCCGCAGGGTGATGCCCCGATCCTCGCATGAGCGAAGCAATTGGTAAAGGAGGATGCACAGTGAGGGAGAGCACGTACCGCCCTGTTTCTGTAGGTAGGCGACGACTGTAGAGTTGTCGGACAGCACGAGTAGGTTCTGTCCCTGGAGTTGAGAGTCCCACGTCAGCAAGGCCTGCCAAACCGCCTTCAACTCCAACCAGTTAATGTGTCGGGTCAGAAGATCTGGGGGCCAAGTACCCGAGGCTGTGGTGAACGACGGCAGAAGGTGAGCTCCCCAACCAGTGAGACTTGCATCGACACAGAGGGACAAGTGGGGAGGCGGTGTGTAAAGCGGGACTCCAGAGGCCAGCCAGATGGGGTCCGCCCAGCGAAGAAGGTGTGAACGTAACATGGGGAGCACCGGGATCAGAGCGTCGATGTCATCCTTCGCGGGTCGCCAATGAAGGAGCAGGTGCAGCTGCAGAGGCCGGGAGTAGAGGCGTCCCAAGGGAAGCAGGTTGGTGGCTGCACTCATCAAACCCAGTAGCTGTAACCACACCCGTGCAGAGACCCTGTCCTGGTGTGCCACTTGCCGCGCCAGATCGCTGAGTTTCTGGATACACGCCTCCGTGAGCCGGACTACGTTGAGGTCGGTGTGGAACTCCATTCCCAGGTGAACAAAGCGGCGGAACGGCGAGAGGTCGGACTTGCCCTTGTTGACGATGAACCCAAGGTAGTCGAGCAGATTTAGGAGTGCGTCTCGGTCCTCTCCAGCACGGAGTCCACCTTGTTCCGTTGAAGGAGATCGTCGAGGTAATTCGACGCAGGACTTGAGCTTGTCCGTCTGGCCCTGGCAACGACCGCGTCCATGATCTGGGTGAACACCCACGGGCTGAGGTTGAGACCGAAAGGGAGGGCGCGGAACTGGTAGACGACCCCGGCGAAGGTTAAGCGCAGGAAGCGTCTGGCCGCTGGATGCATGGGAACATGTAGGTAAGCGTCTGAAAGGTCGAGGCTGACGGCAAAATCCATTGGCTGCACCGCGAATCAAAAGGCTCGAGCGGTCTCCATGCGGAATGACGGGGCGACGAGGAACTTGTTCAGGGTGGAAAGGTCGATGACCGGACGCTACTTGCCCTCCGGCTTGGGAACGACAAACAGACGGCTGTAGAAGGCTGGAGTGTCGTGTCGCATCACCACCTCTGTGGCGTTCTTCTGGAGTAGGGCGGCCACCTCGTTGCGTAGGGCCTCGGCCCTGAGCGGATCCGAAGGCACCGACATCCAAAGTGGAGACCGGCGCAGTGGTGGGGGAGACCGAAATGACAGCTGTATTCCTTGGCAGACGGTCGACAGGATCCACGGGTCGTCGGGAAACAGCGACGTCCAAGCGGCGCTGTGCAGAGCTAGCCTCCCGCCGACAGGAGACCCGGGAGCGGTCGGCGGAGGCGGGATCGGGAGGCAGTCAGCGGGCCCTACCTCGCCCGAAGGGACGATGGGCAGGTCTAGTCCAAGCAGGAGCGTCTGCGGTAACGGGATAGGTGGACGGGGGCGACCGAAGGCAGGAGGTCGGGGGGGAGGGGGGGGGGGGGAGACGTCCACGACTGGTGACGGGGCGAGCGGAGGGTCTAGCGGCCCGCAAGACTCGACCCACAGGCCTGCAGGCTGGAGGAAGCGAGGCGGAGCGACGCGGGTGGGCCACAAATCCTTACTTGACTCCTTGACTGCCAGTGCGTGCCAAAGAGAAGTTCGCTGCCGAGAGGGGCCTGGCGTAGTTGGTTCTTAATTTCCAAAGGTAATGAGCAGGCTTGTAAGACCGCATCTCGTCGCATAAGGTCACAATTTGCCGCCGCTGTCATGGCGTTGACTGAGGTGTGGTAAGCTGCACGGTTGCAAGAAACAGCCAAGGCTAGGATGTTGGCTAAGAGCGGGGCGATGGAAGAGTTCCACGCTGCGCTTCCTCGACGCGTCGTACTATGGCCTGAGTAGCTAAGTCCAAAAAAACCCGCAGAAGCGAGGGCATTGCGGATGAGTGTCGCAGTCGGATTCAGGCCAGGAGCGAAGACAGAACGTCGGAGCAGGCCGGCACAGGACAACGCCGGGGAATCCACCGCCGGGAGAGGACATGCGAAGGCTTGAGAATGACCGGCATACCACTTCTGCCGGAAAGCTATCACGAGGTCTGCAGGCCACTTGTTCTCCGAAAAGAAACCAGAATCCCCTAGGGATCCCTGAAGCAGGTGAGCTGAAAGGGCGTCACGAATGTCTCGGAAACCAGGAGGCTGCGGTAGGGACTTGAAGCGCTTAGAGTGAAGCTCTGAGTCCACAAACGCCGAGGCTATCTTCTTAGCAGGGGGAGAAGGAGGGCAGTCTTCCTAAGGCAGAGCAGCCGCAATGATTCGAGCAGCTTCATCCAGGGCCCGCACGGTCTCCATTCTGTGTCTGAGCGCAGCTGGGGGGATTTCCACATCTTCCGGCGAACGCGAGCGGTGAGTAGGGGAGGCGTCCAGCCAGGCCGACACCGAGTCTCCAGGAGCCAGGCTGATGGCGTCATCCACGCGAGCGGGGAGAACAGAGTTGTCGGAAGCCTTCACGGAACCACTGGGTGCAGGGGCTGTTGTGGAGCGCCGCGGAGGAGAGGCTGTCCTGGTATCTGGTCGTCGTCCACTGAGCCGACTAGGCGACCTACTCGGAACAGGGGAAGTGTAAGAGCGATCGTGCGGGACTAGGTGGCGCTCCCGCGGAGAGCGGCTGCGTCGCGAAGAGCGGGAACTGTGAGAAGTCAGTCGTGTCCGACGGACGTCCGGTGCAGTCCGCGAGGGCGAGCGTCGCCTTGGCTGGCGGTCTTGAGGAGTGGAACCACGAAAAGAAGAACGAGGACTATCCTGGCGCAGTGGACCCACCGTACTGGTCCGTCGTCTCGGACTCCCGTCATGTAGCCTGTCTTTGTGTGGGTCTGGGTAGCTACTCGAGCCCGACGAGCTAACCGCCTGAGAACGAAAACGGCGATCCGAATCCCAACGAGAGGAAGACCGTCGTCTTTCAACGCTGCGCCTGGCGCGTGGGCTGTTATTACGTAAACGTGTGGGAGAAACAGACATGCCCCCGCTAACCTGAGATCTGGACGAGGAGCGAGCCGTCGATACAGGTCTGTCCGAAAAACGGGAGCCAGTGTGTCGTCGTGGAGTAAGCAGATCAGTCCGTCAGTCACGTGTTCACTCTGTCCTGCGGACGGGCGGCGGAGCGGTCAGCTCTCGAGGCCGGTTCCCGGTGGTTACGAGACTCATGGGCCACCGTGTGACTTCCCTCACGTGATCTCTTCTGCCTGTTATGCCTACGATCCACTGACTGTGCCAGGACTGGGAGCGTCGTAATGTCGTAGCCGACACCAGCCCGGCGGAAGTAACATTGGTATTAAGCATCTGAAGCAGAGTTTTGTCAGCTATCCCTCCCGCTGACAAGCGCTCAGGATAAGGTATCTTGGTCGCCACGGTAAGGGTAACCTGAGGAGGGCCCTCCGCAATAGTATGCGACTTACATGCCTTACTCGTCCGGGACAACATAGTCACTGCCACTGACTTGGGTCCCACCTTGTTACTCTTGGGCGGCTCTGTCATTCAGTCTCTGATAGGAGTCGGACGCTCTCTGCGGTAAAAACCCCACAGCTGTGACCATCTTTCTTCCAGCCATGGGGTGCACACATCACAAGTAGGGGTCGATTCGCAGCCTGAACAGGGTAGGCAGACCGCATGCTCGTCCAAAGGCCACTGAAAGTCGTCACACCTCGTGCAGGTACGAACCTGGTAACTGCAACAAGAGGGTACAATGAAGAACGAGCGAGCGTGGCCTCTGAGGTCACGCAATAATAAACTGCGCGTTATGGTGAATCGAACGAAATCAACGAGTGTACAGCGCGTGCCGACGCTCGGCGCTCCTTCCCACCCCAGAGCGACGGTCAAGGGCATTCACCGAGATATTACCTGGGAATGGCGGAACAAGGAGCAAACCCACGTCTCTCCAGTGAAGTGGAAACCACCGACAGCAGGTCGAAGCAGGTCGCCGCAAGTCACGACCGGGTCGCAGTCCCCACGGCAAAGTCCCAGTCGGCAAGAGACCCCAAGCCGACGAAGAAAGAACCATCACAGGTGTAGGCACTAGGAATCCCAGCCACGAACACAGCTCCAAGGTTCCAAAGTTCCCAGGTTCAAACGAACTAACAGCCAAGGTCGAAAGTCGACTGGTCCAAGTAGCAAAACGCAGAGCTCGAAACAGACACAACCTATCTCAGTGCCAGCTAAGAACTAAACTGGAGTATGCCGGGTAATCTTGTACCGGATGGGAGTAAGGGGAGGCTATTCGGGTTGTGACCTGGTCTATGGCGCCCCACTCCTGCCAACGATACCGTATACGGACACAACCAATTTTGGGGCTAAAATTATGCTAGCTAAGTGCCTTTCCTATATGTAATACCATCGGTAATGTGTTTTGAGAAAACAAAGATCAAGCTGAACATCATCCAGTGTTATGCGTCCACTAATGACAGTGACAAGGAAGAGAAACAAGAGTTCTACGACCAACTCCAGAGTGCTGTGGACAAATGTGCAGAGCGAGACATCACCATCCTCACGGGCGATTTTAATGCCAAAATAGGGGAGGACAACACTGGATACGAAGAGGTGATGGGAGACAGGGACTAGGGGAGATGAGTGAGAATGGGGAGAGGTTTGTAGACTTTTGTGCTTTAAACAGACTTGTCATTGGAGGCAGCATCTTTCCACACAGAAAAATACACAAAGCAACTTGGGTCTCACCTGACCATACTACAGAGAACCAAATAGACCATATCTGCATTAGCAAGAAATTTAGAAGATCCCTTCAAGATGTTCATGTGAGGAGGGGAGCAGATATCGCCTCAGACCACCATCTGCTTACCTTAAGAATAAAGCTCAAATTAAAGAAAAGCCGCACAGAGAAACAAGAAGACAGCGCTATAATGTAGGCCTCCTGAGAGAGACTGGAGTGAGAGAAGAGTTCAAACTGGTGATGTCCAACCGGTTTCAAGCGCTACAGGAGCTAGTAAATGAAGAGGAGGCGGTCACCACAGAGCAGCAGTGGAAGGCAGTTAGAGAGGCGCTGAACTCAACCTGCAAAGACACTGTAGGGTTCAGGAAACACCATCACAAGGACTGGCTGTCGGCACAGACCTTGAAGAAGATAGAAGTGAGGAAGCAGAAGAAAGCAGTTGTCAACAACAGTTGCATGAGAGCAGCCAAAGCAAGGGCACAGGAGGAATACTTGGAAGCCAACCACGAGGTGAAGAGGAGTATCAGGGCAGACAAGAGGGCCTACACAGACAGCCTGGCAGCAGAGGCAGAAAAGGCAGCAGGCAGCGGCAACATGAAACAGCTCTACGACATTACCAGAAGATTGTCAGGCAAGTATGGCCATACAGAAAGACCAGTAAAAGACAAAGAAGGCAAGCCTATTGCAGACAGAGCAGACCAACTTGACAGATGGGCCGAGTATTTTGAAGAGTTACTGAACAGACCCAGCCCACCCGACCCCCCAGACATCCAGCCAGCAGAGACCGACATACCCATCGGCTGTAACAGACCCAGCCGGAAAGAGATCAGAAGAGCAGTGGCATTTTTGAAGAACGGCAAAGCAGCAGGGCCAGATGGCATCCCAGCGGAGTCTCTGAAAGCAGACCTAGAGACACCAGTAGAGCTGCTGTACCCACTGTTTGGAAAGATCTGGGAAGAGGAGGTGATGCCGGCTGACTGGAAGGAGGGGTACTTAATCAAACTTCCCCAGAAAGGCGACCTCAGCAAGTGTTCCAACTACAGAGGAATCACCTTGCTGTCAGTACCAGGAAAGGTCTTCAACAGGATCATCCTGGAGAGAATGAAGAGCTCCGTTGACCCCCAGCTGAGAGACCAGCAAGCAAAATTCATGAAAAACTGATCATGTACAGACCAGATCGCCACTCTCCGCATCATCGTGGAACAGTCTCTGGAGTGGAGCTCCCCGCTGTACGTCAGCTTTGTGGATTATGAGAAAGCATTTGACAGCGTGGACCAAGAGACTCTGTGGAAACTCCTACGACACTACGGTGTACCCACAAAGCTCGTCTGCCTGATCAAGAGCAGCTACGATGGCATGACATGTTGCGTGATCCACGAAGGGCAGTTCACCAGGGAGCTCCAGGTCAGAACCAGTGTCAGGCAGGGGTGTTTGCTGTCTCCATTCCTCTTCCTACTGGCCATAGACTGGGTCATGAAGAGGACCACAGAGCACAGACGAAGTGGAATACAGTGGACACTGTGGACACAGCTTGACGACCTCGATTTTGCAGACGACTTGGCTTTTCTGTCCCACACTCATCAACAAATGCAGGACAAGACCATAACGCTTGCTGACATCTCGTCCCAAGTGGGCCTCACCATCCACAAACAGAAAACAAAGACAATGAGGCTGAACGCAACTGGGGAAGAACCAGTCTTGCTTGCTGGCACCCCGTTGGAGGAGGTGGAGTCCTTCACCTATCTCGGGAGCATCATGGACAAAAAAGGTGGCACTGACGCAGATGTCAGAGCACGAATCGGTAAAGCCAGAGCAGCCTTTCTCCAGTTGAAAAGAGTGTGGAGTTCTAGAGAGCTGTCACAACACACCAAAGTCCGGATTTTCAACTCCAACGTAAAAGCAGTTCTCCTATATGGAGCAGAGACTTGGAGATTGACAAAAACCATAGTCAACAGAGTACAGATCTTCATAAACAGTTGCCTTAGAAGAATTTTGAAAATCCACTGGCCAGAGAAGATCAGCAACGTCAGACTCTGGGAGAGAACAGATTGATTGATTGTACATTGCTTAACGTCCCGACAGCAACAAGGCTTTCTCAGGACATGCCTGCACTGCTTGTGAAAAAAAAAAAAAAAAAAAAAACTAAACAGAACATTGAATGTATGTCGCCAGCCGGTCAAATACATTAAATAAACCTAACACATGGGGCCTAAATAAAGCTAAGACCATTTAGCAACACACATCCAATATAAAGAGCTACAGGCAGTGCAGACAGTAGGGAGAGTTTTAAAAAGGCAAATACAGGTGAATGGACAAAGGGTAGACAGAAACACATGCCCCAGAATAGAGAGAAAAACCCACCCTGTGGGGCTGACCAGGGTGACCCTGGGAACTAAAAAATACCTAACCCCACCCAAGTCCCCCAGGGCAGACCCGGGTGGGGCGGGAGAGAACAGAGCAGATAACAGCAGAGAATGAAATTGGGCGAAGAAGATGGGGATGGATTGGTCACAGTCTGAGAAAGCCAGCTTCCAGTATCACTAGGCAGGCATTGTCATGGAACCCCCAGGGAAAGAGGAAAAGAGGCAGGCCGAGAAACACCTGGCGTCGAGACCTCCAAGCAGACATCAAGAGACAGGGAACCACCTGGAGTAAAATCGAAGGAGAAGCACAGGACAGGAGTCGCTGGAGGTCTCTCGTCGACAGCCTATACCCTGGGAGGGGTGACAGGCGTAAGTAAGTACTTTTCATCGCACATGAGCCAACTACAGACAACTTGACAGTTAACCCACTACATGCCGAGGGTGATTTATTCATATTAGTGATTTGTCTTATGAAGGCTACATTTCAGTTCTGGCGATAGGCTGACCATGATAGTTCAAGGGTGGTGCCAGGACAGCTTGGTGCCACTGGGCACCAAGCTGTTCTGACACCACCCTTGAACTATCATGGTCAGATTTATCTTGTATGACAGCGTATCAGGATATAAAGGGTTACAAAATTTTGGGTGGGTCTAAAATACTTCAATAAAGAGAATAATTATATTCTCAGAAAAGTCAATGATACTTCTATTCGGCAGTGTGTCCTTAGGTGTCCTAGCTGGACCCCTGGGGTGCATTCTATATCCACATACATGAGGAAAGACGATGTAAAAAAATAAAACAAAAACCTCATCAAACGACCTTACCTGAGCTGGGATGTTCTGAGCACTGATCTGTGCTCACAGAAGCAGAACATGCATTCATGTGGTGTGTTTTTGTCGGGAAATACCCACTTTCACTTCCACTTTCTGCTGAACATTCCTGTAAGAAAAGATGAAGTTAACCCTTTTAGCCCCTAGGTCCCATTTTTCAAATTTTGGAGGTGTTGCCCAATGACTGTACCAGTTGCAGGAAATGGATTGATCATGATAATTCAAGGATAGTGCCAGATAAGCTTGGCGCCTTCTGGTGCCAAGCTCATCTGGCACTACCCTTGAATTATCATGATCAATCCATCTTCTGCTGCAGGGTCCCGGGGCTAAATGGGTTAAGAGGTTTCATTTCATGATGCTGGAGTGCAGTACATGTTGCCACTTCCATCTAGTTTTCTAGTCCTTCACCCACTCTGCCATATGACACACCACATGTATACAAGATGTGGATTGCCCATGACACATGACCGGGGCGGTCTGTGGCACAGCGGTACAAGTGCCTGCCACCAATGCAGGAGGTACGAGGTTCGAAACTCAGTTCCGGCGTCGGACTTTATCTCCTCTAGTAAGTGTCACCGTTAATTCGGGCGGACCGTCGGGGGTTCTTTCTCCGGGTACTCTGGCTCTTCCTTCCCTACGACTTTGGTATCAGTTTCAGCCCACTTAATCAAATTTCACAAAACGATTTAAATTTTCAAAAACTTTAGTAGCTCGCTTGAGCTTGCCCTTAGCACCACGGGAATGTTCTGTGTTTATGTACAGTGTGTGAGTAAATGCGCATGATTCACGTGAGCGTGCTTGTTGGGTTCAGTTCGCGGCGGCGCTTTGAGCCGATTTTCAATTGGGATAAAGCGCCTATTTAATGCTCTTATTATTATTATGTGGGCAGTGGGCAGATGTTCACATCTGCACGGGACTTAGACTACCCCGCCCTCCACGAGTCCCCTGCTGCCTTGCAGGCCTGCCCGCTTGGCTGCGGAAAGGCTAAGGGAGGAAACCCCTGACATCAAAGCCCCCGTGTCTCCGGGGAAGGCTTTTGAGCCAGAGACTAGGACAAGGACAGTCTGATATAAAACCTACGACCTGAGGACCTCGATGCCATCGTCCCAGCTTGCTAGGCCATGGCAGACGAACCAAGGGTTTAAAGGGTGGGGCCAGTACTGCGCACACTGCACTCCACCAAAAAGCTCCACCGCGCAGGCTTTAGGAAACGTCCACGGACCATGACACTGACCATTCAAAGTCATGTAGCGACGGGCGAGGAGCGAAACGGCAGGTGAAAGATGTCACTGGAAGCCGCAGTCTCAAACCTGCATGCAGGCGGTTCAGGATATTGGTCGCCTGATGTATTATTATGACAGTTCAATGGTGGTACATTTGACCAGAACAGCTTGGCACTTATTCTGGCACCTCCCTTGAACTGTCATTGTCTTTGTCTCCTAAAACTCAATGTACTCTTCAGATGAAAACTCCCAAATCCAACTTTAGGGATCAGTGCGTCAAGTAGAACTAAATGGTTATCTCAAGTATTACACTCCACTCAACGTACCCAAAGGTCCCGTTGTATGAGTTCATGCTATTACTATCAAGAAAGTTCTCCAAACAATTTGAACAGGTCTCATACATTCATCATAAAAAAAGAAAAAAAACAACAAAAAAAAAAAACAACAACAACCTATCAGTGCACCAAATCATGTATGAATGACAGCTGAGAAGGCTGAGCATGAAACTAGTGATCAACAATCTCACGAGTTTGCAAGTACTTTATACTAAGTAGTGTGCCAACAATCAGACTTGCTTCCCACAGCGTTAATGAATTGAACAGTAACAAGCACTGAAAAAGTCCCCCAGACATTCATGTAGCTAATTCTCAAAAGGTGCCCCGGATGACCCTGTACAACAGACCCCAACTGCTTTACACGACCGATATCTAACAAACAAGTGTGTAATGTCAATGTAAAAATGTTTGATGAGAAAAATAAAAGTGGTCTTGATACATAAATAGATGATGAATGATTTTTTAAAACATTTATTTCTTGTGACGGAATCGAGTGTAAAATGGCCATGAAAAACACATTTCGCTTGGGTAGGTCACTTCTCAGTACAACTGTCAGCATACCACTGGCTTCTGATATCAAAATACGAGCGAGAATGGTATAAAAGGAATCACTCTTCCAAGGCCCACTACTGCCGTAACTGTTCAAAGATACACTTTTATAACAGATGGCTATGAAACGCTACACACAGGTCTAGTTATGGTTCATTTAGACACAGGACAATCCAGTTCAGCAAACGTCATCTTTATATCAAGTAATTTGACAATGACTCTACTCTGTTCTATAAATACACCGCTTTCAGTATGAGAAACAGTTAAAAATAGATTGTCACACTAACGGCCGTGCAGAATAAATAAGTGTGATTATATGTGTGCTTTTGCTGCGTGGCATAACAAACACAAATGGTGCTGAAATGTGTCTTCAGATTTATGCATAATGGTACTTTAATACTACAACACCTGCCTGACACAAGATTGTCTGTCCTTCGTTATGTGTGTTGTCACAATTGAACTGCTGCCTGACTCAAAAACGGGATTGGCATGAAACAAATGATTTAAAAGGAAGAGAGAAAAATTAACCCATATCATACTGAGGCTAAAAGCTTCAAATTTGTACACTGCCATATGCAAGGTACATTATAGTACTTACAGATAAAGATATAGACCAATGGCTTTAGTTCAAGGGTGGTGCCAGAATAGCTTGGCATCTAGAGGCGCCAAACTATTCTGGCACTACCCTTGAACTATTTTAGTCAAACTTATTTCACACACTGGTGTATTCTGAATGATAAGGGTTAATCAGTCTCTGTGAAAACAGGGTGTGTTGATTAATATTGACCTGGTTTTGAACGTGACAAAGTTGTGTAACAAAGTCACGTAGAAAACGCTGTAGGGGTGGACAAAAAAAAAAAAGAGGCTTTCATTGCACCAAACCCAGATTTTTGCAATCCGCAAAGACAGTGGCACACACACACACATTGCTTGTTCCTGGGAAAATCATGGCAGTTTTAGACAGCAGTAAGTTCTTTATCTGTCATGTTAAAAAATTATGTCACATGCAACACAATATGGTTAAGTGAAACACACAAATTACATTCTTAAATCAAAATGGCAGTAGTTGCTTTTCTTTTTGGAATGAATTCTTGCAGTAATGAGTTCAAATTCTTGAGTGTTTCTTTTCTTGACCCAAGCACTGGCTTATGGTATGAACAGAAGAAAAGAAAATTGACATTTGACACAAATTTCAATTGTCACTGGTCACAAGAAACACGATTTTATGAATCCATCTGACCCAAAAGGTACACTGGAATTATTTTTCTGATCTATCTTTCTGTGCTAAAAAAATAAGAAAGTTTTTAAGCATTATATCAAACTAAAATTTTCAGTTTCAGCAGCGTTGATGAGTACTACAAGGCACAGTCAACTGATGGCATGACCTACCTTTGCCAGGTGGGTGTTTTGCTTAACTCTTAGGATCCTGGAAGGTGCAGTGCTGTAGAGTGGCACTATACCTTCCATGATCTTATGAATTCAATTTCTATTGTAAAGCTACTAAACAAGGCAAGCTTGATTCTTAACTCAATTGAGACGTGCCGCCTCTGGATATGTGGCTTATCCCGTGTATCCGGAGGCAGCACGTCTCGAATGAGTTAATCAATTCACTGTAATGAACTGCATAGGATAAAGGTTCACTATGAAATCCCAAGAACAGTGTCAGACTAGTTTGGGTCCTAAATGATCAATTAATCTTTCAGTATTTTAAACAAGAGCCTGGCAAGTGTTCATAACAAAGCAGAATCACAGTGAGCAGGGTTAACAGGGTAAAATATTAGTGCTGCTTTCCAATGGTTACTCAGCTGTCAGACTGCACTCAGAGATACTGGACAGGTTGAATATAATCAGCTGTTGTGTAAGGGAATGAGCAGCCGCCACTGATGAAGCTCACCGCAAAGAAAACAATATTTTTGTGGGGTTAACCTAACCTTTGGTGACAATTAGCTGTTTTCACAGTTACCATGGTTTGCTGAAATTTACTTCACACTATCATTTTAAGACATTCTTGACTGAGATCCTGGGTTTACTTACAAAGGTACTTTCTGACTGCATCTTGTGGTCTTCATCAGCTTATCGTTGGAACATACAATGAAAAAAACGAAACCAACAAAAACCTTTTAATCAGAAAATAAAATGAAAGCAAAGTCAATGTGTGCCTTTTTTATTCTTGTTATGGTGGTGGCTGTGAGAAATTAAATACTTTTTGAAAACAAAATCCAGCAAGTTGAGACACATTGTGGTTCCTGTGACAAGCCAAAACTAACTTTAGTATCACTGCTCAAATGAGTCATGAGTGACATATCATCTCTGTTCATGATTGTTTTGTTCACATCTATACTGAAACTTTTGTGTCAATGTACATCAGTACTGCACAATGAATCTGTTCCGAGTTCAAAATATATTGTTTGATCCAGGTTTGTTGGGTATATCACATGTTACTTGTGACACGTGATGAGTCAGCTTTTGACACACATTATCTTTTGTCAGAAGTAATATACTGAGGTAAAAAAAGTTATCTTTTGAAGTATTTTTACTTCTGTTTTCAGAGTTTATTTTTACACTGCATTATCAATGTAGAACAAGTCCTACTCTGAATATCATGATCGTGCTTTTGTGAATGCAAATGTGTGAAAGTGAAAAGGTATCACTTGTGACAGAGACACAAATCAGTTCTCATTTTGAACATAATTAGGTCATTTTTTTCTGGTTTAATATTCCATGCAAGTCTACCTAAAGGAATAGTTTTAATCAATTACAGGCATCATCTAACCTATAGTTTAGACAAAATGAAAGAATTTGTTGTCACGTGTCACAAGAGACACATTTTACACCTCTATCTTTAAAATCTCAGTTTCTCATAAACCACTGAAAATATTGTTTAAAATTCAACAGAACTCAGAAGCCAAACTCAGAAAATCATGTAAGGTTGTTTTCAAGCCATGTTTATTTTTTGGTGGTCTGCATGGCATGTACCTCTTGAGGGTGAGTAATGTATAGGAAAATAAGTCGTAAACTCTCATAGCAAAATATGGAAAATATGCAGTTTGTTAAATATTACCAAAAATAACTGACCATGCAATTACTAGACAGATAAAATAATAACATATGAATGGTAAGGTCAGATGTATGCTATGTTTATAATTGAAATCCCATTACAAACCTCAGTGAAGAGAAGGCCAGTGGACACAACTAGGACTGCCAACTTCACGTTCATCACTGCAAATGTACAACATACAGGAGTTTCACAACCAGAATGATTCTGACCAGTAATTTTCAACAATTCAGGAATAAAAAGAGAGCTTAAATGTCATGTATACATGGGTGACAGTGTGAAAAATTGAAATGACTGAAAACAGTGCATGGAAGAACTATGCATACATGCCACACGAAAGGCATAATCCATAGCCAGCAAGACGCTGATGCAGAGGCTCATGAGAATTTATGCATCTTGAGATGGAACAGGCTGTCTGAAGGACTGTGTTCTGTCTGAAACAAAAAGCTGAAATTCAGCTTTCTGATATTTTGAAAATGCTGAATTATAATAAAATAATTTAACTTGACATATAACTCATAGCGCAATATCCCAAGCAAGGTTCAGAGCAAATCAGCCTCGAGGACTGAAGACTGTCACCCATGTGTATATGATGAGGTTATTAAAACGCCGCATGACTAGTTAACTCATTCTGCCCCCGCGTCACACCACTGCAAGATATGGCTTGACCACGATAGTTCAAGGGTGGTGGCAGAATAGCCGGCTTAGCGCCTATAGGTGCCAAGCTATTCTGCCACTACTCTTCAACTATCATGGTCGATCTGTCTCCTGAAATGTAATGCAGTCTTCAGAGGATAACTCCAAACTGTGGGTATTTCGTACCTCGGGCGCAATGAGTTAAAAACGTTTTTAACTAAGTTTGACTATGACCGCATGTTCAGGATTTCAGTCACGCCGCATCCTACACTGACGTGAGGTGTCACTGTCAAGCATACGACACGTACACTTAGTGAAAAGTTCAGTTCGTGAGCAAAGTGTCGCGCTGAACAACGGATAGTGGTTTTATAAAGAAGTATTGTAATCGACAGTGTCTGGTTACTTATTTTGTGTTGATGCCTCACCTAAATGCGAAAGTAAAATACGGAACCGGAAACTCGGCGAATATCAACTTCCGGGTCGTGTCCAAGGACAACAAGAAGCAGCATGTTGACTGTCGGTTGATATTGTTACATTTTATCCACAACGATTTCTGGGAATAGCTTGTGTACGCCGTCAAAACCTCAACAATACCTTTTTCAGCAATTTGTGTATGATTTGTTGACGCAATAATGGCAGCTATGAATCAGAAACCGAATGAAGCTGGTAAGTTTTAAACGGTATGCCGGCAGGTGTTTTTGTGCGTGTACATTCTCTCTCTCTCTCTCTCTCTCTCTCTCTCTCTCTCTCTCTCTCTCTCTCTCTCTCTCTCTCTCTCTCTCTCCTCGTCTTCTCCTACTTTGGTAAGCATGCATGCAATTTTGTGCGTGTACATTCCTTGGTTTTTAAGTCTCTTCTATGTATACAAGTGATTTTTTAATGGACTGTTGAAAAAAAGCACACACACACGCATGTTCTTTTTAACCCATATCATATACTGAGGCTAAAAGCTTCAAATTTGTACACTGCTATATGCACGCTACATTAGTACTTACAGATAAGGATATAGACCAATATGGCTTTAGTTCAAGGGTATAGTGCCAGAATAGCTTGGCGCAAAACTATTATGGCACTACCCTTGAATTGTTTTAGTCAAACATATTACACACTGGTGTATTTCGAATGATAAGGGTTAAGAAAGCTGATCAGGTCTTTTGATCTAGACTATAAGTTATTGGTAGCAGTGGTTTGCTACACGTACAACCCTTGTAGGTCTGAAGGAGGTCAAAGTAACCATGCATTGTAGCCTGAAGGCCTGAGGGGTACAATGTTTGCTTTGACCTCCAGAAGGTGTACAAGGGTCCATGCAGCAAACTGCTGCTACCAATCACATAATTAATATTTGTTTTCGTTCCTCCACAATTTCATAAAAGACATCAAGCTGAAAACATGTGGCATGGATCACATGAGGCATGACTGACATCAAAATAATATTCATGCATGCATAATAGACTTATGACATAATATAAAGACTTATGACATAATATAAGATCAACCTTATATGACACCGTCTGGATGACCAGCAGCATTGTCTATGAATTGCCAGAGTAATGCACTGGAAGAGTTAGTGACTGCCTCAAAAGACTGAAAAAAGTTACATAGCACGTTCATGTGCTTTTGACCCCACAAAGGTTCTTTATTTAGTGGTCTGTTACACAATATTGCTGCAAATGTGTGTACAAACAACCTCAGTATCTTGCCTATTTTTTCAAACAACACTACAGAACGTTTTGGTGCTCTTTTATGGAATAAAACTGGCATCCAAGATGGTCACAAAGAGGACCACAAGAAGTCCACCATTAGTCGCTACAAGGGTTTTCGTAGACAAGTCACATGGTAAGGTTTGTGATCAAGAGATTGGTTGTGTGTTGTAGGAATGAAAACAAAAAGTTTTATTGAATGCTTTTTATGCTTGTACGGCCACTGGTGTTTTTACATTTGGGGCTGTCTGCTGGGTCAGAAAAGTTACTAAAGAGCCTGTACAGGAGGGTAGAAATGGGACTATCCTGTCCTATCTGTGCCTATCCATATCCACCCACTTGATAGTTTGTCAATAGGTCTCCCTAGCTCGGCGATACTTTTAATTTCTATCCACCCAATAGTCCAAATAGCACCTGCTTCTATTTTTCCTATCTTAGCCAGCTTGCCTATTGCCTATCCGCAAACAACCACTCAGCAGAGCCCTACGCATCATGCATCAGGGACAGTATCTTGCAGCCAGCAGTTGTTTCACACGGCTAAGAACTTCATTGTGTTGTAGCTGCATGGATCTTTCGCACACATCTATTGCACAAGCATCACTCTCAAAACCAGACATCGAACTAGCCACTCCCTCGTCCAGTCATTTTTGCTTCTCTATCACAACGATAATTGTGGTTGCTGCGAATTGATCTAATTTCTTCATCTTCCATGTACGCACCCATTAAAATTTTTGTCTCGAGGACATACACGTTTTGAGAGATTTTCCACGTAAGGAAATGGTGCATATGCAGCTTGCGGAGAGCTGTCACTGCGTACAGTGAAAGACTATCGAGTAGATAGGATATTTCGCCAATAGTTTTCTATCATCATGTCAAAACTATCTACGTGCACGATTGCCTTTAGCAGGACAAAAATAGAACAGACAAGATAATTAAAAGATGGGACCCCAGCCCAAAATCCTTCCTATTTTCAAGCTTATCCTTCTAATCCATCTCCTTCTAGCCTAACCCACCCTCTGATCCACACACACACTGGCACACAAAAATAAAGATGGACACACAATGATTTCCGCCATTTGTAAGATCAGTGGCTGTCATAGCGATAACTATTCTGAAGAAGAATAATAGCATGAGCAGTGAAATGACATCACTTTAAGCTTCACATCATGGTATCATTAGTTCCACGACGCTGTGTTCATACTTGATGACTTGATGTTATACGGCACTCATCGCAGTACTAACATTTTATCTATTAGGGATCAAATTTTGCAATTTTCTATCTGATTTTCACACCTAGGGCTTACAGGTCACAATTTGACCTACTCCTACCCGAGAGCTGGGACAAACAGGCAGGCTAATGCAAACACTGTTACGGAAAATCATGTAATAAGTATATATTGTATTCAGTTAGTGTGGTATCAGAGCAGACCTGAAGTTTCCCCTCACAGTGCAGTAAAGTATTCTTATCCTGTCTTATGATGGGTCTGGTGGAGCAAATTCGGTAGCATTCCCATGACGTCATAGGTGGGCAGGCCTAAACCTCTGACAACTAAAGTAACAAGATAAAAAATTACATCATGTCTAGTTATGCTAACCTCGCTGCAGAACATACATTTGGCACAAAGTGCCGTGTGTGTACATGTGTGTGTATGTATGTATGTAAACACGAGAATCTCCGATATTTGTGTACACACAAGCTTGAAACTTTGGGAAATAATTAATTCAAGGGGTATCTAAGAGAACTTAGGACATATTAAAATTGGATGCCTCATTGAACAGTCAAAAGACCATTTATAGAAAGGCATTATAAATACCGTAATTATTAATTATTATTAAAAGACCATTTATAGAAAGTAGTTTGACCCGGATTAGAGTCCGTAATTTTTGTCATGTTCACTTGAAATTGGAAAAAGACATTCGGGATGAGTTCATTAACCAGCTTTGTACCTTTTCAACTTTTTAAGAAAAAATATATTCTTTGCCAAAAAAAACCCACATTGTCACGCTGTCAGAAGAGCATGTGTGTATAGTAGTATATCATGTATCTAGGTAAAGTCAATCTCATTTCACACAAATTATAGCAAGACTGAAATTGTATCATATGAAATTCAAGTTTTGCCACCATTTTTAAAGTCTAGAAGCCAAAGTGAAACTCATATCACGTAAAATCTAAAATTATGTAGCTATGGCTATCAGCCTGATATCCACACAAGGCTGGCAGCACTATCTCCAAAGTGATTAGTACCAGTCATCAGTCACCAGTCTGACAGTACCATTACTGTTCATCTAAGAACAGGGAACCTTTCAGAGGAAAACTGTCAAGACCCTATTTCAGCTAGTATTTTCTGTCATCTGGCCAAAATATACACACCTCAACTACATAGACTTGAACAGACTAAAAATATTGTTTTATTGCAAAGTGTGTAGAGTGGCAGTAGTCAGATATCTATGTTTATTTCATTCCAGCCACTGTGCATCAACGTCAACCCTTTTAGCCCCGGGACCCTGCAGCAGGAGATGGATTGATCATGATAATTCAAGGGTAGTGCCGTATGAGCTTGGCGCCTGAAGGCGCCAAGCTCATCTGGCACTACCCTTGAATTATCACGATCAGTCTATTTCCTACAGAGTCGTTAGACAACAATTCCAAAAGTTTAGAAATGCAGCCGTGGGGTTAAGAGGGTTAAGATAGTATTCACAATGAGAAAATGTGCAGATAATTTTGTTTTCTATAGGGTGGTTCTACCATGCTCCAGTTCGCACAGTGCACCGGGAGCAAGTGGGGGCCCCACCTCCATCACAGATCCCTGGTTTGGGGCAGATTGAAGTGCTGGAGCGTGAAGTACCCAAGGAAATGGTTTTCAAAGACACAGACACCAAGTACATCCGAATGGCCAAGATGGGTGGCAGGAAAGGTGGGTGGTCTTGTTTTTCTTCATGTGGACATTCCAAAGCACTCAACCTTGACATGTAACCCCCTTGTGCATGCAAACACAAGTACTGTAGACATGCAGTCCCAGGGGTTTTAACTCTTTTGTTATCATCCTTTCACTATCACAGTTGATCCATCTCTCACAACTGCCATTTAGTGTTCCAATGGTTGCCTGGTAGTTTGAAAAATCAGTTCTACAATGACAATTCTAACAGATTGCATTTGGGTCCACTTTGAAGGCCCACTACCACCATAACTGTTCAAAGATACACTTCTATAACAGATGGTCATGAAACACTACACACAGGTCTAGTTATGGTTCATTCAGACACTGGAGAATCCAGTTTAGCACACGTCATCTTTATATCAAGTAACCTGACAATGACTGCAATCTGTTCTATAAATACAATGCTATTAGTGCGAGAAACAGCTAAAATAGATTGATACACTAATGGCAGCGCAGAATAAACAAGTGCGATTATGCGTGTGCTTTCTGTGTGTGTCCAAACTGCTGTCAAAGTTCATTAGGTGTGTCGACAAGGCATAACAAATACACATGGTGCTGAAATGTGTCTTCAGATGTATGCGTAATGCTACTTTACCAAACGTTTTAGAATATTATACTGTAAATTCTCTCTCTGTGTGTGTGTGTGTGTGTGTGTGTGTGTGTGTGTGTGTGTGTGTGTGTGTGTGTGTGTGTGTGTGTGTGTGTGTGTGTGTTAGACTTACTTACCATCCAGCCAAATACAGAAAAAAAGGCGCCAGTGGGCTACCATCGCAGTGAATGGTTCTATCTGGAGGACAACGCACTGGCAGACAAAGAAGAGAAAGAGAAAGAACAACAGTAAGTTCTTCCCAGTACTCATACTTACTTACTTATGCCTTGCACCCCTACTGGGGCATAACATCTTCATGGTCTTAAGGTCTGCATCCAGTTCCCGGCGCCATGTGTTTCTTGGTCTGCCTCTTTTCCGCGTGCCCTGTGGATTCCATGTTAGGGCTTGCCTGGTGATGTTGTCCGCTGGCTTACGTAAGGTGTGCCCTATCCATCTCCAACGTCGTTGTTTAATTTTGTCTTCTGCAGGCAGCTGGTTGGTTCTATTCCAGAGTTCGTTGTTGCTGATGATCTCTGGCCAATGGATATAATAATCAAAGTCATCAGGCCAGCTTTAGCTTCAGGGACCCCGCATAGAGCTGTGTGCAGGTTCACTTGACTGATGTTGACCCAAGGGTCACTGTTTCTACTGGGGCATCTGTTGTCTGTCCATCGACCGGTGTCCGTAATCTGTCGTCAGTCTGTCGTCTATGGTAAACTTTAACCCATGTAGCTCCAACATCCTACAGCAGGAGATGGATGGACCATGATAATTCAAGGGTAGTGCCAGATTAGCTTGGTGCCTGAAAGGCACCAAGCTAATCTGGCACTACCCTTGAATTATCATGGTCCATCCATCTCCTGCAGCTGGTACATAATCGTTTAGTGACACCTCCAAAACTATTTAGGAAGTGTGGCTTTGGGGATAAATGGGTTAATGTTAGCATTTTCATGAAGACTATTCAAGCCACAGTCTTAACTAGACCAAAGGGGTTGACTGACAGAAGAAACTACAAGTAAGTAGGAAAATGCACTGTCAGGGGAGAGAATTGTGCAGTCTCAACTCTCTCACTGTCAGGGGAGAGAATTGTGCAGTCTCAACTCTCTCACTGCCATAGTTGACTTTAGGACGCCACTAGTGACTAGTTGACATAGAGGGGTCATGACAAATGGGCCATATTTCCCACAGTACATTGTTATTACTAACATTTACAACTGACTGACGTCAGTGATACGAAACATCCTACCCCCCCCCCCCCCCCCCCCCCCACTCACTTATTTTTATTTTTAGTGGTACCAGTACAACTGAACGTGTAGCGCAAGAGTGGCAGAGGTTTCTCTTCACAGCAAAACGAGCACATCAGAATGAATGCGAGTTCAAAATGTGATTAACCCCCACCCGGGTCTGCCCTGGGGGACTTGGGTGGGGTTAACTACTTTTTAGTTCCCAGGGTCACCCTGTTCAGCCCCACAGAGTGGGTTTTCCCCTCTATTCTGGGGCATGTGTTTCTGTCTACCCTTGGTCCATTCACCTGCATTTTCCTTGTTTAAACTCTCCCTACTGACCGTGCTGCCTGTAGCTCTTGAATTTGGATGTGTGTTGCTAAATGGTCTTTAGCTTTATTTAGGCCCCATGTCGTAGGTTTATTTAACATATTAGACCGGCTGGCGACATACATTCATTATTCTGTTTAGTTTTTTTTTTCACAAGCAGTGCAGGCACGTCCTGAGAAAGTCTTGTTGCTGTCGGGACGTTAAGCAATGTACAATCAATCAATCAAAATGTGATTCACTGCACAAGAGGTTCTTGGCTTACTTTCAATGATGGAGATTGTGAAGCGCCAGAAAATGATTTTGACAATGACCTTGATGATTCAAAGACTGGACCCCAAAACCAGAAAATTCCAAGAAGAGTCCTCGAACAGTTTCGGGAAGTGTGTCTGGGGCGGTCTGTGGCGCAGTGGTTAAGGCACCTGCCACCAATGCAAAAGGTGCGAGGTTCGATACCGGGTTCCGGCGTCGGACATTTCTCCTAGTAAGTGTCACCATTAATTCGGGCGGACCGCCGGGGGTTCTTTCTTCGGGTACTCTGGTTCTTCCTCCCCCACGACTTTGGTATCAATTGCAGCCCACTTATCAAATTTCAAGCATAAAACGATTTGAATTTCCAAAACTTCAGTAGCTCGCTTGAGCTTGCCCTTAGCACCACGTGAATGTTCTGTGTTTATGTACAGTGTGTGAGTGAATGCGCGTGATTCACGTGAGCGTGCTTGTTGGGTTCAGTTCGCGGCGGCACTTTGAGCCGATATTCAATTGGGTAAAGCGCCTATTTAATGCTCTGATTTATTTATTTATTATTATTTTTCACTGACCATGTCAACAGGTGATATGAGCTCCACGTGTATTGTAAACATTATAAAGGTTGTCTGCGTAATCAGTCAGTCAGAGTTTCAATCATATATATGAACTTTTCCATAAAAATTAACGTCTGCCCCCAATATGCACAAATTTGAAGTAAATATCTGGAATAGTTTAACCCATCAGCTCTGACGTACTCCTCGCGCTGGGACCATATGGCGTTGAGGCGCGTCCCCTGGATGGTGGATAGGGGGTCCCTCGTGAGAGGGGTGCACCGAATGAAATAAGGTGCCGTGAACCAACATGGTCTAAGGGAAGGTGACCCCGACAGAAAACCCCTGGTCCTCCTAGTAAGGGGGTTGGGCGTGGGGGTAGCTTCCCCACCCTGCAAAAAAGGAAATAGCTACAAAAACGCCGACGAAAAGACTAACAGTAATTCCTTTCCTGGAGGAGGAAGGTTCTTCTACCAGAAGACTTATGACGTCCTGTGCCGGAAGACTTCGGAAGCCACAGGACCGAGCCGCCTCTCTCTATCCAGGGATACAACCATGGGCACATGGAACGTCAAGACCATGTACCAGAGCGGCAAGGCTGCCCAGATAGCAGCGGAAATGCAAAAGTACAACCTTTCTCTGCTAGGTATCAGTGAAGCCAGATGGACGCAGTCTGGCCAGAAAAGGCTGTTAAGTGGGGAGATGATTCTGTATTCAGGTCATGAAGAGGAGAATGCCCCCCATACAGAAGGTGCAGCATTCATGCTGTCACCAGTGGCACAGAGAGCGCTGATGGGCTGGGAACCTCTTGGGCCAAGAATTATCACAGCAGCCTTTAGAACCAAGAAAAAGCTCAAGCTGAACGTCATCCAGTGTTATGCGCCCACTAATGACAGTGACGAGGAAGAGAAACAAGAGTTCTACGACCGACTCCAGAGTGCCTTGGACAAATGTGTGGAGCGAGACATCACCATCGTCATGGGCGATTTTAATGCCAAAATAGGGGAGGACAACACCGGATACGAAGAGGTGATGGGGAGACAGGGACCAGGCTCGGAGATGAGTGAGAACGGGGAGAGGTTTGTAGACTTTTGTGCTCTAAACCGACTTGTCATTGGAGGCAGCATCTTCCCACACAGAAGAATACACAAAGCAACTTGGGTCTCACCTGACCATACAACAGAGAACCAAATAGACCATATCTGCATTAGCAAGAAATTTAGAAGATCCCTTCAAGATGTTCGAGTGAGGAGGGGAGCAGATGTCGCCTCCGACCACCATCTGCTTACCTTAAGAATGAAGCTCAAGCTAAAGAAAAGCCGCACAGAGACAACAAGAAGACAGCGCTATAATGTAGGCCTCCTGAGAGAAACTGGAGTTAGAGAAGAGTTCAAACTGGTGCTGTCCAACCGGTTTCAAGCGCTACAGGAGCTAGTAAATGAAGAGGAGGCGGTCACCACAGAGCAGCAGTGGAAGGCAGTTAGAGAGGTGCTGAACTCAACCTGCAAAGACACTGTAGGGTTCAGGAAACACCATCACAAGGACTGGCTGTCGGCACAGACCTTGAAGAAGATAGAAGTGAGGACGCAGAAGAAAGCAGTTGTCAACAACAGTCGCACGAGAGCAGCCAAAGTAAGGGCACAGGAGGAATACTCGGAAGCCAACCGCGAGGTGAAGAGGAGTATCAGGGCAGACAAGAGGGCCTACACAGACAGCCTGGCAGCAGAGGCAGAAAAGGCAGCAGGCAGCGGCAACATGAAACAGCTCTACGACATTACCAGAAGATTGTCAGGCAAGTATGGCCATACAGATAGACCAGTAAAAGACAAAGAAGGCAAGCCTATTGCAGACAGAGCAGACCAACTCGACAGATGGGCCGAGTATTTTGAAGAGTTACTGAACAGACCTAGCCCACCCGACCCACCAGACATCCAGCCGGCAGAGACCGACCTACCCATCAGCTGTGACAGACCCAGCTGGGAAGAGATCAGAAGAGCAGTGGCATTTTTGAAGAACAGCAAAGCAGCAGGCCCAGATGGCATCCCAGCGGAGTCTCTGAAAGCAGACCTAGAGACAACAGTGGAGATGCTGTACCCACTGTCTGGAAAGATCTGGGAAGAGGAGGTGATGCCGGCTGACTGGAAGGAGGGGTACCTAATCAAGCTTCCCAAGAAAGGCGACCTCAGCAAGTGTTCCAACTACAGAGGAATCACCTTGCTGTCAGTACCAGGAAAGGTCTTCAACAGGATCATCCTGGAGAGAATGAAGAGCTCCGTTGACCCCCAGCTGAGAGACCAGCAAGCAGGATTCAGGAAGAACCGATCATGTACAGACCAGATCGCCACTCTCCGCATCATCGTGGAACAGTCTCTGGAGTGGAGCTCCCCTCTGTACGTCAACCTTGTGGATTATGAGAAAGCATTTGACAGTGTGGACCGAGAGACTCTGTGGAAACTCCTACGACACTACGGTGTACCCACAAAGCTCGTCCGCCTGATCAAGAGCAGCTACGATGGCATGACATGTCGCGTGATCCACGAAGGGCAGTTCACCAAGGAGCTCCAGGTCAGAACCGGTGTCAGGCAGGGGTGTCTGCTGTCTCCATTCCTCTTCCTACTGGCCATAGACTGGGTCATGAAGATGACCACAGAGCACAGACGAAGTGGAATACAGTGGACACTGTGGACAGCTTGACGACCTCGATTTTGCAGACGACTTGGCATTACTGTCCCACACTCATCAACAAATGCAGGACAAGACCACGAGGCTTGCTGACATCTCGTCCCAAGTGGGCCTCACCATTCACAAACAGAAAACAAAGACAATGAGGCTGAACACAACCAGGGAAGAACTAGTCTTGCTTGCTGGCACCCCGTTGGAGGAGGTGGAGTCCTTCACCTATCTCGGGAGCATCATAGACAAAAAAGGCGGCACTGATGCAGATGTCAGAGCACAAATCGGTAAAGTCAGAGCAGCCTTTCTCCAGTTGAAAAAAGTGTGGAGTTCCAGAGAGCTGTCACAACACACCAAAGTCCGGATTTTCAACTCCAATGTAAAAGCAGTTCTCCTATATGGAGCAGAGACTTGGAGATTGACAAAAACCACAGTCAACAGAGTACAGACCTTCATGAACAGTTGCCTTAGAAGAATTTTGAAAATCCACTGGCCAGAGAAGATCAGCAACGTCAGACTCTGGGAGAGAACAGAGCAGATAACAGCAGAGAATGAAATTGGGCGAAGAAGGTGGGGATGGATCGGTCACAGTCTGACAAAGCCAGCTTCCAGTATCACTAGGCAGGCATTGTCATGGAACCCCCAGGGAAAGAGGAAAAGAGGTAGGCCGAGAAACTCCTGGCGTCGAGACCTCCAAGCAGACATCAAGAGACTGGAAACCACCTGGAGTAGAATCGAAGGAGAAGCACAGGACCGGAGTTGCTGGAGGTCTCTCGTCGACGGCCTATACCCGGGTAGGGGTGACAGGCGTAAGTAAGTAAGTCTGACGTACTACAGCAGGAGATGGGTCGACCATGATAATTCAAGGGTAGTGCCAGATTAGCTTGGCGCCTGTCGGCGCCAAGCTAATCTGTCACTACCCTTGAATTATCATGGACGATCCATTTTCTGCAACAGGTGCATAGTCGTTAGATGATGCCTCCGAAATTTGGGAAATACGTGCATCAGGCTGAATGAGTTAATCTGAGACACAAGTAATTTTAGAGACCAGTCCAGCAGTTCACACAAATGAAACATATTGGTGCTGGCAAATGCTGTAAATTTGGTGGTGAAAAAGTTAAAACATGCCTCAAGGATACTTTGTGAAAAGACCTTTCTAAGCATACTACTTTCACTGACCTCTGTCCAACAGTCACAAGTGGTTCATTTTTAAAAATGCCATATTTTGATTAAAACAAATTATCATATACTATTATCAACTTAAAACCCAAACTTGATACAGTGATACCTAATGGTAATTTAGACCTTTCTGTATACAAGTATACTAATTTAGATGACCCTATGGAAAATTCAAGGGTCACAAGAGGTCAGCAATTGTGTAACAGTAATTTAGTTTTATCAAAGTGTTTGCAAACGTTTTAATTAAGTTTGGCACAAGGTAACAAATAAAACATTTCTATGCATTATAATTTAGTTGACCCCTTGCAAAGGTCAAGGGTTACAGGGGATTTTACTGGTATGAAGGCAACCTGTTACTTACTCGGTGTGTTACATTAAGACACTTCATAGACCTGCCAGAAAGGTCAAGATCACAAAGGTTAGACTTATTATCAGACGTATTATGGGTATCAGACAAATTATAGAGGTTGGTCAAACACGTGAGCCATAAGGTGTTTGCCATCCTTGTTTTATGTTTATTTTGCATGAATGTGATCAAGACTGAAGTGCCTCAAATAAAACTTGCAGTCAGTTTGTTCACATGTATAAACAGAAACTATCTCAATGAAGAGATGGCAGGCTTAATACAAATACTCAGATGTTTTGATTCTACTGCTTTTCTTTGCCAGATCAGCATATTTTTTCCTTTGTAGTATATTTTTTCATTTTTGGGGGGAAAGAGCACTGGTACCTACCAGATTAACCCATTTCGACCTGACACCGTACAGCAGTAGATGGATTGACCGTGATAATTTAAGGGTAGCGTCAGATTAGCTTGGCGCCTGGAGGTGCCAAGCTGATCTGGCACTACCCTTGAATTATCATGGTCCATCCATCTCCTGCAACTGGTACATAGTTGTCAGGTGACAACTCTAAAATTTAGGAAATGCAGCTGTGGGGCAAAATGGGTTAATGCCACACCCTTTGAACACACATGACTAAGCACTGTTCACAGCATATTTTTTATTTGCACAAGATTGTATAAACAACTTAATTAAATCATATAATTTTGCTCACAGGGAGTGGCAGTTTCTTCTGCCGGAGTACATGGTACACCAGGGCTATCAGGCAGACCAGCCAGAACTTGGACCCAGTGAAACTGATGGAAAACCCATGCGCCGTGCACCCTACGCGACAGACAACAAATCATCATTCTACGAAGATGGAACGTCCTTGACAGACAAGACAGTGAGGATCCCCGAGACCAAGCGGCCAGGGTATGGTGTTCGCAGTGCCAAAGCACCACCTCCTGTAAAAGGTCCTGCTGGGGCATCGAAAAGACTGCCTGCAGCAGACAGGAGCAAGCCACTCAGCTCTCAAGTGCAGGGAGACAAACCACGACTAAGATACCAACCACTGTGAGTTGCTCTTACCTCTTTCAGCACCAAGGTGAAATATTCAATGCCTGACAAACAAATACACAAACTATAGTTTGTATGTTTCCCAGTATGCAAACGGTCATCCTGCTGACATCAGTCGCCATCAGTCCGCATACGCACAGCCGTGCCCAGAACGATGGATGCAGATGTCAGTACGATCGCCTTCTGTGAGGTTTATCTAATGGGCACATTGCTGCATAAGGTGACAATTTTCTCATTTTTCCTGCACCTGCACAAATATAAGAAAGCAAACAAAAATCCTACACGAGGCCAGTCTCATTAGACAGAAGAATCGTTACTGTTTAGGTATATTTGGAATGTCATTTCTCTGCGTCTTCTATGTTTGTTTTTTTTTCAGAAAATTAAAGTAGTATTGAATGACCCCATTTGTTGCCATGCTGTGTACTATCGTCTTGTGAAAGATAATAACGTAGTGTCGGGAATTTATATGCAAAATTCACATGCTGCTGGTCTGATTTTTAGTCTCTTTTATTTATGGAAGTGACTTTTTAGGATGGGTTGTGGTGGAGCGAATTCAAATGCATGCCCATGATGACATAGGCAGGCAGATCTAAAAATCTGACAACTCAAGTAACCAGATAAAAATTGCGTCATGTCTAGTTACGCTAACCTCGTTGCTGAACATACTTTTGGCGGGAAGCGCTGTATGTGTGTGTGTGTGCACGTATGTATGTAAACACGAGAATCTCTGACATTTGTGTATATACAAGCCTGAAACTTGGGGAAGTGCTTTGTTCAAGGGGTGCCTAAGAGAACCTTCAAGCATATTAAAATTGAGTGTCTCATTGAAGGATTAAAAGACTGTTTATAGGAAGTTGGTTGTGATTGACTTGTAATTTTGGATATAGCTAGATTACGAAAAGACATTGGATGAGTTCCTTAGCCAGCATTGTATCTTTTGAACTTTTTCAGTAAAAATTATTTCTCTGCAGAAAATTAAAAAAATAAAAACCTCGACTTCTCGAGAAAATCAGACAGTGACGGTGACGTAAAAGCAGCGACTTTGTCACCACCCAGACATTGACCCAGTACTCTAGATATGATGTATTTCTCTCTCTCTCTCTCACTCTGTCTCTCTCTCTCTATCAAGTCTCACCTTGATTATCTCTCCACAGCGTGGGACGGTTGTAGTGATGTTCACATGAACAGGTTAAACTCTAGTATATAAAAGAGCTGTCAAAATGATAGATACGCGGCCCATTCCTACCACAGACAAATTTAGACATCTAAACATTCTCGGCCTGCATCAACAACTTAATTTCAACAAATGCATCCTCATGCACAAGATATTAAATAATATGACACTGCAGTATCTAACCACCAAATTTATGCCACAACACACAACAAGAACGGGAACGGACCTCAAGGAACAATACTTTACCCCTACCTCTGCCTAGAATTGATCTCTTTAAAACTAGTTTATCACTTTCTGGACCGTTTGTATGGAACACTATTCCTGCACATTTGAAGACTATAGCCTCGCTCGGAATCTTTAAAACAAAACTTTTCGATTATTTGATGAGCCAAACATAGCATCCCTGGGCATTTATTTAAACAAACCCTGATGGTTAATACTTTCATGTAATACATGCATTTATGTATAGTGTGTGTTTGTGTGTGTGTGTGTGTGTATGTGTGTGTGTGTGTGTGGTATAAGATGAATGTTGAGTGTTACTATTATTTTGTGTATATAATTTTTTTAAATTTTATTATTATTTTGTTTTTATTTTTTTTAAAAACATTATTGTTGCATGAAATAATGTGTGTAAATATAATTCTTTATTATTATTATTATTATTATTATTATTATTATTTAACCTATTTTATGTTGTAGATGTTAGCAACGGCAAGTTTGTAAAATGACGATTTGTTTCTGTCTAAACTTTTTACCGTTGATAAATAAAGTTTCATCATCATCATCATCATCATCATCTCTCTCTCTCTCTCTCTAACTCTCTCTCTCTCTCACACACACACACACACACACACACACACACACACACAAAGAAGAAAAAATGTCACACACACAAACACACACACATCGATGTGCTGTCAGAAGAGCATGCACGTGTACAGTAGAATATTATATATCATGTAGGTAAAGTCAGCCTCACTTCACACAAATTATAGCAAGACTGAAATGTACCGTGGAATTCTAGTTTTAATAGTCACCATTCTTCTCAAGTCTAGAGGCAAAGTGAAACTCATATCATGTAAGTTATAAATTACCTAAAAACTAAAATTACATCATGACAAATGACATTTTTCAAACCAATGTTAATGATGATGCATTTGCACTGTGCCCCTAATAGAGCTCACGGACGCATTGGCAAATCCACTAGGCTTTTTCAATAAGAGATATTTCAACATAAGAATCAGGTCAAAGACAACAGAGACCCTTGACAGTGAGGACAGCTTGCATTTAGAAAGGACTTTGTTGGTTATGGCTCTCATATAGAAGACTTTGTGAGTTACGGTACTGTATCTCTGTGTAGTTGTTTTTTACATCACTACGGAAACTTCAAGCTAGAGCGATAAAACATTACATCTTGATTAAAGTTACACGTTACTACATGTGCTGTACATGTGTTGCATACATACGGTAATAGACTTATGCTTTGGTATATATACTGCATGACGACTTGCTGCATCTGTTGTCTGTAGGAATTTTCTATTTGATCTTGCCACACTGCAGTGGGACACAATATTCAAAATTCAAGGGCATAGTGCATGATTAGCAGGTCACCTAGGAAGGTGTCATGGTCAATACACTTCCCAGAACTGCTAACTTTTAACCTTTGAATCTAAGGCGGTCGAGTGACCCATAGACATGAATCCGATACGAACTCAATCCAAATCCCAAGCGGGTCCGAAACAGAAAAGTTTATGCAGGTCCTTTTTATGTTTGTGTATTTTCATATGCGCATCCAGCTTCGAACGAAAATGTCGCAATTTTTAAGGAAAATTGCATCACCACATTGGGTTTGGATCATATTCGTGCTTATGGAACTATAGCTTAACCCATTTAGCCCCAAGTCCCTACAGCAGGAGATGGATTGACCATAATAATTCAAGGGTAGTGCCAGATTAGCTTGGCGCCAGGGTAGTGCCTTCAGACACCAAGCTAATCTGGCACTAATAATAATAATAACAATGTACATGTAATAATGGGTAGACCATTGAAACCGATGATGTCGTCATTGTGCATGACTTCTATTTGTGGGTGCGGGTGTGGCTGGCCAAGCCAATCCTGGAGCCACACCTGCGAGGGCAATGGGGGCACTGGAACGTAGCTGTGGGGAGAGTCGACGCTGTCTTTCTGCGAGCTCTGGCACTGGTGATCCGTTCGCGCCGATTGTGTTCAGAGAGCGTGCAGGCTTTCCTGGTGGCGGCACGCCAGCCGGATCTGTCTTGTGCTTGTGCTTCAAGTTCCTTTACCGGGAAGACGCAGTGCTTGAGGCTGTCTCTTATGCAGTCTTTGAAGCATTTCTTTGGCTGTCCTTGCTTCCTGTGGCCTTTTGAGAGTGCACCATACAGGAGTTGGCGTGGCATGCGAGAATCATCCATGCGTATGACATGACCTGTCCAGTGGAGTTGTGACTTTAAGATCAAAGCTTCAACACTCACTAAGCCAGCATTGTCCAGGACCTTCAAGTTTGTCACCTTGTCTTGCCATTTGATGCCCATGAGTGAGCGCAGGGATCTCATGTGGAAACGTTAAAGCTGCTTGAGGTGCTTTCTGTACAGCGTCCATGACTCACAGCCGTAGAGGAGGATGGGGAGAACTACTGCCTTGTAGACTTTGATCTTGGTGGAAAGCTTGACATTGTTGTTATTCGACACACGAGTGCGCAGGCGACCCAGGGCTTGGCTGGCTTTGCTGATGCGAGCTGCGATTTCCTTGTCGATAGTACCATCAGAAGAGATGATGCTCCCAAGGTACCTGAAATGGTCGACAGTCTTCAGCTCGGTGCCTTCGATGTACACTTTGGGGGGGGGGGGGGGGGGGGGGCTCTTGTGCCTGGGGCCGGTTGGTGCAGGACCTCGGTCTTGCTGAGACTGATGGTGAGGCCAAACAGTCGAGAGGCTTCCGAGAACCTGTTGACGATGGTCAGGAGGTCAGACTCCGTGTGCGCCATCAGCGCACAGTCATCGGCAAACAGCGCCTCAAGGATCAGTCTCTCGATGGTCTTGGTCCTGGCGTTCAGTCGACGGAGGTTGAAGAGAGAGCCGTCTAGTCTGTACTTCAGGTACACTCCTTTCTCAAGGTCGCATACTGCATGGGTCAGGACACACGTGAAGAACAGGTTGAACATCACGGGGGCAAGAACACAACCTTGTTTCACACCGTTGGAAATGTCGAAGGGTGTGGATGTGTAGCCGTTTGACTGGACAACTCCTACCATTCTATCATGGAAGAGGCGGATGATGTTGGTGAACTTCTTGGGGCAGCCGAGCTTTGCGAGGATGACCCAAAGCGCTTATCTGTTTACAGTGTCGATTGCTTTGGTCAGATCTATGAAGACAGCGTAGAGGTCCATGTGCTGCTCAATGCATTTCTCCTGGAACTGTCTCACAGAGAAGACCATGTCGACTGTGCTGCGGCCGGATCTGAAGCCGCATTGAGCCTCTGGGAGTGCTTCCTCAGATACAGAACTGATCAGGCAGTTGAGGATGTCTCTCGCAAGGATCTTGTCAGCAATGGACAAGAGTGAGATCCTGCTTTGCTGCCCTTGTTCTTGAACAGGGAGACGATTGTAGCATCTCTAAATTCCTGTGGCATGTTCTCCTCTGCCCAGATGCATGTCAGAATGTTGAGGAAGGCATCAAGGGTCTCAGGTCCAGCTGCCTTGAAGAGCTCTGCAGGGATGCCGTCCATGTCTGCAGCCTTGCCGGAGCTAGTCTGGTTGATCGCTTTCTTGACCTCGTCCAGGGTTGGCAGGAGGTCATGCAAGGTCATCCAGTGTCGGCTTCTGGGGAATCATGACCAGGGCTGCGGGATCGACAGTGGAAGGCAGGTTCAGCAGATTTGAGAAGTGTTCTCTCCAGCGCTCAGTGATGCTGCCTTTGTTCTTTAGCAAGGTGAAGTCGTCGGCGGAAAAGAGAGGGGTTGTTCTGGGTCTGGCATGGCCATAGACAGCTTTCATAGTGGTGAAAAACTCCTTGGAGTTGCTGGATTCAGCGAAGTGTTCAAGTTCTTTTGCTTTGCCATCCCAACAGGTGTCCTGCATGTTGCGGAGCTCTCTCTGGGCTTTTCTCTGGAGGTGTTTGAAGCGGTCTTTCTTGGACAAGGAGTTGATGTCGTTCTGCCACTCGATGAAGGCACTGCGCTTTTGCTCCAGTAACTTGTTGATCTCTTCATTGTTCTCATCAAACCAATCCTGGTGTACTCTCTGCTTGGGTCCAAGCACATCTTTGACAGACTTCGTCAAATTCCCTTGAACTGGTTCCACATTTCAGTTGGGTTGCCAGTCAACGGTCCATGGGCAGTTAGCAGGTCATCAAGGTGGGACTGGAAGTTTTCCTTGACGTCTGGGCACTTCAGCTTGGCCAGGTTGAATGAAGGTCGGGTGAGCTTCGGCCTCTTCCTGTGTGCTGGTGCAATGTGCAGGTTGAGGACAGACTGCACCAGCCGATGGTCGGTCCAGCACTCAGCTCCTCTCATGGCTCTGGTGATTCTGACATCACGAGTATCCCGCTGGCGGACAATGACATAGTCTATGAGATGCCACTGCTTGGACCTGGGATGCATCCATGTTGTCTTGTACTTACTAGCCAGCCTGAAGAGGGTGTTGGTGATGGCGAGTCCATTCTCAGCGCACAATGTCAGCAGCAGCAGGCCATTGATGTTCATCTTGCCCAGCCCGTGTGGGCCCATCACTCCTTCCCAGCATTCACATTCGCGCCCAACTCGAGCATTGAAGTCACCAAGCACGATGAGTTTGTCACTTGCAGGAGTGGACTTCAGGAGAGAGTCGAGGCTCTTATAGAACGCCTCCTTGTTGTCATCGGCGTTGGTTAGTGTCGGAGCATAGGCCGGCCACTGATGATAGTGACATGTCGGGTGTGGGAGATTGGTAAACGGAGCTTCATCAATCGTTCGCTGATGCCAGTGGGAAGAGAAGGCAGCTGTCGGAGGAGTGTAGTGCGGATGGTGAAGCCAACTCCGTGTATCCTGTCTTCGTTCTCAGCTTTGCCCTTCCAGAAAAAGGTGTACCCACCCTCAGGTTCACAGATCGAGCCTTCGTCAGCAAATCTGGTTTCGCTAAGTGTCGCAGTGTCGATTTTATATCTCGCCAGCTCCCTGGCTATGAGGGCTGTTCTTCTGTGTGGTCTCTTCATCTGATCTCTGTCCAACAGGGTTCGTACGTTCCACGTACTGAGAGTAAGTTTCTTTTTTTTGTTTTTCTTTTCGACCGCATAAAAGGGTTAAACCACCAGTCGCGTTAAGCTGACCGGTTTATGTAGGGCAGGCAATGTTTGGAACAGCTTTTCTAGTTCCCTCCCTTACTAGGGTGAGCAGTGCTGTCCTGAAGAGGGCTGCTCAGTCGCCTGGGATGATGCCGAACTTCCCTGCTGCCCCTGGTACAGGGAAGAGCGACCACTGGTCCATAGACCGCCTACGTGCAGGTTCGGAGCTGCGACTCCCAATAGTAACCTCTACCTGTCGTTTCGCCCATTCCCCATCGCCGCAGGACTTCTGGAGGAGGCAGAAGAAAAAAAGAAGATGAAGTAGCAGTTTTGGTGAAGGTGAAGGTCCATGCACAAAACCTGCGCGTGAAGATTTTGGTGGAGAAGCTGTTGCGCTGGAGCAACCCCACCCACTCGGCCGCAGAAGACAGTCCAGTGGCACGATGAGACTTTACAACTGGTAGCTTCCTTGGCTGCAGTGGATGGCCATGTCTTCTTCTGTGCTCTGACATGCCCTATGTACTCCACAGTGCACTGCTGACCCGCCCTCTTGGCCGTTGAACCCTTGATTGGGTTTCCTCCGCCCAGTCGGCCGGTGACAGACTTTGCATGCTAGGATGCGCAAGTCCTGCCTCACCAAGGGTTTGAGACCCCCGGTTTCCCCTTACTTGGTTTAGCCAGCCAGTCGAAGCTGTTGCCCGTGGTGTGGCTGCTGCGCATGCTGCAGCTACGTGGAGCCACAAGTGAAAATTGAGTGTCAAAGTGGGGACCTAAACTGCATGGTGGACTACTCTCTAACCTTCGAGAGGTGACTTGTTCCCCCATTATAGGTGAAACCCCCTCCTTGAATACTCCAGACACCACCAATAATAATACTAATAATGTACATTTATATAGCTTTTAACCTCCAAATGAATGGTGCTCTAAGCGCTTTACAAGATAAAAAATCACAGAACAAAAAGTACAAGAAAGAAAACGCTACAATAAATGTTACAAAAACTAAAGTGACTCATATCAAAAGCTCACACTCACACATACAAACACACCGTTACAAGAACAGTTACTACAAAAGATTGCTAATGCACTGAAAATGCATCTAACTATATGCATAAGAAACAGATAGGTCTTGAGCAGTGATTTAAAAGCAGAGTTGGGGCATGTCTGACATGGGCTGGAAGGTCGTTTCAGGTGAGTGGACCGAAATAAAAGGCACGCTGGCCCTGGCTAGACTTCTTTCGACTAGGATCCCTGAAAATACACATGTCTGATGCAGAACGGAGGGATCTTGAAGGCGTGTAAATATGAACCAGGTTGAACAAATATGGGGGAGCAGAACCGGTAATAGCATTGTGAGAAATAACAGAGACCTTGTACACAATTCTTTGAGATACAGGCAGCCAGTGCAGGTCAACAAGTAAGGGTGTTATGTGCTCACGTTTCGGTACTCTGTAAATTAGTCGGGCAGAGCAGTTCATAACTCATTGAAGTTTATCAAGAAGATTCTGATGAACACCAGCCAAAAGGGAGTTACAAAAATCAATGTGTGAAAGAACAAGGGAGGTAACAAGCGTTTTACTTGCTTCAGTAGTGAGAAGGTGTCAAATGGAACTGATCTTTCTCAATTCAAAGAAGGAACATTGGCAAACCTTGTTGACGTGCTCTCTCATGGTCAGCCTATTGTCAAAGATAACACCAAGATTACGGGCCAACTCTGAAAAAGGGATACTGTTCTGACCAACCCTGATCGAGTCTGGGAGATCAGTGGAGGTTTAACAAGAAAATCTTATGGCCTCAGTTTTGTCATTTGCAATTTGTTCTGTGTGGTCCAATTGAATTATCATGGTCAATCCATCTCTTGCAACTGGTAGCAGTCATTAGGCAACACCTCCAAAATTTGAGACATGGGACCTTGGGGCTAAAAGGGTTAAGCGTGAACCTTTGATTAACTTTTTCTTTCAAAAGACCGAAGGACAAGTATGGAGTATTTACTTTATTACTGGTTCTCCATTCTGGACCCAAAAAAGAAATACATAAACAACTGCATTCGTCATTCATGACAATATCCCCTCTGAGCACATTTGTTCACTGTCTTAACTACATACAGACCAGCAGAGAAGGAGGAACCCGTATCTATGTCCAAGTTGTTGTCCAACGCATACGACAAGGAATGGCATGAGAAGAAGGACACGTGGCAGCAGAAGCAGAAGGAAACTCTGGACAAATCCAAGGGTGCAGCTAAAACCGAAGGACCTGCCCGAACAGAGTACAATAACAATTACTCCAAACCTGCCTCCTCTGGCTCGCACAAACCAGAATATCACAGGTACATTTTTATAAACAGTATTTTACATGTTTAACCCTTCTGCTGTTGGTAGTGCTTATTGTCAAGGTGATTCCCTCAGTGAAAAACAATTCCAACAGCTGAAGGGTTAAGATTTATTTATACTGCATGATACAGACATGACAAGATAGTAACAAATACAGAAAAACAAATGAACAAAACAATGGGCAAATAAAATCGAACAAACAAAATGAGAGCAGATAATGAAACAAAAGATTTAAAAGGGAACAAAAAGATAGAGCACAAAAACACAAGTACAGATCGACTCATCTGATGAATATAATTCCATAAATGCAGGAAAAACTCATCCTCCTCAAATAAGGAACCTGCAGCAAGGAGGGAAGAGGAAAAGCCAAAGGAGCCCTTCAAATTGAGCAAGTAAGACAGAGAAGTTTAAGACTGACATTACCATTAAGGGCCAACGTCTGCTGGTGGCCTGCACATGGCTGTGCACTGGCCAGCAGTGGGCGGTGACAGCCCGTTGACCATTTGCACATTTTAAAAATTACACTTGTGGTGCTTGTGTACACTCACATAAATTGGCCAGGTCAACAGCAGCAGCAGCACCGCCACCACCATTGCAGGATGCTTGGACATATAAATCTATGTTCAGTGTTTAGTTGTGCAGACATATTTCACACACGCACATCAACAAACCCCCCCCCCCCCCCTCCCCTCCTAAAAAGAAAGAAAAATATTCCGCCAATACCACCACTATGCAAGTCAATAATAGATATTGCAGTATGGACTGTTGTATTTTGACTTTCTAAACATGTATTTTTGAGTTCATTCAGAAGATTAAATGAGATTAAGATGTCTACAAAGGTGAAAGTTGGCAGTAGGCAGGCATTTTCCAATTGTTATGTAGCTTTTCATGCAGTCGTTATGTGAAATTTCTACTTGTCATGTTATCAAAGCTTTCCTCAGCTAGTAAGGTTCTAGGGAAAGGTTTGAGTATGATATCGAGGATATTTTTCTGAATTCCCTGCATTTTTTTGCCAACATTTCTCATCTTTCCATATGCTGACTGTCACGTATGTGTCTAGGTCATTAACCCATTTAGCCCCGGGACCCTGCAGCAGGAGATGAATTGATCATGATAATTCAAGGGTAGTGCCAGATGAGCTTGGCGCCTTCAGGCGCCAAGCTCATCTGGCACTACCCTTGAATTATCATGATTAATCCATCTCCGACGACTGGTACAGTCGTTGGACAACGCCTCCAAAAGCTTAGAAATGTGGCTGTGGGGTTAACTGCATGTAGCTATCCATGTTGAGAATGTGGTGAAGCTACCAGTAAATGTTTCTTATACGTGTGCCATTTGCTGTCAACAGGTTCAAGAATGTGCCATCCCGAATCAACACTCACCAGTCTCCCGAAGTCCTGGCGGCTGTCGGCAACTGACCGCTCTGTCATCCTTTCACCCCCAGAGCTACCTTTTACAACATGTGTGATGTGCTGTCTGAAAGTCATGGGAGTTGGAGGAAAAACTTTGATAGTTCAATGGTAGTGCTTACTTAACTTGCGCTTAGGCACTATCTTTGAGCTATCATGGTCAGTCCATTTCCCTTAATTTGTGTTGGATGTGAAGGAGATAACTTCTCAGTCAATTGGAAACTGCCAATCTCTGCACCAGTCCTCTATGTGTAAATTAGTACCCATGAAATAAGATGCTGATAGAGTCTGCCTTTTGCAATGTCATTCATGCTTCTCCTATTTTTGGCTCAGGTGCGACAGCAAAATTTAGTCTATGTAATGGGCCATCTGTCGTCTGGTGCCCATGGTAAACGTTAACGTTGACATTTTCTCGGAGACTATTTAAGCCTCTGACTTCAAACTTGGCCAAAGGGTACTTTGTGGTAAAACCTTTCTAAATATAACAATTTCAGTGGTTTCTCGCAAAGATCAAAGTCATAGGGGGTCTAGAAAGGGGTGAAAATAGCCATATTTTGACACAAATTATTTTTCCTCAAATACTATTTCAACTTTAGACCCAAACTTGGTACATAGATTCCCGATCTTAAGACCTTCTTATGCATACTAATTTGGATGACCCCTCGGAAAGTTCAAGGGTCACAGGAGGTTGGCAAATTGTGAAAAATGCCTTTTTTGATAGAATTGTAGTTTTATCAAAGTTTTTGCCAACTTTCCAGTCAGATTTGGCACAAAGGTAGCTGATGATAAGACCTTTTATGCCTACTAATTTAGTGGTCCCCTCGCAAAGGTCAAGGGTCATAAGGGGGGTAGGGGGTGTCCAGAAATAGGTCACAAATAGCCATATTTTGACAAAGAACGTTTTTTCTAAAATACTATTTTTAACTTCAAACCCAAACTTAGAAAGAGATACCTGATGATAAGGCCTTTCTATGCATACTAATTTGGATGACCTCTTGGAAAGGTCAAGGGTCACAGGAGGTCAGCAAGTGTGTGAACAATGCCAGTTTTTCATAGAATTGTAGTTTTTAATCAACGTTTTTGAAAACCTTTCAATCAAACTTGGCATAAAGATAGCTGATGATAACACCTTTTTATGCATGCTAATTTAGTCACCCCCTCACAAAGGTCAAGGGTCATGGAGGGTCAACAAATTTGTGAAAAATGCATACATTTTGAGAAAACCAACCCTTATGTTTAGACACATGACCTGTTAGAAAGGTCAAGCTCACAAAGGTCACACTTATTATGTGTATTGGTCATACACGTGAGCCATAAGGGCTTTGCCCTTCTTGTTCTTCCTGGGACAAATAAATAAAATTAATACAAATAAACCGAAACAGACATCAGTCCATTAAAACAAATACAACAATTGGGTGATGCAGCTAATGTGACAAATGGCATGAACATTTTTAGATGTGTGCATATGTTAATTATGTGTTCATAGCTGTTGTATTCACTAAACTCTAGTAAAAATCAACCCCCCCCCCCCCCCCCCCCCCCAAAAAAAAAAAAAAAAAAAAAAGAAAAAGAAATCCTCACTTTTCAGTAGAAAGCACTTTTCCCTTAGGCGGTCAGTAGCATGTACTATTTGTCAAGGTGATGCCTGCAGAGATCATCTCGACAAAATTAATGTGCTGCCAGCAGCCAGAGGGTTAACAATACACATAATCGTGTGTATTGAGATGTACATGCGAGATGCAATTTGAGGTCATGCAGCATTATGTGTGATCAGGTAAATTTCACTGTTGAACCATCTTGAATAAAGCATTTCAACCTTTTTGTCCAGAAATGGAGGATAATTTGCACAGCATGCAAATTTTCAAATGTATGTACATTTTAAAAACATATGCCTTTTAGTAAAACTTTTACTGGATCACATGCGAAGCAAAAGTGAGTCTCTGTTTTGGGCCAGTGGGCATCCGTGGTAAACTTTGACATTGGCATTTTCTCAGACTATTCAAGCCACAGTCTTCAAACTTGGCCCAAGGGTACTTTGTGGCAAGACCTTTCTAAACATACCAATTTCAGTGACCTCTTTGAAAGGTCAAGGTCACAAGGGGTCCAGAAATAAGTCCAGAATTGCCATATTTTCACAATTTTTTTTTCTCTCAAATACATGTATTTTCAACTTCTAGCATTAACTTGGTACAGAGATACCTGATAGCAAGACCTTTCTATGCATATAATTTGGTCCAGAAATAGGTTAACCAAATGGCCATATTTTCACCTTTTTTCCCTCAAATACTATTTTCAACTTCAAACCCAAACTACTAATTTGGATGGCCCCTTGGAAAGGTCAAGGGTCACAGGAGGTCCCGAAATAAGTCAAAAACAGCAAAATATTCAAAAAATTGTTTTTTCCTCAAATACTATTGTAAACTTCAAACCCAAACTTGGTACAGCTAGGGATACCTGATGGTAAAACCTTTCTGTGCATACTAATTTGGATGATCCCTCGAAAAAGCCAAAGGTCATAAGAGGTCGAACGATGTCTGAAAAATACCAGATTTTGATAGAATTTTAGTTTTATCAAAGTTTTGGATCAGCCCTTCATGTGAGCCATAAGGGCTTTGCCATTCTTGTTTTGTACATTTCACATGCACTTTTAATTTTTAACCTGGCCAGATTTTATTTCTTTTTTAAAAGGAGGATTTTTTTAAAGTCAAGCATAACTCATTTAAGACACCCAGCATCAATAGCTGTGAAAGTGTTGCATACTGTAGCGTTGCAGGTGGCAATGCTTTAAATTTATTCTCCAGCTGTTAATGCAGGGCACCTTCAATGAGTGAACCCATTGAGAATGCAGCTAATTTGTATCAGTGGCTGCAGGCACAAAGGGTTTACTACACAGAAAATCTGGGGCATTTCAGTTCTGGTTTGGTTACTTTGCTGCTATGAATATTCTGAAAGATAATGCAAAGAGTTTACTTGTACATACAAGTTACTAATTGCCATTTCCATTCAAGAAAAACATCTGTACATATACCAATGCTTCCACGCTGTAATTTTACAGCTGGCTAAATCTAACATTTAAAGTTCATACATCACTAAGATAAATGAAGCAGTATTTTTTCAGCATTACATGATTCAGCATTGTGTTGTTTTAGCATTTGTGAATTATGCCTATGTATACAGGATAAAAATATGCAGAATTGTTGAACACATGGTACATGCTACCGAGACAGCAACTGTCAACACTGGGATGCAATGATAAGTTTATTTTCATAATGTTAATACATGTATACTGTACACATACATGTATGTCAAAAACTGCTAAATAAAATCACAAGAAAATCACAATTAAGGTGTGTTTGCTTTTTACATAAACACAAGAAAAATACAGGAACTGATGAACTATGTAAGATGTGTTATTAACCCTTTTAGCCCCAAGGTCCCATTTCTCAAATTTTGGAGGTGTTGCCCAACGACTATGTACCAGTTATAGGAGATGGATTTGTTGGTTGGCATCCTTCGGTCTTGGAAGACAATGAAGTATATGCGCTTGTTGGGTCAGTCCGTTTTAAGATTTGCAGTGCCTGCTGTGGCTGGAGCAGCGGCACTGGAGTGACCTCTCCAGGACGCAAGCCTGGGCAAAGTGTATGGAGATCCTGGGATGCCCAGTCGTCAAGATCCCCCTCTCGGCCTCGCTGATGTAATCTAAAGGAATGCAAAGCAGTACATTTGGCACCAATTTGGCTGCAGGAGCTGCCAGAACAGTGCGTGAATGCAGGCAGCTGTCCGCCTTCCAGGCTCCACTCCTGATTTGAAGGGTTTACTCCCCCACATTTAGCCGTTGGATCAAGCCTAATCTCCTCCGTCCTTTAGCTGTTGGCTGTCGGAAACAGCTCATCCGCCTAGTGGTGCAGTGTGAACACCACCCCCTCACGAGGTTTAGCCCACCAGCCGAGGTGGTTTGCCAAGGTGAGGCAGTTGGAGCCAGCACGTGAGAGATTAAGGAGATGGAGAGGCCCAGTGATGCCCGTCCGTCCTATGTAGGATGCAGCTGCCTAACAGCAAAGGTACTACCTCTATTCAGAGCCCCCTACACCTCAGGAGATGGATTGATCATGATAATTTAAGGGTAGTGCCAGATGAGCTTGGCGTCTTCAGGCGCCAAGCTCATCTGGCACTACCCTTGAATTATCGTGATCAATCCATCTCCTGCTGCAGGGTCCCGGGGCTAAATGGGTTAACTCTATTAAGTGCAAGTGTGTAGAAAAAAGATTGACTCTTTGACTGTCGGTATCATTTTTGTCAACGTGATCCCTGCAGGAACCACCTAAACGAAAAGTTATACAGACAGCCGACGGTTTACCTAACATTTTGAGTCCTATAGGTCAGAATTTCCAAATTTTGCAGTTGTCCTCTGAAGACAAAATGTAAAGACTGAAAGCAAAGTGAAAGTATATGACTGTGTTTGGCTCCAATCATAGGTACAATGCGTTACAAATAGGTAAAAAATTAAAAGTATTTATGAGACTGTTTCAACAGTTGCATTGCATTGATTAGGGTCTTAGGTACCCGAATTATTACTTTTGGAAGCTAACATTTCTAGATTGATCTTGACCCTGGGCAAATGAGAGGACCCATACTTCCTCACGCACATAAAGTGCTGTACATCCTACAATATCTCGTTTGCTACTGGAAACTGGGCAGCTCAGGTGGTAGAGTGTTCGACTCTGTCCGAAAGGTTGTGGTTTCGATTCCAGATGGGGTCAAAATTTATTTGGACTCTATTTGGTGTCCCGTCTTTACTTTTAAACCATGAACAGAGTTTTTATAGCATGTCCAAAAACGCTAAAAAAGATTTCAAGCACCAAAACTTTTGCCTGAGGAAATTTGTTTTTTTGTGTATGGTAAGATATCAATGAAAAGTACTGGGATGAGAAGAAATTCTTTTTAATACTCGCTTTAGTTTTACGGTATACAGCATGGAAAGAGAGACTTAGTGGTATGCGAGTCACTCTTTCTCTCTCAGTGCAGTGCACCACACCGACAGAGAGACACAGCGAAATGCAAGTCTGTGTGTGTGTGTGTGTGTGTGTGTGTGTGTGTGTGTGTGTGTGTCTCTCAAGCTCTCTTAGAGGCTGGGCACACGCTACCACAAACACCTTTTGCCGGGCGCAATTTTGTGGCGGCAATGTTGCTGCCACATTGCGGGCACCAGCAATATTGCCACCACAACTTGCCACCTGATACAATCCGAGTCTATTTTCTTGTGGTAGCCCGCAAGGATAGAGCAATGTTGTCGCCTTGCAGCCAATCAGCGGTGTCCTTGCATCACTCCCCGTTTCTTTCATCTTCTGAGCTGGAAAAAATGGCGGAGAAGCTGAACGACGGCTTTGAGACTGTTAACTCATTGGAGATGCGCCGCATGCGGAAACGCTGCGAATAGCCGCATATCCGTATGCGGCACGTCTCCAGTGAGTTAATTGATCAACCTTGTCTGAGAGTTCCCATGCATATGGGACTCCCGCAGCTGCAAATATTTCAACCGCATGCGTGAGAGCTGTTCCATATATGGTAATGGCAGGTCAGTCAGTACAAACACATTGCGGCGTGCACATTGAAACATGTGCCACGAAGCCGATGTGGCAGGTGGCAAATTTTTGCTTACCACATGTTGCCAGAAGCAAAATCTGTCAGCGTGAGCTGAGCCTCTTACACATTCTGAATACATGACACAAAAAAGAATGATATTTAAACAAAAAACGCCTATTGGCATAAAACAATGGCCAAAACTGCAGTATTTCCTCAATACACACGATGAAATCCCACTAAAGAATCCAAAATGAACAACATAATAAGATTTACTCATTCCAAAAAATGTCACTTGTTCAACTGTTTAATTTCTGCATCTGTCTGGTGGTGTTTCATCTTGTTTCGGAATGAGTAAATCTATACATTGATATTCATTTTGGATTCTTCAGTGGGATTTCCTTGTGTGTATGAGGAAATAATGCCGTTTTGGTCACTGTTTTACTCTGATGGTCGTTTTTTGTTTGGATCCCATTTTTGCCTCACATGCGATACAAAAGTGAGTATGCGGTGTCTGTGGTAACTTTAATGTTGGCATTTTTTAAATGACCTCTCTCAAAGGTCAAGGTCACAGGTAATCAGGAAATAGGTCAAAATAGCCATATTTTGACTAAATTTCTTTTTCCTCAAATACTGTTGAGTATTCAAAACTTCAGAACCCAAACTTGGCACAAAGATACATGATGGTAAGACCTTTCTATGTATACCAATTAGGATGACTGCTGGGAAAGGTCAAGGGTCACAAGAGAGATAAGGAAATAGGTAAAAAATAGACCCCTTTCTGATCCAGTAACCTTGACCTTTGAGAGAGATATCTGAAATTGTTATGTCTAGAAAGGTTTTGCCACAAAGTACCCTTGGGCCAAGTTTGATGTCTGAGATCTGAATAGTCTCCAAGGAAATGCCAACGTTAAAGTTTACCACAGATGTGACACAGGACAGACACTGGATGACTCGCTGTTGCTATTGCATGTCAGCCAAAAATAGAATACTGGTAAACTATGTTTACACTGATTAATCAAATGAACATAAAACATGATGAGTACAGTTAGAAAATTAAATTTCACATTTTCACAAACATTTCTTGTGCATCAAATATCAAAGCTACACTGACGAAACCTTTTTGCCCTGCTAAGCAACGGACAATGAATCACAGAATCCTCATTATGTATAAGTAAAACATGGACAAACAACAACAATACTCATGCACATATGAACCCAACTAAACCCTTTACTGCCAACACCACCCAACCACAAGAGGTATAGATTCTCATAAGCCCTAATAGTTGCAGGGGCTCATGAAGATCTGTATGTCTCTTGCTGACCCCACTTTGTGTCCATGTTCCTTGATGGCTCTTGATCTGTTTCGCTGAATTTCAGATTTCAAAAACACAGTCTGTGTCCACGGAGTGGTAAGAAGTACATGATTAACTCCTTAAGCCCTGAGGACGATATCAAACTTTTGTAGATATCTTCCGAGGTCTACAACACAGTTTTAGACACAGATCGACCGATATTTCAAGGTTGGTGTCAGAATAACTTGGTGTCTAGAGGAACCAAGCTATTCCGACACCAACCTTGAAATATCATGGTCAATCCGCATCCTGTCAAAGTCTTTCAGGGCGTTATGGTTTAAAGATTCACTTGATAGTTACTCCCCACAATCAAATATTTTCCTTCTTATGCATGACACTCCCTTTGACTAACATCAAATGAACTTTGAGCCAAATTCATTGAATAGTGTTAGACTGGTCAGGCACACTGAGTGCCAAATCCCCCCCCCCCCCCCCAAACCCATATACACAAACCACCCCAGACAGATATGAACAGAAAGCAAAATGGTTCTAAAGTTCTGCCAAGGGATGGCTCTAGAAACAGCAGTCCTTTGCAGGTGTGCCAGACATAAACTGCTGTGGAATCATTTGTGAATGCATATGCGACTGTTAATTGTGGCTGGATTTGTTCATGTTAAATTTTCCTGAGAACTCATGGGTTTCTGAAAATTGCACAATCACAAGCATTTGATATATGGTTCATGGTATCAATAGTCAAAGACCATTGGTAACAGTCATACTCTTAAAAAAAAAAGTCCCATAAAAATATGTAGGCTAATGCCTAGATCTTCTTCGTGTAATGGCATAACTGGCATCGATTCTTCCTTTTTATACATGTATGTATATTAGGTATACATGCACTGAAGAAATGAAAGCTAACCCTTTGCCTCCCGTAACTAAATGCAGACTTCCATTCCAGATAGTGAATCATTGATCATTTAGTTCTGGTTGGCAAAGGGCTAAATAACCCTCAATTAACAAACTCCTCGAATCAATATGAAAACGTGCGGCTGACGTTGGATCTGCACCATGCAATCCATGTGTAATAAGCTGCATAAATTCTTGGAAGCCAAGCAGCAACAGACACTTAACCTTTTTAGCCCCAAGCTCCCATTTATAAAATTTTGGAGGTGTTGCCTAACGACTATGTACCAGTTGCAGGAGATGGATTGACCATGATAATTCAAGGGTAGTGCCAGGTTAGCTTGGCGCCTTCAGGCGCCAAGCTAACCTGGCACTACCCTTGAATTATCATGGTCAATCCATCTCCTGCTGTTGTGACTTAGGGCTAAATGGGTTAAGAGAATCATGCCTCTTGCTAGCTATCGGCTGAACCTAATGGGTCATTCAGGTTTTAAGCCCTCTCTGCCGGAAAAGGCTAACACCACACAAGTGCCAGCAACAAAGAATCTCATCAGCCCTTGCAATTGCTGGAGCTCATGAGGTTCTCTGTCTCTTGCTGACCCTATATAATAATAATAATAATAAATAGTTCTTGTTTAGCGCTGTTCTCCAGAAAAACACTGGACTCACTGCGCATGCACAACAGCACACCCTCTCCCTCAAGACACACGCACAATTGTACACTACTTTAAACCATGCCATCCCTTCCCAACACCTTACATCCACTTCCCTCAAGAATAAGAAAAAAAGGCAGTCAGTCAACAGTTCACTAAAGGTGAGCTAAATGTTAAATGCCCGACAGAAAAGAAAAGTCTTTAAGTGAGCTTTGAACTATGACAATGTGGGCAGATTCCGCATTTCAATTGGCAGCGAGTTCCACACACTTGGGGCTAAAAAGGTGAAAGAACGCTCCCCGACAGTTTTCATGTTAAGCTTTGGGATTTTAAAAAGTTTCTCACTGGAGGAACGGAGGGTGCGTGATGGCTGATAAACAGACAGCTTGGCAGAAAGGTACGGCGGGAGAGATCCGTCAAAATGCCGATAGGCGAAAATTGCAATTTTGTACTGGCAGTGGAATTTTACGGGCAGCCAGTGCAGCTGCCCCAGTAGAGGCGTAACGTGGTCAGCAGATAGCCATGTTCCTTGAATTGATGGGATTGTTTATTGTTAAATCTGCCCTGCTTTCATAGGCATCATTTTGTATCCGCTAACTCATTTAGCCCCGAGTCCCTACAGCAGGAGATTGATTGACCCTGATAATTCAAGGGTAGTGCCAGATTAGCTTGGCGCTTAAAGGTGCCAAGCTAATCTGACACTACCCTTGAATTATCAGGGTCAATCCATCACCTGCAACTGGTATATAGTTATTAGGCAACACCTCCAAAATTTGAGAAATGGGACCTTGGGGCTGAAAGGGTTAAGTGATCAAATCAAACCGTATGTGCACAATTCCTTTTGCATGTCATTTTTGAAAAAAAACATATTATATATATATATAATGAAACAAGAAAATCAAAATAGAAAACTTGATCATGCTGCTCATTCTTTCCAAAATCTTGTGAGTTACCATAACAAATATATAGCTAGCACTGAACTTTGAACTACAAAATTGACGGTCAGCAGTCTAAAAACTATATCTGTACATGCATGTCCCTTAAAAGAACTGTCTTTCTGCGGATAACCCTTCAAATAAATTCAAACCAGAAGAAGGCAGCTATCAAATTATTGCATGACCATCTGCAGCAACAAAAAGCACCTTCATCACACACATCTGATGATGCTACTGTTATACAATATGACTAATGAGTACTAGGAAATGGATCAATCATGATAATTCACGGGCAGTGCAAGATTAGTTTGCAATTTGGAAGGTGTCAGATTACTATGCCTTGGACAATTCATCTTCACAGTGCTCTGGCAAACTAGTCTTCATAGATGCCTCCTATGGCCTAGTCCTACAGCTGCAAAATTCATTATACCATGACTATCTAAGTACATGTAGCAGTTAACCCTTTTAGCCCCAGGACCCTGCAGCAGGAGATGGATTGATCATGATAATTCAAGGACAGTGCAAGATGAGCTTGGCGCCTGAAGGCGCCAAGCTCATCTGGCACTACCCTTTAATTATCATGATCAATCCATCTCCTGTGACTGGTACATAGTCACTAGGCAACACCTCCAAAATTTGAGAGATGGGACCTTGGGGCTAAAAGGGTTAAGACACCATTACCAGCCAATGGAAAGGATGGTCACTTTAGACATATTTGTGCACGGTCAAAATGAGTTTAATTGATTTGATTCTTGTTGCCGTATTTTAAACACACTGAGCCCTAATGTCCAAACGTCCAAGTGTGAGATATGCCATCTGAAAAATACGTACCAGATCATGAGATAGATCGACCATGATAGTTCAAAGGTGGTGCCAGAATAACTTGGTGCCTCCAGCATGCAAGTCCAAGATGGTGCCAGAATAGCTTAGCACCTGAAAGTGACAAGCTACCGGTATTCATGCACCACCCTTGAAATATCATGGTTGATCCATCTTCCACTGTAGCATATCTGAGCTAAATGGTAGTAATTAGTAAGCCAGTAATGCACCATAAATAACCGGGCTGAACAAGTCAGTGAAAGCTGGTCACTTGACAATCTGGGCACCAGTGATACTCCTGCTGCTGATGTACAACATGAGCAACTTCCTAATATGCAAAAGGTCATCTGGTCAACGCCAGCTCATACGTGTGTGCAGGCTGACTGTGACTGACATCAGCCTGATTGCTTACTGGGGTGTAATGCTGCAGTGTGGAGTGGTCAACTGATTACGTGGGTGATCGGAAATGCGGTCCAAGATAACTACGGCTGTAACCCTGGTACATATTGTACCCACGCAGGTGTCGGCAAAACTTGCACATGGTCTCTCGCAAAAAGACAACGAAAGCGAGCATGATAAAACATACACAGTACAGTGTGAAAATAAACATAAACACAAGTGTGTTGAACGCCATGATATCACTGTGCTTGTCGTGTTATAGCAATAGCTACCTGATGCTGCTTACTGTTTCAGGATACAAGTGCTGCTAAAAGATACAATGGCTGACTGTACACTTTCAGAACATTTTACACAATGCCTTGGATCCAATCTGGATCCAAAGTGATCACTGATGGAATGATGTTGAAGACTGCTTTCGAAGGGCTGTCGGCAGATTTTCGCTGATGTCACAGTACAAAATGCCACATGCAGACATGCTTCTTCCCAATTAAGTCACTGGGAAGCTGTGAAAATCACCTGCATAAAAAAAGAGAAAATTAACAAATAGGTAAAATTTAAATACACACACACAACTCATTACAAAAAAATAAATTAAGATTACAGTATTTATGACAGTATTGAAGATTAAAGTGATGAAACAACCCTTTCAGCTCCACAGACGATTGAACATTGGGAAAACATCTGATAGCAATACCACTTGGAATGATCATCGTTGGTCTGTGTTCCACAATTGGCACTAGCAGTGGTACAGTTAAAACTGAAAATGTTGAGAATACATTAAAATCATATTACTTACATCTGATAAAACTTATGTCAGAAAACAAGAATTAAAAAAAAAAAAATCCCTGCTGTCTCTATTCATAAACGACAAACTAAGACGAGAAACCGAAAATACAGTTATGCAAGACCGTCTAAACGGGTCCTACTAAAACCCGGAATAACCTGTCCTAAGCTAAAATAACCATATCTATAACTATTATTGCGTACCTAAACTCAAAATAATCGTGTGTTAGAAGTTTGGTTTATATTAAAGTTGATTTAGTTGTACTAGTAAGCCGTTTTCCACAACCGTTGACACGTCGATTACTTCCCTTGGTACACGATCGCGCTGTCCGAAACCAATCGGAATAACCTCTCCTGAGCCAAAATTACCACATAAACACATATTATTGAGTACTTAAAGTAATAATATTCATATATTTGAGGTTGTAGGTGCCGTAAAAGTTGTTTATTTAGCGTTAGAAAGCTTCGAAGGGCTTGTTCTTTGAGCCTCTTGATCTATGCCTATCTTCATCCTACGCGCATTCGCCCACACAGTTCGTCCCAATCACATTTCGTCCCATGGTGTTTCAGTCATCCCGGATGCTATTTAATGGACGACATTACGCTATGAGCGGACCATGATAATCAGTTGACATTCAAAGAGAACATAACTAGACCGTTTCTGAGCTCAAATATTTAATTGAAACTTTTCTGAGTTCGTATTTTTGAAGCAACCCTTAATTTATGTTTAAATATTTTGGGGCAATGGATTAAATGTATTATACTCTGTGTGGATTAAATTTATTATACTCTTTATTTTAAATTTATTTCCTTTGTTGTTTTTTTAAGTCCCTTCTATTTATAGAAAGGACTTTTTAGGATGGGTCGCGGTAGGGCGAATTTAATAGCATGTCCATTATGTCAAAGGCGGGCACTGAGGTCCAAACCTCTGACATCTCCAAGAGGCATAGATCCTCATGTACCCCAAGGGCGCAGGACGATCTATGCCTCCTGGAGATGAGCGCACGTTTGTGTGTGTGTGTGTGTGTGTGTGAGAGAGAGAGAGAGAGAGAGAGAGAGAGAGAGAGAGAGAGAGAGAGAGAGAGATTTGTGTCATATTTAGAGTATTGTGTTAATGTCTGCGTGGTGACGGAATTGCTTCTTTTACGTCAATGTCACTGTCTGGCTCTCTCCAAAAGTCTTCTTTTTTTTTTTCTTCATTGTTTTAATTTGTTTCTAAAAAGAATTAATTTCTACTGAATAAGTTGAAAGTACAAAGCTGGCTAACGAACTCATCCAATGCCTTTCTCCAAACTAGCTATATCGGGTCACCTGCAAGCTCTTCTGAAAGCGCGACGATGTGTGTGTGTGCGTGTTAGTGCGTGCATGTGCGCGCGCGCTCCAAACATCTCCAAGAGACATAGATCCTCATGCGCTCTCCGGGCGCATGAGGATCTATGCCTCGGAGATGCGCGCATGTCTGTGTGAGAGAGAGAAAGACTTCGGCGCGCGCTGGAGAGAATTACATCATATTTAGAGTATTATGTCAATGTCTGCGTCGTGACTGAGTTGCCTTTTGTACGTCACCGACACTGACTTTCTCTAAAAGTCAATTTTTTTTTTTACTGTTTAATATTTTATTTTTTTCTAAAAAAGAATTATTTTTTTAGTAAAGAAGTTGAACGGTTACAAAGCTGGCTAACGAACTCATCCAATGTCTTCTCTAAGCTAGCTATATCCAAAATTTCATATAAATATGACAAAAAGTACGGACTCTAATCTGGGTCAACTGACTCCCTGTAAACGGTTGTTTGTGTCTTTAATGAGACATTCAATTACAAAATGCTCGGAGGCTCCCTTAGCCACCCCTTTAAGAAAGTATTTCGCCAAGTTTTAAGCTTGTGTGTACAGAAATATCGGAGATTCTCTTGTTTACATACATACGCACACACACACACACACACACACACACACACACACACACACACACACACACACACACACACATACATACATACATGCACGCACGCACGCATATATACATACATACGCACATAAGGCGCTTAGCGTAACTAGACATGACGTAATTTTTATCTTGTTACTTCAATAGTTTGAGGTTTAGGGATGCCCGTCTTTGACATCATGAACATGCTATTAAATTCGCCCCACTGCGACCCGTACTAAACAGTCCCTTCTATAAATAGAAGGGACCATTTTAAAAAAAGGACCAAAATCGGAGCTGTGCCCCTAGATAAAAGAAGAAAGGTTTCAACAAATAAAAATCTTATGCTCTGAAAACTGTAAGTATGTCTGAGAAAACCCACTCCCCCCCCCCCCACCCCCACCCCAACCCTCCCCCCCCCTCCAAAAAAACAAACAAACAAACAACAACAACAACAACAACAAAACACGCGTAGAGGGTACGGTTACAACACGATAGTACAACTTTAAAAAGAAAATCCCTAAAAGAAAATCACCAAGAACCTCCCCTCCCCCCACCCCCAGACCCCGGTCGAGACACCCTTTGGATCTGCACCTGTAATTCAGTGGGCGATTTTTTAAAATGTGCATTATTTATGCTTGTAAGTATACTCAGCTCTAAAATAAATGTACGACTTATGAAATGAATGAATGACTGCAAAAAAGGAATCAATGAATCATGAGATCAATCAATAAACGAACGAATGGATGAGGGATCGACCGATCAGGTAAATATATACTTTGAAAGCATATGTAAGCATATGTATGCTTTTCTTTTGGAGATTATGTAAGCACACATTCATAATACCCACCCACCACCGTTGAGAGGACACAAAAAAAAACAACACCGTTGAGGAAAAAAAAAGCGGGAGAGGGGGGGGGGGGGAGGTAAATAATCAATAAATTAACTAGCAAACAATTACTATTTATATTAATTAAAGAAGTACCCAACGGAGAAAGAAACACGCTTAGAAAAGACGGGTACAACACAATTTATGAATTTTTCGGGTAAATACCCTTTGTCAAAATAGACAAACAAACAAACAGAGAGATTAGCCGCTACTTATCTTCATTCGCAGAAGGAATTCCTCCTTCTGCGAATGAAGATAAGTTGCGGCTAATCTCTCTGTTTGTTTGTTTGTCTATTTTGACAAAGGGTATTTACCCGAAATATTCATAAATTGTGTTGTACCCGTCTTTTCTAAGCGTGTTTCTTTCTCCGTTGGGTACTTCTTTGCATTTTACACGCTTGGCAGTCACCTTTTTGGTCTGGATTATTTATATTAATGCCTCTGCTTAATGTTATATTGACACGATTTTACATTGATTGATTGATTGTACATTGCTTAACGTCCCGACAGCAACAAGGCTTTCTCAGGACGTGCCTGCATTGCTTGTGAAAAAAAACTAAACAGAAAATTGAATGTATGTCGCCAGCCGGTCAAATACATTAAATAAACCTACAACATGGGGCATAAATAAAGCTAAGACCATTTAGCAACACACATCCAATATCAAGAGCTACAGGCAGTGCAGACAGTAGGGAGAGTTTTAAAAAGGCAAATACAGGTGAATGGACAAAGGGTAGACAGAAACACATGCCCCATAATAGAGAGAAAAACCCACCCTGTGGGGCTGACCAGGGTGACCCTGGGAACTAAAAAATACCTAACCCCACCCAAGTCCCCCAGGGCAGACCCGGACACGATTTTACAAGATAATTCAGGGCTTAAAAGGGCTTGACACCAAAGTGACAATGGAAGGCCCTAACGGGCAGATTGCCTATGGAGTACAACCTGTACGTTGATAAATTTAGGCGTAAAGAAACACTGCCGCTTTGGTTTTGCCTATGGAGTACAGCTTGTACGTTGATACCTAAAGTACACCTCTAAGTGAGCACCTCAGTTACACTTCTGTTTTACCCCTTCACTGTCAAGAAAAAGTGAACATGGTCCAACTGCATGAGACACAGATGAGCCCCCAAAGTTACTATGGGGCTCATGAGGCTGTATGCGTCTTTAGGACACGACTGTGTATCAATGTTCCGTGAATGGCTGGTATTTAGGACACGATGGTGTATCAATGTTCCGTGAATGGCTGGTCTTTAGGACACGACTGTATATCGATGTTCCGTGAATGGCTGGTCTTTAGGACATGACTGTGTATCAATGTTCCGTGAATGACTGGCCTTTAGGACACGACTGTATATCGATGTTCGTGAATGGCTGGCCTTTAGAACACGACTGTATATCGATGTTCCGTGAATGGCTGGCCTTTAGGACACGATTGTGTATCAATGTTCCGTGAATCGCTGGTCTTTAGGACATGACTGTGTATCAATGTTCCGTGAATGGCTGGTCTTTAGGACACGACTGTGTATCAATGTTCCATGAATGGCTGGTCTTTAGGACACGACTGTGTATCAATGTTCCGTAAATGGCTGGTCTTTAGGACACGACTGTGTATCGATGTTCCGTGAATGGCTGGTCTTTAGGACACGAATGTGTAGCGATGTTCCGTGAATGGCTGGTGCTCTTTGGTGTTGAATTAACAAAGATTTCAGAAACACAATCAGGATGCACTGGCAGTGAAGGGGTTAAGTGTTACCTACTGTACATCTCTTATACCTGTGGCACTTTTACATTGTTAACTTCATTTAAATTATCATTACTGCTGCATCTGTAGGGTGCATGTCTTTTAAATTGCATGCTGGCTTATAATTTAGCTTAAAAGTGCTAGACTAACATGTACACATATACATGGATTTCATATTCTCAATAATTTAAACTTAGTTTTAAATACAAGCGATCAGAATTTCCGCAACTTAATTAGCAGTCAATCAGTGTTCCGTGAATGGCTGGTCTTTAGGACACGACTGTGTATCAATGTTCCGTGAATGGCTGGTGCTCTTTGGTGTTGAATTAACAAAGATTTCAGAAACACAATCAGGATGCACTGGCAGTATCTCTTGTACCTGTGTCACTTTTACATTGTTAACTTCAGTTAGATTAGACACTGTTCGGAAATCAGAAGTAGATCACAAGTGAATGTCTTGACAAAATCAGTGAATTAAAAACCTGTAAACACTTATGTGTTAAGGGAATATCATTTTCGAGATTACGAACACACTTAGAAGTATTTCATTACTAATGGACATATTCAAAACTGTACCCTCTTTGGCCTGTAAGGGTTGTTGAAAAGGAAAGTATATCAAGCAGATTCATGAATATTTTTTTTTTAATTGCTTGTTTTATACAGTCACATGGGTACATCAAACAATCTCTGAACAAGAAATGACTATCGGGTTCATGTTTACCGTAGGTGTATAGACGGATCAGGAAAAAAAGACAGTTGTTTTCACAAACACCTAAGCATTTTTGTGATAACTGGATCAACGAGTTTATCAATAGACGTGTTTGTCAGTGGGAATGGAAAGACTTGCAGGAGGCTGAATACCAGGACATGCTGTTACACTGGCATAAATTGTCCCTTGACCAGCTTAACATAACAGTGAGACAGAATTTGAACACAAATTGCAATAGTCGGAAAAAATGTTTTCCATGTACGACGCGTTTGTCGAGTGTTATCATCAAGTGAACAGTATTATTTAATGCCACATACAATGGAAAACTGAAGGGGTATGTCTTTCTGCATTGTGGTGAAGAACGTGAGGGGGGGGGGGGGGGGGGGGGGCTCATGTTTGATTCGTTCTGTTCTATTGACAGCGCAAAACCGCACTCAATATATTCCTGTAACACAACAAAGCTGTCTCGCAGAAGAATAAACTGTGCCAAACATGTACATGTACGCTGGCTCCCAGCACTGACATTAGACTGCTGGATTTTGGTCCTAGCTCGGGATCATGCTAAAACTAACCAAATAAAGACAGCTCTCCCCCACCACTCCCTCCAGTAGGTGATAAAAAGCTTTCATTTCACTGATCAGCTGCAAAGGCATAATTCACTACCACAATAAGCGGGTGGTGCTCGGCGATATTTTTAGCTCGGTGTCTACATACTGCTTCCCCATCCTGATGTTATTGATGGACAAGGCTTTTGAGTCAGGTGGTTAGAAAAATCCAAACAGCTGTTCTCAATTCCAGCCAGTTACAGTTGGTGCCGAACAACTTCTATATGTCTTAGTCTTCCCGCCGGAAATCTGTAAATCTGCCGGACAGTCTTTTAACAACTGCAGTACACTCGGCAAGTGTGCTGTTCACGAACCTTACTGTACATAGGTTAGTGTCGAAGTTTCACGTCACAGTGTGGCTTGTACGATCCACTTACGCTCGGCCGGATTATCGGGTCTGTACTACTGAGATCAAACGCGTAATGATCAGTGACCTAATAACAATGAAACAAACTACGTAGATGTCTCTCCCCCCCCCCCCTCCACTTCCTCCGACTTGAAAAAAGTAGGGTTGGCCCAGAGAATCCCTTGCTTCCCCCCTCCCATGTCCCGTTTCAGCGTTTTCCGTCGATTTTCTTATTCAGATATATACGAAATCTCCTCACAAACCATGGTGTGAAACAAGCACAAGTGCGAAACATTTGGTTAATTTATTATAATTTGTTTAGTGATTTTTGGACTTAGAACAATTTTCAAATTTTGTACACTGAATCTTTTTTTTATTTTTCATGTGATGGACTTGAAAATTGGTGAGCACCTTTCACGTGACTGACTGATTTAAATGATCATCAAAACAGGGAAATCGGACAGAAACTGTAGAAGTAAGATGCCCTTTCCTACCCAAGTCATAATATATAGTGATGAACGTTGTTGTAATAAGAAAAAAAAATCATTTTCTGCGTTTTGAGTCGGTTTTCTTTATCAGAAATATACTACAAGATCTCACAAACCATGATGTCTAAATAGGGCATCTTTTTTAAGATTAGTTTTTTCTTTCAAATGCAATTAAATGACGCAGAAATGAAACAGATTCCTTTAACCCTTATCAATCGGAATACACCAGTGTGTGAAATAAGTTTCACTTAAATTATTCAAGGGAAGTGCCAGAATACTTTGGCGCTAAGCTATTCTGGCACCACCTTTTAACTAAAGCCATTGGTCTACTGACATCCTTAGCTGTCAATACTATATGTAATCCTATGTAATTTGTGTTAATGTGAAATCGTGTTTATTGCCTTTATGTTTAGACCACAATAGTTACTAAGGCTTACGGTGTGTGTGTGTGTGTGTGTGTGTGTGTGTGTGTGCACGTGAGTAGCTTAATTATATTTTAATGTGTTTAATGTTCTTCCTTTAATGTTGCGTGGCACCGCAACGATTTCCTAATGTATTGTTACATATAGCAATAAAGTTCTATCATCATCATCTATCATCATCATCATATAATGTAGCTTGAATATGGCAGTCAGGTCAACTGAAGCTTTTAGCATCAGTCTGATATGGGTCAATATAGTCTTAACACACACAGTTAAGACCTAGCGGGAAGGGGTGTACAACTTGTAAAGTGTCCATCTCAGTGATTTTGCATTCGGCGCCATCATTTTAATCAGTCGCCCGTCACTTAAAACGTGCTCAGCACCACTGAAGTCTCAAGTGCCAAACTAAAGCGGCTGGGAAATGTGCTCAGTAAGTTCCAAAATCACATAGGAAAGAGCATCTTACTTCTACAGTTTCCATCAGATTTTGCATTTGTAAGCATACTTTTAATCAGTCAGTCACGTGAAAGATGCTCACCAATTTCAAGTGAATCACATGAAAAATAAAGAAAACCAGTTTCAGTGTAAAAATTTGGAAATCAACCTGAACACACCCACAGACACAATATCATTACACAGCCACTATCATTCAGCCACATTACTCTTAAAACAGTAACATTTATGTGACTCCCTTCACCATACAACACACAATTACTGACTATATAACTGAAACCACCTGAAAATGACGGCACAGTTTTAGGACCACATATCCATTCCCAACCTTTTACACCCGTATTATCTATTGTTCCTGCAGAATCATGCAAAAACACTCTCAAGTCCCAAGGAAAAACGTTTGGATTTATATCAAGTATGACCTACCCTGACAATAAGTAAAAAAAAAAAAAACAAAAAAAAAAAACAACAAAAAAAAAAAACACCTCAAGGATGGCATGCATTAAGTAAGACCACAGAAGTAAAAAATTCCCTCAGGGTCTCTGGCTGTATGGCCTTACTAGGAAAATATTACTAGGAAAATAAAATATTATGATCATGATCTACGAGTGTGATTGAGTGGCTGCAAGTTGCACCATAGGTGAATTTCCTGTACATAAAGTCTTTCGAACAATAAATTAAATTAGCTGCTTTATTGATTTATCCCAATAGGTGAGGTAGCAGGGATAATATGGCCAACCTAGAAACGTGTACAACACATGCGGACCACTCTTTATTCTAGTCACACTGTGACCTGTGAACACGGCATCCATGCTTGCGCGTACCAGCTCTTTCCCCGGGCGTTATAAGTTTGAGCATGTGTTCAGTCTTATGCTAAAACCTGACTTTGTCCGCTCTGAGAAGAACTGCGCAGTTCGTTTGCGGCAGCAGGTTCTCAGTAGCCGTTGTAAATGCAGGGGCAAATGTACATATATGCTATGACTAGAAGCGGTATATTGGCCTGTCTCCTGCACGGTTTCAGTTTCAGCAAGCATACTGGCCTGCAATACCAGCTTGGTGAAAATACATAGATTGTAATGAGTCTGTGCAAGTTTTAAAAACCTTCGGTGGTAAACCTCTCTCATGATTTATACTATAGTGCTCCTCAGTTCCCGCATCAGAGTAGGGTTTGTCTAACGTGTAAACCCCGAGGCGGCCGGCGAATTTTCGCAAACGAATGCGGGCGCTTTTGGGTACGTTAGAAGCCTAGTGCCTGGCTTTAGGTTTCAAATGAATGGCCCAAAAAAACGCATACTTTGATTGTGCAGTATCAAATCTAACGCTCGTAGCACGTGAGGTCAACACAATACACTCAAACAAAAGTAATTTATCAATAGCTGACCATTTAAAGCATTCTAAATAAAACATTTGATTTTAAACACTTCGAAACATTGCTACAAGTTTCCTGGCAATATAGCAATAGATTATCAATTTCCACAGTATCACGTAAAAAAAGAAAAACAACTGAAGAGAGTAAAACCAAGATGTCGGACCGCGTCGTTAGCAATGGAATCAGCGATCGCTTTACTGACTTGAAAAGCTGAGAATTTTTACAAAGGAAGGCCTCAGAGTAAAAATAGACTGTACAGAGACCTCGGGAAAGGGTTGGGAATTTGTTTACAGTACACATAAACACGCCGGCACGACCAGGGAGCGATAAAGCGGCAGCGGCGAGCTGTTAAAGCGGCCGAGGCGTTGACAGTTTCTGTCGTTATGTTGGGGTAAGAGGCAGTCTGGCACCAGATTCTAGTGAGGCCTTGTTTCGGCATGAGGCTAAACATCTGGGTCACGGACATTTGACACTGCTCTGGGTGTATCAATTTACAGGTTAGTGTTGGCCGGACAGGTCGTAGACTCACCCACCCCCACCGCCCCCCCTCCCACCCCCACCCCTGCCCGGCATTTAGTGAAACCAGATGGGAGGCGGCGCGTGCCGTCCCTATTAAAATGTTGTCTGTCAACAAAAGAGCTACTGGGACGCTATATAGGAGCTTGTGATGATATGGAAAAGCACTGTCAAGGGAGAGAATTGTGCATGATAGACCAATGATCATAGACATATCCCACTGTTCCAGCCCCTTGGTGCATGGAAATTTAAATCTAGGTCCCCCAAGTGGGGGTCCAGATATCTAGCTGGTATGGACAGCTGTTTCGGTCTAGGTGACCTCATCAGCACGCCATCGGCAATACTGGAGGATGAGATGGAACTTCTGCCTACCTGCAAAGAAGACCACATTTTACTGTGGTTTCTGCAGGGGCATACATTCCATGCCTCCACCTAGAGCCAAATTTTTATGCACCCTAAGAGAGAACTGCCGTAAAAGTCCCCCATGTGGGGGACCTAGATTTAAATTTCCTGCACCAAGGGGCTGGAACAGTGGGATATGTGATACGCCCCCCTTTCGGTGGGGGTGGGGGCTTCCATATGCATTGCTTCCAGTCACTTACTTAGCGCACCCCCTCTTTCCTTTTTTTTTTTTTTTGTGCTTGGTTTAAAGTAGATTTATGATCATTGGTCTATCATGCACAATTCCCCCCTTGACAGTAATTTTTCCTACTCACTTGGTAGTTTCTTCTAAATTACAAGCACTGGCAGTCAACTCTTTCGGTCTAGATGTTTATATTCGAGCTCAGAAACGCTCCAGTTATGTTCTCTTTGAATGTCAACTGATTATCATGGTCCGCTCATAGCGTAATGTCTTCCATTAAACAGCATCGGGGATGAAACGTCATGGGACGAAATGTGATTGGGACGAACGGTGTGGGCGAATGCGCGTAGGGCGAAGATAGGCATAGAACAAGAGGCTCAAAGAACAAGTCCTTCGAAGCTTTCTAACGCTAAATAAACAACTTTTACGGCACCTACAACCTCAAATATATGAATATTACTACTTTAAGTACTCAATAATATGTGTTTATGTGGTAATTTGGGCTTAGGAGAGGTTATTTCGACTGGTTTCGGACAGAGCGATCGTGTACCAAGGGAAGTAATCGACGTGTCAACGGTTGTGGAAAACGGCTTACTAGTAAAACTAAATCAACTTTAATGTAAACCAAACTTCTAACACATGATTATTTAGTGTTTAGGTACGCAATAATAGTTATAGGACACCAGCATCCTCCAAAACAACCAGGCTGGGGCCAGGAAGGCTGAAGACCTGCCAGTGTTAGCTGAAGAGGTGGAAGCAGCCGTACGCGGCCTGAAGGGAGGAAAGTCTCCAGGTGTAGACAACATACCTGCTGAACTGTTGAAACATGGAGGAGAAGTAACAACGAAGGTCCTCACTACACTCTGTCAAAAGATCTGGGAGCAAAAGAAATGGCCAGTAGAATGGACACAGTCTCTAGTGATCCCGCTCCCCAAGAAAGGAAACCTGAAACAGTGCCAGAACTACAGAACTATCAGTCTGATAAGTCACCCTAGCAAAGTAATGCTTAGAATCATTCTCAACCGCCTCAAAATTTTTGCCGAGGAACTGCTGGCAGAAGAACAGGCTGGCTTCAGAGTTGGAAGAAGCACTGTAGAGCAGATTTTCAACTGCCGCGTCCTGATCGAGAAACATCTGCAGCATCAGCGCGAACTCTACCACAACTTCATTGATTTCAGGAAAGCATTTGATCGCGTCTGGCACGACGGACTCTGGCAAGTCATGAGATCGTTCAACATAGAGGAGGGACTGATCCAAATGATAGAAGCGCTTTACAAGAACGCCTGCAGCGCAGTTCTACTTAACAATCAGTCAGGCGAGTTCTTCAGGACGACGATCGGTGTCCGTCAAGGATGCCTGCTCTCTCCTGTCCTTTTCAACATATTCCTGGAGAAGATCATGCAGGAAACCCTCCACGACCACCATACTTCAATCTCTATTGGTGGCAGATCCCTGTGCAATCTTCGATTCGCAGACGACATTGACCTCATGGCAGGCAGCAATAGTGAGCTCCAAAACCTGACAGACAAACTTTCAAGTAGCGCAGGGTCTTATGGCATGGAGATCAGTACGGATAAAAGCAAAGTGATGATCAACACCACAAGCGACAGCAGCAGCAACATTCACATGAACGGCCAGAAGCTAGAAGAGGTCAATAGCTTCAAGTACTTGGGAGCCACCCTGTCCAAAGACGGTAGTTGCATAGCAGAGATCCGTATCAGGATAGGTACAGCAACATCCGCAATGGCCAGGCTGGACAGGATATGGCGAAGTAACTCCATCAGCTTCACCATCAAGTACAGGCTTTACAAGTCCCTCGTAGTGTCTATTCTACTCTACGGCTGTGAGACTTGGACACTGCTTGCAGACTCAGAAAAGAAAATCCAGGCCTTTGAGAACAAGTGCCTGAGGAAGTTGCTCCGCATCTCGTACCGCGAGCACAAGACCAACGAATATGTACGGAGCATCGTCACTTCCCTGGTGGGCCCACATGAACCCCTTCTGGCAACTGTGAAACGGCGCAAGCTTGCTTGGTTTGGCCATGTGACCCGACACAACACCTTGTCCAAGACTATCCTCCAAGGCACTCTCGAAGGAAGTCGTCGGCGAGGTCATCAGAGAAAGAGTTGGGTCGCAAACATAAAAGAATGGACCGAACTCGAGATGCCAGACTTGCTTGCCACCGCCCAAAATAGAACTCAGTGGAGAGCACTGTCTGTTGCTGCTGCCTTTCAGTCCCCCCAACGCCCAGTTCGGGCAAGGGACTGATGATGATGATGAATAGTTATAGATATGGTTATTTTAGCTTAGGACAGGTTATTCCGGGTTTTAGTAGGACCCCGTCTAAACTGAAAAAATCTGTGGCACTTTCACCGACTTTCACTTTCAGCGCAGATCCGTACACAGCTAACCAACCATGCCACACACAGCCCAGCCCACACACTGGGCTATAAAAGACTGTAAACATACAGTTCATTAGTAAAATTTTCAATGCTCACCACAAGTAATACCTTTCGTTTTCGAAAGATCTGGCTGGTGTGAAAGCCTGCATATTCTGCAACAAAGAACTCAACGCCTACTGGAAGGATTTTTGAGCACGCCCAACTGTTGCAGCAACGACTTATCTTCTGCAAGTTAGGGGGAATCCCTCAGTAAACACAACAAATATAACCTCCGACATGCATACATACTCATGACGGAAAGATACCGTTGTCTGTAACCTTGACCCAGTTTTGGATTGTGCATAAATGTAGGTATGGGGAAGAGAGAGAAACGAAACGAAACGAAACGAAATGAAACGAAACTTTATTTTCCAAGGATAAAAGAATAGGTGCGCAGACCTGTTTTCATTCTTGTCCTTGCTACACACTACAAAACAAAATAACGTACACACACACACACGCGCGCCGGTGTGCAATTGCCGCGTGCACAGGCTTGTGCCAGATTAGCTTGTAGCCTACAGGCGCCAAGCCAAGCCTGCACAACCCTCCACACACACACACACACACACACACACACACTGACACACACATACACACACATCAGTATATCATGTACACATACATTCTTTCGCTTAAAACTATACTACAGCAAATATAAAAAGTATAATGGATTTTGTACATAAAACCGCTATTGTTCTCATCATAAAAACCAACACGGCGGCTCACTCCAACAAACATAAACAGGCATACACACACACACACACACACACACACGCACACACACACTCGCACACACACACACACACACACACACACACGCGCGCGCGCGCGCGCGTGCGCAAGCACGTAGGGATGCGCGCGTGCACACACATACACTTGCACACACTGACACAGATAAACACACACATGCGATAGCGGCCTCCCCGCGCCACTAAACCGCGCACAGCTAGATGCTAGTCTGCCATGGAATTAGACTAGACTTGTATAGCGATCCCGCAACCACCGCGCGCGCGGGTCGACGCGAAGAAACCACAGCACTGCCACGCCTCGCGAGCGCCCAATGCTGTGTCTATCGACGGCATCCCGTCTGGCCAGCCGAGTCCATGGGGTCATGGATATTACATAATGCGGCTTGCTGGAATGCCAGCGGTATATTACATGCGTTCATAAATTTTTAATGTTAGAAGAGAATGCAGACTATCCGGGAAATGCCGCATAAGGCATGGAGTGCTACATGTAAAAATAAAAATAAAAATACAAAATAAAAGAAAAATTAAGTTTTGTCTAGATGTTTGAGCAGCTTGGTCTTGTAAGTTTTAAGCGATGGCGCGGCTCTAACATCCGCAGGAATGGAGTTCCATAACTTTGCACCAGAATAGGACAACGACGACCTATAAATGTCTAGTCGAGGCATCGGTACAACAAGATTGTTCCCTGGTGTTCGACTGGACCTCGTATGAGCAAAGTGGAACAAACTATTGAGATAGGCTGGTGTTTCTGAGAGGGTGATTTTGCGCATGAGCACCAACTTATTATACTTAAACTGTTTTTCAAGTGGCAAAATGTCTAACAGCTTGAACTTATTGTCAGTATTAATGACTTCTGAGGGTCTGTCAACAATAAGTTTAATGGCTCTTCTGTGGAGCGAGTTCAGACTTTTTAAATTAGCATCGCTACTACCGTCCCAAATAGATGAGGCATAATCCAAATGTGACTGAATATGGGCATAGTAGAAGAGTTTCCTTGTTGGCTCATCAGCAAAATGTCTCAATTTCGACAGGAGGAATACATTTTTAGATACTATTTTACACAGTTTAGTAATGTGGCCTTGCCAGCACAACTTGTCGTCTAAGTTGATTCCAAGCACGCGCTGTTCTCTGACTTGCTCCACAGGCTGGCCATTAAGTGTTAGTTGAAGGGGAGGGGGGTTCAACTGATGCTTTTGCCGTGTGGTAATCAGCATGCATTTGGTTTTAGTGGGATTAGGTATCATGGCGTTATTTCTGCACCATTCAGATACCTCATTTAAACTGTCTTGGAGAATCTTCACCATACATGTTACGTCTGATGACGAAACGTCCAGTGTTCCATCGTCTGCAAAAAGACTGAAAGTTACACTGGAGTCAGATATATGTAATGGAAGGTCGTTTATGAAGACAGAGAACAATAATGGACCAAGAATCGATCCCTGTGGTACTCCGTGCTCTATCACCCCTTCAGGTGAGTTTTTACCATTCACGTAGACATACTGCGTACGCCCATGCAGATATGACGTAAGGAAGGCAAGTGTGTCTGCGCTTAGTTGATAGACATTAAGTTTTTGAACTAAAGTTTCATGATTGACGAGGTCAAATGCTTTTGAAAGGTCCAAAAATACTGCTCCAGTCATTTGACTGCTATTTATGGCAGTAAGCCATCTGTCAACAAGGTGTACCAATGCTGTGTGACAGGAGTGTTTCCGCCGAAAGCCAGATTGTAATGGATGTATGAGTTTGTGTTTTTCTAGAAAATGTTGTAAGTGTGTGTGAATGTGTCTTTCTATCGGTTTCGACAGTGTTGACAGTAGCGAAATGGGCCTGAACTTGTTAGGGTCGGCAAGGTCTTTCGTTTTAGGTAGTGGGATCACTTTGGCTGTTTTTAGAGAAGATGGAAATATCCCCTGCTTTATGCAAAGGTTGTATATATATGTCAAGGTATCTAAAATATACGGTAGGGCCATTTTCAGAACTGAGCTACTAATACCATCATGGCCAGACGTACGTTTGTTCTTTAAGTACGAGATGGATTTTCCCACGTCGTATATCGTTAACAGCGGAATGCTGAATGACGTGTCAGGGTCCAGCCGTTCTGCACAAAACGTCTTTAGCTTTTCGGACACAGCTGAAGACTGACCAGAATATGTATTTTTTAGCAACGTACTGGCAGCCGAGAGGAAATGCTGATTCAAGATATCAGCTGATAACTGTGTACATTGTGCGGTATTTTTGGACCTCGTAAAAGCATTGATCGCTCGCCACACAGATACGACATCTTTCTTTCCGTTCATAAGACGGTGAAAAAGTGACCTTTGAGCTTTCCTCACTAAATGTTTAACATGGTTTCTTTGCCTTCGATAAGCAATAAAATCCTTCTTTCTTTTATAGTCATCTCGGAGCTGCATGGCATCCTTGATTTCCTTACTTAACCAGGCGGGAAGCTGGGGGTTCTTCACCCGTTTCTCTCTGAATGGAGCGTGTTTATCGAGAACACCAAGGAACAATCCGTACCACTCAGACAAAGCATCGTTGGGGTCATTATGGTAGTACACTGTATCAAAGTGTGTGCTACTTAAATCACAAAGAAATGTTTCCTTGTTGAAGTGTTTAAGAGAGAGAGAGAGAGAGAGAGAGAGAATTGCATTCACAAACTACATATTTTCTTTTCTTTGCTGTTATTAAAACAAAAAGAGATGCACAAGTTGGCAAACAGACGCAACAGACGACATTTTTATGGCAAGGACGGTAATCCAACAGAAAGTGTACCCATAGTGTGCCCGACTCACGGGATAAGGGGATCTTACTCTTCTTAGACCTCTTTGGTAAAGAAAACACAAAACTACACACAGCTATGCACTTCCGCTTTTTGCTAAATCATGGAACTGCAAGATATTTACTACAGTAATGCTGAATATATTGAAACGGTATGTAATTATTACAAGAATTTGTATCATAAATAATGTTGTAAAAATCTCTTGTCGGATATTCACCTGTAAAGTACACCGATTTGCTCTTTTTTTGTTTGTCGATTTGAAACCGACTGTCTGCCGGTCGTCTGCTGATACTGATTGTGAACAATCTTGTGAAATGGTACTTCACAATACCAGCAGCTCAGCTACAATTGTACAGGCGTTAGGAATAGCGTGTATTTTGTGTTGGCTTTTATGGTTCTGGTTGCAATTTTATTTCAGGCTTCTGGGAACAAAGTAAGCCGCCAGTCCGTTCTCTGTGGCAGCCAAAACATCGTCATCAATGGAAAGGTTGGTCCCTTACTCTTCCCCCACACTCACTAGATGTAATGCTTACCCCCTCCTCCTTCAAACCTCTCGTCAGCCTCGTTTTTGGATTCTCAGTCAATGTCTGTGCACTTGTTTAAATATTTTGTTGTTTCATTTCAGAGTATTGTGATGACTGATTGTGTCATCAGAGGTGACCTGGCTAATGTGCGCATCGGCCGTTTTTGTGTGGTCAGCAAGAGAGCTGTCATTAGACCAGCCTTCAAGAAATTTTCTAAAGGGTATGTCAACATAAGACTCACGCTGATTTCATTAAAATGTTGGTTTTGCAAATATGTTTCCTGATGTTGTTTAACACTCACTTCCTAAATAGTGCAGTCTGTGACTGGAACAGCTTTGCACCGGCACTTGCATTTAAGTAACTGCAGTGAAGGTGTTTCAGTCCTTCATCTGATCTCCGCCCACCCCCACCCACCACCCCCTCCATCCTCCACTTCTCCACTCTTTTTACCCCTCTCTCTCCCCCCTTTTCAACCACCTCTCACTATAAATCTTATCCCCCGTTGTGCCAGAATCTTCAAAATGTTGAAGGTGGGCACTTAACGAAAGAGGAAGAAGAAGAGCACAAACTAGTTTAAGAATTGGAGTTGTAATGTATATGTATTATCATGAAGAATTCAGTAAAAATGGTGGTCTTTGTTATTATGATATCTGATTCATGAGGACAGACGTATGTTTGAAAGCCTACTGGTTCAATGGTTGCCTCACAACAAACTTTTTTCTTGTTGTTTAATTAAAGGTAATTATGTCTGCTAACAGAAAACTAAATATTACCAGAATATGTACATTTTTTTCTGTTTCATTGTGACTTTAAAGAGGTTTACTCAGTTTGAAATATAACAAAACATTTATCCGTTCTCGGGCAGAGTGGCATTTTTCCCCTTGCACATTGGCGACCATGTCTACATTGGGGAAGATTCAATTGTCAATGCTGCGCAAGTTGGATCCTATGTTCACATTGGGAAAAACTGTGTAATAGTAAGTATATTTTAGGGAGAACCAAATGCTCTTGGAACCAGTGAAATCTGTGAGCCTAGCAATTTCATATGTGTAGCTAATACGTTTTCATACTAGGTGCTGGAAAGCATGCTTTTACAATGTCTCAAGTGGGAAAATGTGTGTTTCTTTTTAATAATAATAAAAAAAAATCAAACTTATTTCTGCTGCATGTGTCTGATCCAGATTTTCCAAGTTTTGGCTGCCTTCTCATATATAATCTTAACTGGAAATGCAAAAGGTTAGCTTGCCACCAACTCAACTTGCATTCCAGTTTTGTTTCAAAGTGAAATGGCCTCCATCAAATTTTGAAAATGCCATAATTATGTTACTGATGGAGACATTGAAAAAATAGCAAATTGTTGATGGACGCAGATGTGTAGATGGGACAGGTTATCACTGCCTAGTGAACCTGAAGAAAAAGAGTACAGTGGAATCCACTTAAGAACAAGTTTCTGAGGACAGAGACAATTATTTTGTGTAAAACATTTTGGGTTTGGACTAAAAATTGTTCACAGTCTGAAATTAGAGATTGTGTGGGAGATGTGTAGCTGAGTGTGAACTGCCCTGGAGGTTAAGAGTGCAAAGTATCACACTTTACGTGCTCACCCTCAGCTCAATAAGTAAACAACAGAACACATATACTGCTCATGAAATTTATGTAAAATACATCAGGAAAACAACAATCCATCTGATAAAACAGCTCCGTATGTACAGGCAGTGTCCAAGCTAGTGTGCTATTTTTAGTCATGTGCCAGTGTGCATGGGCAATATAGTGAACGCTTCATGCTGATCCGTGTCACGATCTTTGGAACTGCTGTTTCTCTTCACTGTTGCACTTTGTGTCTGTTCTTTACAAATCAGATCTGTGTGTGTTTTATCACCGTCGTATTGAGGAAAGAAAAATTGAACGCTAAAAATTACTGACTGTAAATGAATGTTCAAGACTGGCAGAAAAAAATCAGTTGAAATGGCAGTTTCCCATCTCACTCACTCCTGCCGCGCAACACACATTCAGTCTTTGTTAGGTGTACACGTTTTTACAGTCTTGGGCTGAATAAATAATGGGAACAGTGACCTCTCACAAAGGTGAAGGTCACAGTGGCTCAGGAAATATATGAAAAATAGCTATTTGGATACATATTTTCGCAAATACTATTCACAACTTCAAACCCAAACTTGCTACAGAGATACCTGATGGTAAGACCTATCTATGCATACTAATTTGGATGACCCCTCGGAAAGGTCAAGGGTCACAAGAGCTCAGGAAATAGGTAAAAAATAGCCATATTTCGACAAAAAACGTTATGTCAGACGTGTGGATTGGTCGATACACGTGAGCCCTATGGACTTTGTACTTCTTGTTTTAATATTATATTCTCAGTTTGTATTGTCTTCTGAGGTTACTGAAACAAACAAACAAAAAAATGTTTCATTTTCAGGGTCGAAGATCTGTGCTGAAGGATTGCTGTGCAATAGCAGACAACACCGTGCTGCCTCCAGAAACAGTTGTTCCCCCTTTCACTATATTTTCAGGCTCACCGGGTGCGTCACGTTTTTGTTAAATTTGCTATATCAGCAGTGTTTAATAGATGTTTCATAGAACATTGAAACATTGAATTGTTTCACCTTTTTCTGGAGATTGGTGTGGGGTCGGAGGATGCATGCGATCTGTTTATACTAATATCTTGGTTGAGCACTAGTCGCATCTGAATCGGTGAATGACACTTCCTGAACAATGCTCAGTTACTGAAACAATGTAAAAAAATGTTTCATTTTCAGGGTTAGTTTTCATTCTGTTGTTTTATTTTGATATTTACATTGGTGAAATTTGGCAGAAGAAAAGCTTGAAATACGTAATATACATGCATTTCTGCATTTTCAAAATACACACTAATGCTAACAGTGCAGTGAAGCTAGAAATTTCATATCTGGACAGATTACATGAGAAAGCCACTATAATGCAGAATCTGTTTTGAGGGACTACCCTTTTAGTCTGAGTGTCATCTTAACAGTAACACCTTGAAGATGCACATTTCAGCTCTACTGCTTCATTTGGTGCCACATTTGTAGGGGTATTTTCCTAAAACTGTGAGAAAAAAAAAAAGTTCAGATACAAACAAGTAATTTATATCTTTAAGAAATTTCTACTTGTTAAAGAACCATCCTATTTATACATACAGAAATGATCCTCTTACCTTACACTTTGAGTGAAATACCCTGAAAAAAGATTTTAGTCATAGAACATAGCCGGCGACGTACACATTCCAACCTCCTGCAAACCTTTATGAGTGCAAATCCAAAACAAAGTGAGGTAATTTCTTAAATCCGGACAGCTTAGGCTTTCTAAAATATATAGGGTTCCCTTCCTTAAACCATAAATGACCTATAAAAAATTTCAGGAATCATCACATATATGTCACTGACATAACAGTTTGCCTAGCGTCACGGATATATTGCCAACAAGTCTTCAAATAGTTAATAACAGGTGACAATTTTTGCTCTTCAAGAATTCTCTTGTGAGAGCATCTGTCTTCTAACTTAACCCATTTAACCCCATGGCCGCATTTCCCAAATTTTGAAGATGTTACCGAATGACTATGAACCATTTAAAGGAGTTTGATTGACCATGATAATTCAGGGGTAGTGATTCAAGGCTTGGGGCCTTCAACCACCAGGCTAATCTGGCACTACCCTTAAATTATCATGGTCAGTCCATCTGCTGTAGAGTGTTGAGGCTAAATGGGTTAATTTAAGATCATATATTTCTTCTAAACATGCTGGTTGCTCAGATAGGTTTTATTGTACATCAGTACATTAACCCTTGTAGCCCCATGGGTGCATTTCCCAGATTTTGGAAGTGTTATGTAAGGACTATGTACCTGTTGCGGGAGGTGGATTGGCCATGATAGTTCAAGGGTAGTGTCAGATTAGCTTGGCGCCTTGGGGTAAATAGGTTAACAGTAGCTGTGTTTTGTGCAGGCAAGGTGACTGGAGAGCTACCGGAGTGTACCCAAGACCTAATGTCCGACGTCACCACCAGCTACTACCAACACTTCCGCCCCCATGGCAAGGGCAAATAAAATCACTTCTCGGGACGTGCTATTTTCAATGATTCTCCTCTTTCAGAACTCACCTTTGATAGTCAGGTGGATTACACTTAGAGTGGAACACTTGTTTTCCATGCTGCCTATTTGTGCTTTATCGGGATTTATTTATCAGATGAACTATAGTTGCAGAATTGTATTTATTATAATTTTTCTGGGTCAGAGGTTTTTAGCTTGGTTAACAGTCTGTTGAGCACTGACATATTTTACAGATTTACTGTCTGGGTTTGAGGGTGGTGCCAAAATAGCTGGACACCTCTAGGTGGCAAGCTATTCTGGCACCACCATTGAACTATCATGGCTGATCTATCCCTCGGCCCTCTACGTGGTTTTGGGTGGACAAATTTTGCAAATTTGTGTACTTTGTGCTTAGGCCTCAATATGTATAGTACAGCGGAACCTGTTTTTAACCTATCATTAAAGGCCATCCTTTAGGTGGCCGTCGCTACCTGAATGGTGGTCTTTAATATTAGGTGACACATTTTGCCCTCGAAGACTAGTCTTTCAAAGACCACCTTTTCTTGTAAAATGGGTGGTTCTGAAAACAGGTTTTTGGCTCACATGTGAAGCAAAAGTGAGTATGTTCTGGACCAGTTGTCGTCCATCTGCCATCATCCATGGTAAACATTTTCTCTGAGACTATATTGAGACTGTTTTTTTGGCTCACGTGTGAAGCAAAAGTGAGTATGTTCTAGGCAAGTGGTTGTCTGTCAGGCATCCATGGTACACTTTAACCTTGGTATTTTCTGGGAGACTATTCAAGCCACTGTCTTCAACTTGGCCCAACTTTGTGGCAAGACCTTTCTAAACATACCAATTTCATTGACCTCTCTTAAAGGTCAAGGTCACAGGGAAATAGGTACAAAATAGCCCTATTTTGACAATTTTTTTTTTTCTTTTTTCTCAATACTATTCACAACTTCAAACCCAAATTTGATACAAAAATACCTGATGGTATGACCTTTCTGATTACTAATTTGGATGACCCCTCGGAAAGGAAAAGGGTCACGAGATCAGGAAATAGGTAAAAAAATAGCCATATTTTGACGAAAGATTTATTTCCTCAAAAACATTACCGATGACATGACTACATGGGAATATCTACTTCTAGGCTCAATTTTAGCCTACTTGCCTGTTGTGTGCCCACACAACCCGAGAGGCCCTCGGGGAACCCCCCAGAGGGGCCGAGAGTTATCTTCCCATACCTGCCTTACCAGATCCGGTCACGAGACCATTCAGTCTTTCTACTTCGCTCGTGGAGAGAAGACGTGTCTGGCCCGCGCTCTCGCTGCCTCGACCGGTCTTCTGCCTACCGACGCTGGTTGCCGACTTCGTGTGCTCTGCGCCCGCTTCTACCCTGCCTTCTATCTGGCCTTCTCTTCCTGCTTCGTTGGGCCACTTGCGGGGATTCTTCTGCTTCTGTGGACGGCGGTTTGACTGCCCTTCCCCCCCTTCCCTTCGTTGCAGAGGTAAGGTAGCGGTAGTTCCCTCGGCCGGCCCTCGGGCTGAGAGCCGGCTGCCTGTGGGTGCTTCCCTGCTTTTGCTTTGGGGTTCGTTTCAGTGCGTAGTGCCTGATTAGCTCACGGTCGGCTGTTGCCGTGTCGCGCCCGTTTTGCACGTGGGCCTTGGGCTCCGTGTGTGTTAGCCCGTTTAAAGCCCCGTTAGCCCTCCGAGAGTGCCCCATTACGTTTCACCGGGAGCCCGCCTACGCTTCGTTAATGTCGTTGTGCTCCCGGTGCGATGACTTAGCTGGCCGACGGACACTCACGCGGTCTCCCTACCGCGTTCGGTGGTTCCTCGGACCGCAGGTGTAATAATAATGATGATAATAATAATAAGCACGTTAAATAGGCGCTTTTTCCCAATTGAAAATCGGCTCAAAGCGCTGCCCCGAACTGGGCCCAACAAGCGCGCTCACGCGAGTTACGCGCATTCACTCACACACGGAACGTAAACACAGAACTTTCACGTGGTGCTCAGGGCAAGCTCAAGCGAGCTGCTGTAATTTTGGAAGTTCAAAATCGTTGTATTTGAAATTGATTGGGTGGACTGACTCTGATACCAGAGTGTAAGCGGTGTGCGGCCTGGCCTGAGGTTATGTGGGCGGACCTTGGTCCTTTTACCGCCGAGAGCGTGCCCGCCCGGCTTACGAGCGTTCAGCGCCCTTTGACACGTTGGCCGCCCTGGCTGTTTCCTCGGCCACTCCCGCACGGAACGGTCCCCGCTTCGGGGTTCGCGGTTTGTTCTGACCACAGGACCGCCACTGCTGCCACGCCTGCTGACCCTTCCGGAGGGTCTGTTTGCCGGCTTAGCGCACGTCTCACTGAGAGTGACCAGCAGCAGTCGGCCTTGAGCCGTCCGTCGTTGACGAGCCGTCCTCTCCACTCTCCCCGCACCAAGCCCGCTGATCCTTCCGGAGGATCGCCATGCCGGCATAGTGGCCTACTTCCGGAGTAGGGCCCGGAGAGACGTCAGCACCGTCCGTCGCGACGCAGCTGCGACCCTGATCCTCACCGTTCCTCCTCCAGACGCCCGCGCTCTCGCTCGCTTTGCGAGCACCGTCAGCGGGATTCTCGACGCCCCCTGCAGGACGATGCGCTCAGCCTGCTACCCGAAGTCTCGGTCTCGGCTCTGTTGGACGAGGATCGCTCGACCTCGCACGCGGCAGCTTCCCCGGAGCTGAAGAGGAAGGTCGTCGCCTTCGTTGACACGGAGAGGCAGGTCAAGAAGTTTAGGTCGCTTCCCCAACCGCCCGGCTTTAAGGGTCTTCGAGACATCCTTTCGTCGCACCTACAGCTGGCCACGTCCCAGGAGCCGGTCTTCTTCTCCGACCGTCGCTGGCCCGCGGATTTAGACATCTTGTTTCGGCGGGACTGGTATGCTGGACTCTCCCAGGCCTTCTCCATCCCTCTGCCTACGCTGGACCCTTCGGCGGTGTCCCTAGCCGGCGGTCTGACTCTGCTGCGGCGGTCCCCGATGCGGGGCCTGGACAAGACAGCGACCTTGGTCCGTAACACCTTCGCCTGCTCGGGTATTATGGAGCTCCTCACTCAATCCTTGGTTCGTCGGGTGGAGGTATCCTGGCATCCTTCCATCTCTCCCCTCCTAGGAGACCTGCTGGTCCTCGCGGAGATCGCCAATTGCGCCGCCTACTATTCCTCGGTCAACGCGATGGTGGTTGCGGCCAACTGCGACCTCATGCGTCGAGATGCCCTGCTCCGCCCCTGCAGTACGTTGCCGCCGGACCTGCGAGCGCAACTTCACCGTGCCCCCTTGGGTGGACCCTTGCTGTTCGGCGACTCAGTCTACGGGTCGGCGGTTCGTTCCTCGTGATGTCTGTGCGACTTGGCCGGAGACGTTTCGTCGGACCTCTGGAGTTTTATCGGCGAGAGCGACCTCCGTCTACTATATCTCGTCCGGATCCTGTGGACACTTCCGCCGCCCCTTCGGTAACGACCGCCCTTCCTCGCATCGGCCCCTCGGAACGGTCTGCTCGTCGGGACCCGGCGTTGTGCGCTGACCAGAGGATCGCCACTGCTGCCACGCCCGCTGACCCTTCCGGAGGGTCTGTTTACCGGCACAGCGCCCGCCTCACTGAGCCCGGCCTGCAGCAGTCCGCCATGAGCCGTCCCACGTTGACTGGCCTTCATCCTCTCTCTCTCCCCGAGAAGCCCGCTGATCCTTCCGGAGGATCTACACGCCGGCATAGAGCCCTTCTCACTGAGTCCGGCCAGGAGAGACGTCAGCCTCAACCTGCGCGACACGGTCGCGCCCCCGACTCATCCCGTTCCACCGTCAGTTCGAGACACTCACGCTCGCCCCTCGAGCGTCGCTGGAGGGATCATTCACCTCGCCGGGATCGTCGCCGCTTCCCCCGGAGGATCTGAACGCCGGCATAGCGCCCTGCTCTCGGAGTCTGGCCAAGAGAGGCTTCTGCCTTAGCTTGCGCGACACGGTCGCGCTCCAACTCCCTCCGTTCCACTTTCAGGTCACCTGATGGCTGATCAGAGGACTGCCACTGCTGCCACGCCCGCTGACCCTTCTGGAGGGTCTGTTTGCCGGCACAGCGCCCGCCTCACTGAGCCCGGCCTGCAGCAGTCCGCCATGTGCCGTCCCACGTGACTGGCCTTCCTCTCCCGTCTCTCCCTGTTAAGCCCGCTGATCCTTCCGGAGGATCTGTACGCCGGCGTAGCGCCCTACTCACTGAGTCTGGCCAGCAGAGACGTCAGCCCTAGCTTGCGCGACTCGGTCGCGCCCCCGACTCCTGCCATTCCACTTTCAGTTCAGGACACTGATGCGCACCGCTTGAGCGCCTTCGGTAGGATTGCCGTTCGGACTCAACCTCCGCCCCTGGGTCTTCACTCGGCTGATGGACGCCTTAGTCGCCTTAGCCCGACAGTCCTCCTCCAGTCCACGTCGAACTACCTGGACGTCCTCCGGTTGCGCACCCATTCGGAGACTGCGCTAGCCACGAACAGAGATGCTCTCCTGCACCTCCTGGCACACCTGGACTTCCTAGTAGACGACGGCAAGTCGGATCTCTCTCCCTCCCGCCGGTTTGGGCATCTGGGTATGGAATAAGCTACCAACCTCAACACGGTACGCCTTCCGGCGCCCCGGATCAAGAAGATGGCGGCTCTAGCCGACCAGTTAGCTCGGGAGGATGCAGGCCCCGCCAGAGTCTGGCTTCAGTTGCTCGGTGTCATAACCTCCGCAGCGGATCTTATCCCGCTAGGGCGTCTCTACTCCCGGCCAATTCAACTGCATCTTCTTCTCCATTGGCTCACGTCTTCTGGAGACTTGATGACCGCGGTCCCAGTGTCCCAGATGCTCCGCCTGCACCTTCGTCGGTGGACCGACCCTACGTGGCTAGCGTCGGGAGTTACCTTAGCCTCCCCCCCCCGCCACAGGTCTCTCCTTGCGTCGATGCCAGCCTTCGGGGTGGGGGGCCCACCTCCTGCCCGGTTCCTCGCGACGGCGGGCTCCTGGCCCTCACACTTGGCGCACACCCACATCAACTAGCTGGAGATGCAGGCCGTCTGGCGAGCCCTTCAGGCTGGAGAGTACCTCCTCGGACACCAGGAGCTTCTCGTGCTTTCGGACGACACGACGGTGGTCGCTTACATCCAGAAGCAAGGTGGCACACGCTCCCCTGACCTGTGTATGCTCCTCTACAGGAAGATGTGTTGGTGCGAGGACCGGAGCAGTATCCTTCAAGCCCGGCACGTTCCCGGATACCTGAATGTCCTGGCCGACTCTTGGTCTCGCCGCGACCAACTCCTACACACGGAATGGACCCTGCGACAGGACATCTTTCGGATGATCTGCGCCCGCTGGTGACTCCCCAGGTCGACTTGGTCGCCACGAGGTGGAACCACCAGCTCCCCCTCTTCGTCTCCCCGCTTCCCGACCACCTTGCCTAGGCTGTCGATGCGCTCTCCATTCCCGGGGACGGACTTGTGGCCTATACCTGTCCCCCTACCGTCTTGGTTCCCTAAGTCCTCCTCTAACTTGGGGCTGTTCGGCGTTCCTCCTGTTGGTCGCGCCGTTCGTCTGGAACCGCTCCTGGACTACCGACCTGCTCAGCCTCGCCACAGACCCGCCCCTGCTGCTGCCCACCCCGCGGGCCATGCTCAAGCAACCGCGCCAGCCGCTGTTCCACCCCTGCCCGGAGTGTCTCCTCCTTCACGCCTGGAGGTTGTGCGGCAAGCTCTCGGAGCTAGAGTCTACTCAGGTGCAGCAATGGAGGCGATCGCTGCGGCCCGGAGACTGTCGACCCTTCGAGTCTACGAGGGAAATGGCGAGTCCTCTGTTCCTGGTGCACCGATCATGGCCTTAAGCCCACGGATCTGACGCATCCTCCGCTGGCGGACTTCTTCTCTGGCTCTTCCGAGACCAAGGCCTAGCCCTCATCACGGTACGCGGTTACTTGTCCATGATTGCGGACACCTATCGTCACCTGGGACGACCCGATCCGGGCGCCTGCAAGGACCTAGCCGACCTTATGGGACACTTCGGCATCCAGCGCCCGACACTCCGCTCGTTCCTTCCTCGCTGGGACCTACCCTGGGTGCTCACGTGGTTGAACTCCGCCCGCTTCGTACCATTACCTTTAGCCCAGCTCGCGGACTTGGCACGCACGACTTGCTTCCTGCTGGCACTTGCTACCGCTTCGCGCGGGAGCGAGCTACAGGCGCCTTCAGCGCGCCCTGCCGGTCTGCAGTTCCGAACAGACGGCTCCGTCCGGCTGCTCACGGACCCGGCCTTTCTGGCAATAACAGGTCTCCTTTAACTCCGCCTCAAGGGATCACCATTAGGCCGCTGAGAGACTGACCCCGGTCCCAGGAGACCAGGCTACAGGATCCCGTGCGCGCCCTTCAAATCTATCTGCGGCGATCTAAGCTCGTCCGCAGGGGGCGGTCGCGCCTCTTCCTACCTCTAAGACCCAAACAGCGTGACATTATAGTCCAGATGATCTCTTCCTGGCTCCGCTGGGTCATACGCTCCGCTAATCAAGAGATAGCCCCTGAGGGAGCTAAGAGGCTGCACATTCTCGCACACGAGGTACGAGCTATGGCCACGAGCGTCGCGTTTGAGCGAAACGGCACTGTCAGGGACATCGTGGCAGCCGTGGGCTGAAACACCGAGTCGGTCTTGCCCGTTCTACCTCCGGGACCTGGCTAGCCAGCGAGACAATCTCGCACTGGTGGGGGACATCGCCGCGACGCAACACTCCCTCCCGGTGCCACCGGCACCGTAGGTATGCACTTCGCTAAAATTGTCGGGAGTGTGCCACGGGGTGGACGGCGTTGTCCTGTTGGGGGAGTTGTGGGCGGCACCCGCCTCCTCTTCGCAATTCTCCCATGTAGTCATGTCATCGGTAATGTTTTTGAGGAAATAAATTCATTTTTCTCTAAAAGGTATTTTTTCGAAAAATACTTACCGATGACATGACTCGGATAACCCTCCCTCCTGCCCCGCTTGCCGCTTTCGAGCGAAGTATCAGACTGAATGGTCTCGTGACCGGATCTGGTAAGGCAGGTATGGGAAGATAACTCTCGGCCCCTCTGGGGGGTTCCCCGAGGGCCTCTCGGGTTGTGTGGGCACACAACGGGCAAGGAGGCTAAAATTGAGCCTAGAAGTAGATATTCCCATGTAGTCATGTCATCGGTAAGTATTTTTCGAAAAAATACCTTTTAGAGAAAAATGAATGTTTTTTCTCAAACACCATTCATAACTTCAGACCCAAACTTTGTACAGAGATACCTGATGATAAGATCTTCCTATGCATACTAGTTTGGATGACCCGTCGGATAGGTCAAGGGTCACAAGAGATCAGGGAATAGCTATTTCTTGACAAAATTGTTTTTTCTCCGATACTATTTATGAAATCAAATCCAAACATGGTCAAGAGAAGACTTTTGTATGTATGCCAATTTTGATGATTCCTCGGAAAGGTCAAGGATTACAAAAGATCAGCAAATAATGTGAAAAAAGTAGAATTTAGCATTTATTACCTTTGCAAAACTTTTCAACCAGACTTGGCACAAAGGTGGCTAATAAGACCATTCTATGCATACTATTTTGGTTCACTGCTCACTAAGGTCAAGGGTCTGGGAGATTTGCCAAAGTGAAAAATGCATGAATTTTGAGAAAACGTCACAGGTTTAAAAGCCACCCAAATTTACGTGTTAAAACTGGATCGTTTATGCACATGAGCCTTAAAGGCCCTGCTACACGAGCCCGGTTTTGAGGCCGATTCCCGATCAGTTTTCGAATCGGTAGGTGATTGGGCCGGACTAAAAAACGTGTGTACTGCCACACATTTCCCGACTTGTTTAGCCGACCGGTTTGAACCGAAGATCAAAGTCGTACCTGTTCTGCAAAATGACTGCTAGTTTTGACAGTGATGATGATGTGCTTGCATTATCAGCAGTTTTGCATCATTGTATTCGGGAAGAGGCGTGCGAAACATCAGCACTGAACGGCGGTGGTACTGCCGATCACAACAGGCGTGTTCCATCATTTGCAAACCATGCTGAAACGACATGATTTGCGAGACGCGCTCTGATTGGTTCAAGCTTACGATCGGGACCGATTTGGAGCGGAAATATAGAGCAGGTTCTAGTCACCCGATTCCCAGCCGATTGGATAATTGACATCATCCGATCGCAAACGGATCGGAATCGGCTTCAAAATCGGGGCACAACCGGCCCGTGTGGCGGGGCCTTAAGGGCTTGCCATTCTTGTTTCGTAAGTTCTTCACCTCTGTTTATCATATTTGCTTTCCTTTTAGTACAGCATGTGGAAATGTGAGGACTGAAACATTTTGCATCGTTTATGAGGGAGGCATGTCCACATGATGCTTAGGCCAGGGTGGAAAGGTGACTGGCTAAAAATTAAGCTAGTTAGGATTTGTGCAATATGTTGAGTGTGTGCAGATAGCGAATGTGAAGTAAAAGATCATTGGGCCAACATTGGCCGCATTTGGCCTGTGCACAGCTGTGTGTGGGCCAACTGCAGCCAATGTTGGCTGAATGACCTTTTGCTGCTGTGATCACTGTCATGCTACATCATGTGAGGACAGTGTCTTTGTCTGCTTCAGTTTGATGTAATGCATTTACATGCTTTCAACCCCTGCCTGGGGGACTTGGGTGGAATTAACTACTTTTTAGTTCCCAGGGTCACCCTGGTCAGCCCCACAGGGTGGGTTTTCCCCTCTATTCTGGGGCATGTGTTTCTGTCTACCCTTGGTCTATTCACCTGTATTTTCCTTTTTTAAACTCTCCCTACTGTCTGCGCTGCCTGTAGCTCTTGAGATTGGATGTGTGTTGCTAAATGGTCTTAGTTTTATTTAGCGTATTAGACCGGCTGGTGACATACATTTAATATGCTGTTTAGTTTTTTTTTTTCACAAACAGTGCAGGCACGTCCTGAGAAAGTCTTGTTGCTGTCAGGACGTTAAGCAATGTACAACCAATTACACTGACACACTTTCAAAAAGAAATCAACATACAACATTGTATGGCAAGTGGTTAGTGTATCATACAACATTAATTCAGTTCAGTCCTCTCTGCGCCGTCTGGTGCTTGAGGCGACTTTTGTCGTTTCCGTAGCAAGTTTCTTTTTACAGGGTGGAGTCGCTAGCCCCACGCCTAACCCTCCTCCTTTATCCTGACTTGGGACAGGCAGTTAAGCCCCCAAAGGGGCCTCCCTGGTGGAGTTATACAACATTAATTTCATGTATTTATTTGCTGCTTTTTACAATGTGTGTGTGTGTGTGTGTGTGTGTGTGTGTGTGTGTGTGTGTGTGTGTGTGTGTGTGTGTGAGAGAGAGAGATATTATTGAAGAATTCATGTCCATGTTCAAACATGCTTTGTAAACATGAACAGTGCAACTGTTCCATTTAAAAAGTGTTCAGTGCATGTATACACAACATACGAAAAGATGGCTGTCAGTAAATTAAAGTTAATGTTGCACACAATAACAGAAAATGTTTTTTCTTGCTTTTTTATGACAAGTTTCTGCATTGGATTAAATTCAGCTCTGACACTAACTCAAGGCAATGAACGACCATGATAGATCAAGGACAGTGTTATAATAATATGGCAACTAAAGGTGCCAGCTAGTCAGACAAATTAACACATTCCACCCCAGGACTGAAATCCACAAATTTTGAAGTTACCCTTAGGGGGACTGTATTACAATAATAGAGGCAGATTGAGCATGATGGTTCAAGGGTGGTGCCAGAATAGCTTGGCGTTTATGGGCGCCAAGCTATTCTGGCACCCCCTCCCCCCACCCCACCCCCCCTTGAACTAGGTGAATTATTATGCTTGATCCATGTCTTGCTGTGGTATGTCGGGTTAAATAAGTTAAAAGTGACACCTCACATCAAAAGATAGAGGTGTCCTATAGCATTGCAAAGGCAATGCTTTACAAGACTTTCGCAGCTATTGATGCGGGGTTTCTTGAGTGATTAACCCTTTCGTTATCAGTAGCCTATTTGGTTGGGGTGATTACTGCAGGAATCGCCTCAACGAAGCATGCTACCGACAGTGGAACTGCTGACTTTCATGGTTGATGTTTTTTTGTTTGTCTGTCTTTTACTCCCTGTGAGGAGTGGGGCTCCGCTATTGTGTGAACTGTAATCTCCCTTTTGTGTGTGAGACCCTAGTAAAAGTTGTACATGTTAGTGGAGGGACAAAACATGTGGCTTGTTTGTGGGTCTTACATTTGATTCTCAGGATCTGTCTAGATTCTAGCGTGTGATGGCAAAGATAAATCCACAGCAGTCAAATCTGTTTTACACATGCACCTGCATTATAATTCCATTCATCTCTTGAAGTTTAATCCAACAGCTATATTTCCCAAAGTTTGGAGGTGTCACCTACCCACTATGTACCAGGTGCAGGAGATGGATCGACCATGATAATTCAAGCATAGTACCAGATTAGCTTGGCGCCAAGCTAGTCTGGCAATATGCTTGAATTATCATGGTCAATCCATCTCCTGCAGCAATGCGTAAGGGCTTAATGTGTTAACTCTTGACTTCTACTGATGAGACCATTCAGCAGAAAAGACTTGTAACTGTCCGTCTTTTCTGCCGATTGGTATCGTCAGTAGAATTCAAGACATGCAATTAGGTGTTAAGCATGCTCATAGTATCAGTGGTTCAGGCACCAGTTAAACTTATATTACGTGAGTTGTACTTTACACTTCGAGGTATGTAGCTCAAGTAGACATTAGGCGACTTGAACATAGTCCAGCAGCTTTTCGCAATTTCTGCAGAGGTAAGTAGTTCGTCAAAAGAGTAACAATGGTTTAGAGGTACGAAACGAAAGTACTAATGCCATATAGTTTATGCATGGCAACAATATTTGTCCTTAGGATGGAGACATTTTTGTAGAAGTGTTTTTCGAAAGCTATTTTTCGATGTGAGGGAACCAGTCCTCGTACACGGCCCAGATAAGGTGCAAGACATTTTTTGTGCATAACATTGAAAATTTCGAGCATACAAGTTACACGTTTATTCCAGTGAGTAAATTAAAATCATCAGCAAGTAAACATGCATAATATTTACGATAAAATAATTTAAAAAGTAATATTTTTAATGCCGTAAGCATACTCGCGTCGCTAGTTTCAAAATGGCGGTCAGCGAGATGCCTTCGAAAGAAGTCGATCAGACGCGCACGGTTAATCAGCTTTACTTTGCTCCTGAAGTGAAACAGAGATTATTTTGGATTTGAACTTTGAAGTACATCTTATCAACGTCAAATACGTTATTTTTCCTGGTCTTGAAAACAGCCTTTCCCATAGAACTCGGGTCTCATTTGTGGGAGGAAAGCATATCGAAAGTAAACTACCTTAGTCGTGCATGTTGTGCATTGTGTCTGCCGACCATCTTCAACATTCTGCAGACTTTATGTCCGGATACAACATGCATGTTGTTCGTCCATTTTCCAGCCTAACGGCTCTAAGTGTAGGTCTGCTCTTTTGTTATTAGTGGAGATGGGATTTTTAACTGGTCAAGCAACTCTTATCCGACTGGTCTTAAGCACAAGCCAGGCAGAGTGAAATCCATCTCCGAACCGTTTCCATCTAAATCACCTTGTTCAGCTAAACACCTAAATATAAAAATTGTAGTTTTTGCAACCCATTCAACCAATCCACACTCAAGTACTCACAAAAACTCACTATGATCAAGCTTTATCGGTACTGCATGAGACACAATACAGGTAGTAACCCTCTCCATTGTATTACATGTTTTATTTATTTATTTATTATTGATTCATTTATGTATTCACTTACATATATATTTATTATTTATCCTTTTAATTATGGATGGAAGGAATTCCTTGATGTACATGATCGCTGGTGGTATGGTGGTGGCCACGAAGGAGAGGAAATTATTTTTCAATATGCATACATCTGTGCATGTTCATAATCTATCCATAGGTCCCAGGTATCCCCGACTTATTTTATTTATTAATTTATTATTTTTTAAATTTATTTATTTACTTATTTGTTTGTTTGTGATGTATGTTTGCACATACACATCAGCATACAAGATGAGAACATACATGTACACATATATGGTAATAGGTGCATAACACCTGCTCCCCACCCCACATACAAAACCACAGAACGCCCATTAAAAGACATGCAAGTCTGTGCATGTTCATAATATATCCCTTACTTGGTATTCATGTCCCAGGTATCTTTGATTTATCTTATTTTATTTATTAAAATTTATTATTTATTTTTATTTGTTTGTAAAGTAGGTTTTATACATATGCTGATGTTCTCATACACTTACATGGTAATACTGCCCACTCCCAACCCCACTCCACAACCACAGAACACCCACTAAAAGACAAGTACATCTGTGCATGTTCATAATCTATCCTTTACTCAGAATTCATATGGCCCATGTATCTTGACTTATTTTATCTTATTTATGTAACAGCCACGAGATGACATTAGTCGCCTGCTCGGCATTAAACCCAAATAACTATTTATTTAAATTATTTATTTATTTACTTTTGTTTGTTTGTAATGCAGGTTTTGTACATACACATCAGCATACAAGAAGAAAATATACACATATATATAGAATTTTAGATGGCAATAGGTGGCATACCGCCCGCTTCCAACCCCTACCCAAATACACACACAAAACCGCAGAGCACCTACCCAAAGACATGCACATCTGTGTATGTTCATAATCTATCCTTTACCTAGCATGCATATGTCCCAGGTATCTTAGACTTACTTTATCTTATTTATTTAAATTATTTATTTATTTTTGTAATGTAGGTTTTGTACATACACATCAGCATACAGGCTAAGAACATACACCATGATGCCTCTGTGCATGTGGCCACCAGTACTATTCTGTCAGATCTGTTGCACCCAGCCAATGATCTCTTCGAGCTTTTGCTCTCTGGCCGGCGGTTCCGTGCTTTGAAAGCCAGAGCCTCTCGATTCAGGTGCAGTTTCTTTCCAGAAGCTGTCCTCAGTACAGCACCATCCATGGAACAACGTGATTCCATGATTTGTGACATATGACTGATTAGTGTTTAATATTGTGAGCACCATTCATTTGGAAGTTAAGCACTATATAAATGTACATTATTATTATTATTATTATCTATCGTTTAGTGCTCTATACAGGATGATCGCCAACTGAGTGTATGACATGATGAATGCCCTACAAGTGAGGATGTATTTTACTGTCGCCATGCCACACAAAAATCCTTATAACGTTTTACTTGGTGAATAAATGTCCTATACATGTACATTGTCATAGGTGCCATACCGCTCGCTCCCAACCCCACTCCAGTTACACACACAAAACCGCAGAACACCCACCAAAAGAATGTATACCTGTGCATGTTCATAATCTATCCTTTACTTAGCATTCATATGCCCCAGGTATCTTTGACTTACTTTATCTTATTCATTTAACCATCATGAGGGTGGCCGTAGTCGCCTGTGTGGCGTTAAACCCAAATAACTATTTAAATTATTTATTCATGTTTTTGGGTAATGTAGGTTTTGTACATACACAGTAATAGGTGCCATACTGCCCCGCTTTCAACCCCACCCCACATACAAAACCGCAGAACACCCACAAAAGACATGCACAATTGTATACTGATGGGCATAAGCCATTAGTGGACTGTAAAACCTATATACATGTGTATATAGAGATTTGAGATTTAAAAAGTGGCTTGTATTGACTGCCTGTATTTTAGCCTAACCTAAAAATCTCATGTGTACAGTTAATCACACTGCACATGCAGCCATCAGTTCTGTGAAAAGTAATGTTGGCCTCATGCAGTGATGCACAGGGGCACCAAAACTTACAGATAAGGCCACACCTGATAACAATAACAGAACTAATATGCATACTCAGCCACTAGTTCTGTAAACAGCATCTTTGTAAACAATACTAGTGGCCAAATGCACACATACATTATAGATGACGCCACCACTGATCACTTCAAACAATAGGCTGCCCAGTTCACATTGATAAGGAAAACCGCAGAACACCCACAAAAGACATGCACAATTGTATACTGATGGGCATTAGTGGGCTGTAAAATCTATATATATATATATATATATATATATATATATATATAGAGATTTGAGGTTAAGAAAGTGGCTTGTATTGACTGCCTGTATTTTAGCTGCTCACCTGAAAATCTCATGTGTACAGTTAATCACACTGCACATGCAGCCATCAGTTCTGTAAATAGTACTGGTTGCCACATGCACAGGGGCACCAAACTTAAAGGTGAGGCCAAAACTGCCACCTCAAACAAAACGATACCTACACACACATGATATCAATGATACAGTCAACCTCCATGTGCGATAGTCAGGACAGGTTTAAAGTATGGGACTGTAAATCTTACAGCGAAATGTCAAAGCCAGTAAGAAAATAATATAACAGCAGCAAGTACATGTATTTTGTAAATCACTCAAATAAAACATGAGAACTCATCGAGGCCAATGGTGTTATGATGGGTGATGGAAACACTGAAAGAAATAGTATGTGCACAATATTATAAAGTATGTGCCTCCCCCCCCCCCCCCCTCCCTTTAAATGCCACCACTGATCACTTCAAACAATAGGTTGCCCAGTTCACATTGATAAGGAAAACCACAGAACACCCACAAAAGACATGCACAATTGTATACTGATGGGCATTACTTGCCATTAGTGGGCTGTAAAACCTATATATAGAGATTTGAGGTTAAGAAAGTGGCTTGTATTGACTGCCTGTATTTTAGCTGCCCACCTAAAAATCTCATGTGTACAGTTAATCACACTGCACATGCAGCCATCAGTTCTGTAAATAGTACTGGTGGCCACATGCACAGGGTCACCAAACTTAAAGGTGAGGCCAAAACTGCCACCTCAAACAAAACGATACCTACACACACATATCAATGATACAGTCAACCTCCATGTGCGTTAGTCGGGACAGGCTTAAAGTATGGGACTGTAAATCTTACAGCGAAATGTCAAAGCCAGTAAGAAAATAATATAACAGCAGCAAGTACATGTATTTTGTAAATCACTCAAATAAAACATGAGAACTCATCGAGGCCAATGGTGTTATGATGGGTGATGGAAACACTGAAAGAAATAGTACGTGCACAATATAAAGTATGTGCCTCCCCCCCCCCCCCCCACCCTTACTTTAAATAGCTGTTCATCACAAAGCATATCTCATTCATTTGATCACTCTGTGTTACCTGTCTCCGTTTTCTTTCTCGTTTTAATCCCCAAATATATGAGTGTCAGTGCTAATGCCAGCTGCTAAGAATCTTGCAGCAAACTGCAATAATGCAGACAAACTTTAAACTATGCAGCAGCAAAATAGTTCCTCTTTTGTGCAATAGGCTACTGCTAGCAAGATAGGGTTTAATTTTAAACAAAGCATTGCATGAACTTCCAAGCGTGTTCAGATTGTGCTGTGTATTTTTTACGTGTCAAGTGTACTGTACCATCAGTGATCACTGATCGAGACTGCATGGCACTGATCGCACATCACAACATAGCTTGCCAGTACTTAACTGATTGAATTAAGTGTTACAGTATAATAATAATTAATCAAGTTCCGAAACTTTGTTCAGCCATGACAGTTACAACCTAGTGGTGTGGCACTCTTTTACAGCATGCAACATGTTGCACTTCGGACATAGGTTTCGAAGATAGCCTTTTTTGTTTCTTTTTCTTTTTTTCTTTTTTTTTTTGCTGTGGTGTCGAAATGAAACGGGCAAAGCGATGGTAAAGTGAATGAAAATAAACGTGACAAACCTTTATCAAGATGTAAAAATGCACAAAGCAACGTTGCATGTTCGCCTTTTTGGGAAACAAACACGCTTCTGTAGAACAAATCAAAAAGAACTCGCCGGTACATCGAAATTTATCGCAGGGAAATCCGCGTGTGCCGATGTTTTGATCACGTGATCAGTTTGGGATACCTTATTGTTGAGTAACGATATTTGAGTTCAAGGCAAGCCTTTTCGTAACTGCTTCTTCTCTTAATATACCTAAGTGTGCAAATTTTATTAAAAAAAAAATAAATGAAATTCTTTTAAGTGACATATAGTGCATACTATCACTGAATACAGGAACAATGAGACCCGCGTAAACTACTGATCCCCTGGGAACATGGCTGCGAATGTCCTGGTTTCGTCTGCAGGCGAACTAGAAACAAAATGTGCTACAGAAAAATGTCTCCATCCTCCGGCGGTTTAAAACGAGTGCGCACTGCTTTTATTCAAACTAGACTTCATTTTGATATACCCAAACCTTTGTTACTCTCTAGAAAATCACTATCTCGTAAACGGCTGATCGTCTATGAAGGGCAGCTGCTAGACTAACAGAACGCAGTGAAACAAACGAGGGGCACTAACCGCGGCTAGTCTTCCCGCCAATTCTGATGCTCCCCCCTGGTACGTTCAGCGCCTCTGAGATCATCAACGCATTAACTCATTCAGCCCCGACACACCACAGCAAGACATGGATCGAACATGATAGTTCACACCTTCTCTCTCTCTCTTCGCTCTCTATCATCATCTCTCGACCGACCGACCGACACACCGGCCACAGAGACAGACACACAGTAAACTCTACAATATGATTTTCATGCTAAATACTAAGCAAATACTGGTATTCACACGGCGAAGGGGCACGCCTCACTGATTCAGTTATAAGCCGACTGTACACATTCCGACATGTTCTCTCGCGCTCTCTCCTATCGGTCCAGCAGATCAGAGAGAGCGTGAACAACCAGAGGAAAAAAAATGTTGCAGAATCTTCTGGTTCTGGTAGGGACCCCGGAATATCCTGGTTCTGGTACGGATGGACCTGTAACTACGCCCTGATGGTAAAAGTTGGAAAAGCTCATTGCCCCGCCAGGGTGGGTGGATTGATTGATTGATTGTACATTGCTTAACGTCCCGACAGCAACAAGGCTTTCTCAGGACGTGCCTGCACTGCTTGTGAAAAAAAAAAAACAACCAACTAAACAGAACATTGAATGTATGTCGCCAGCCGGTCAAACACATTAAATAAACCTAACACATGGGGCCTAAATAAAGCTAAGACCATTTAGCAACACACATCCAATATCAAGAGCTACAGGCAGTGCAGACAGTAGGGAGAGTTTAAAAAAGGCAAATACAGGTGAATGGACCTCGGGTAGACAGAAACACATGCCCCAGAATAGAGAGAAAAACCCACCCTGTGGGGCTGACCAGGGTGACCCTGGGAACTAAAAAATACCTAACCCCACCCAAGTCCCCCAGGGCAGACCCGGGTGGGGTGCCAGGGTGGGTGGAATCACTGGAGATAAGACTTGCTCTAAGTAAAAGACGCTGCTGGTACAGTGTGTCCAGGCTAGGAAGATCTTTGCCTATGATTTTTTGAAGCGGTCTTGACCACCCTGCTCAGTCCGATTTTCACCTTCTTTGCTGCCTTTTACTTTGAGCGGAAAAGCTGTATCACACACGTGTGATACAGCCTCTCCTGGCTGCCCCAGGGGTGATTTACACCTCTCCTCCCCCACCCCTTGGGGCATCATCGGCCTATCGGATGCCCCTGGGTTGTGATTAGGTGTGTGCCAAAGACCAGCTGACAAAATCTTCAGTAGTTTTCCGAGAGAGTCGAATGGTTTTTTAAGCAAGGAGCATTCACGGTGATCGACTTTGAATTCTACTATTCTGACCCTTTCGAGTGCCTGAAGACTTTTCCATTGAAGACTCGTCAGTGTGACATTTTAGTATGAAATGTTTTTTAAATGTATTTACATTTTCGTCTTAAGACCTTTCTTTCAGACTGGCTGGCCAGATTTTTATCCATCCCGCCGTGAGATGGCCTTAGTCACCTGCTCGGCGTTAAACCCAAATAAGTAACTAACAAACACACACACGTGACATGCTGACACACACACACACACACACACACACACACACACACACACACACACACACACACACACACACATATCAAATATTAAAACGACCGGAGACTGAAACAGAGAGAAATAAACACAGCAGGTTGCATAAACAGCAAAGGTTAATCCCATTTGCAGATTTCTGACCTGCACCAAAAATTAATATGGTCAACTATACTAATGGTCAAAACTTAAGGGCCACTTTTTATCTCACAAACCAGATAGGTGAGGCTAGCGCTGGCGGAATTGTATGCAAACCAAGGGGAATCACAGCGCTAGACAGACAACAGTTAGATCCCCTGCCCTCGCCTATCAGGCACCCAATCGCCAGCCCACAGAGAAATACGCAGGTATAGAATAAGACGATCATTTCCATCCTCAAACGAATGGATCAGGTCTCTTATATAACCCATGTCTTTCTCCGGAACTTAGGAAGTGGGCAGGAGAAACATACATACACAAACATGAAGGTGCGCTACTATATGTGGTCGGGTAAATACCCTGATTTCTCAGAGTAGATGCACAGAACATTACACAACAATGTAACGATACAAATTTGCCTCGAGTTATAGATACTCACAAACCAGATAGGTGAGGCTAGCGCTGGCAGAATTGTATGCAAACCAAGGGGAATCACAGCGCTGGACAGACAACAGTTAGATCTTAAGACCTTTCTTTTTATCGCAGACGCACCGACAATACCACACAAATAATGTAACAATACTTGGGAGTCAGTATTTTGCTAATTTATTCAGTAACAATTTCATTTAAGTTTTGAGTAAACCAAGCAATTGTAACAACAGCAGCACGTTAGAATGTTCACCCACCCCTTATCTGAAAAGTCACACAAGACTGGTCCAGTCAGTAGCGAGTGTACCCACCGTTTGCAGCCAAGAATTCAATGCAGCGTTGACGCATGGAGTTCACGAGGGTTCGGAGAACATGTTGTGGGATCGCTTCCCACTCTTGATGCAGGAACTGAGTCAGCTGGGGGACGCCTTGAAGTGGGGGGGGGGGGGGGTGGTGGGTGGTTGCTGACTACACGTTGCTTCAGCACGTCCCAGAGGTGCTCGATGGGAGCCAGATCAGGCCGGTGAACGAGCTGGCCACTCCATCCTCATGATGCCCCGTTGCTCAAGGTACTCATCCACCACACGGGTGCGATGAGGTCGAGCGTTGTCGTCCTGCAGAACAGCATTGTCGCCTATGGCTTGGAGAGCTGGCTGGATGAGGGGCTGCACATCTCGACCCGATAGCGATGTCCTTTCGGGGTGCCTCGGATGACGTGGAGGGGGGTCCTGCCTTCCCTGCTGAAGCCTGCCCAGACAATGACTGATCCTCCTCCGTAGCGATCCACCTCTTGGACGCATCCATCCGTGAATCGCTCGCCCTGGCGTCTCCAGACCCTCACCCTGCCGTCGTTGAATGACACTGAACCGTGACTTCTCAGTAAACAGAACCTGAGTCCACTGGAGTCTGTTCCACCTCACATGTTGACGACACCAGGCAACCCGGGCTCTGCGATGAGCTGGAGTGAGGGGTATTTTCACTGCTGCTCTGCATGAAGCCAGGCCAGTTTCGCGCAGACGTCAGCAGACTGTGCTTCTGCTGACGTTAACGTTTGCAGCTTGCATCAGTTGACGTCGCAGAGTGGTTGACGTGACATTTCGGTCACGCAGAGCCGCCACACAGAGGTATCCGTCCTCCCTTCAGCTGGTGCAGCGCGGGCGTCCTGAGCTGGGTCGTCGTTCTGCCCTTCCAGTTTCTTGGAATCGTGCCAGCAGCATCTGGATCACTGAATGGGACACCCCAAGACGTCTCCCAACTTTTTGTCCGGAAATTCCATCCTGCAGCCATGCTAGCGCCCAGCCTTGATCTACTGGCGTTAGGCTTCGTCGTGGTGGCATGGTTAGGAAAGTGACAACTATGCCCCTACTGTACTGGTATTTATAGCGAAACAGAAGTGCTCAGTGTTCACGACTGACCCCTTTAGCACTTGCATCACGACTTTACCGAGTTTTTCCACCTGCCTGCCTTTGCACGCTTGCCAAAATCGCACAGCTTTTCACAAAAACTGACGATGTTTTACGTGCATTTGACACGTTCGTGGAAATTGATGAATTGTTGTCTATTGTTCCCTGTACAGTGGACTGTCTAAGGTCAACTTTTAACCCATTTGGATCGAAAGAACATTGTATTTTATTAGCGTACTTGCGACGATAAAGAATGACACAAAAATGTGGGGTGGCCCTTATTTTTTTACCATTAGTATATTTCATCATTCTGTTGTTTGTATCTGCTGCACCTATCCTCAGAACAACAGCCTCCAGTCAGGTCTGGCTTGTTTGTTGTGTGTCCCCACACCCAAAGATTATCAAATTACTTGTGCTGCTGTTTTCGTGACACAGTATTTTGCGTTGATCTGATATAATGAGGAGCAAAAGAAATGCGACATTTTTGCAATCATCGGAAACACTTTAAGTGTTTCCGACGATTGCAAAAATGTCCCATTTCTTTTGCTCAGTATACATTAGATGCCGGCTTTATCTAATGCTTTTTGTGCTAGTGTGTGCTTAGTGCCGTAAGGTCCAAAATCACAGACCAGCACCTAATTCATACAATCTGTGCCGGGCTGTGTGAAGAAACGACAAGCAAGCTGCACCTGACTGAGGATTAGTCTTAGTGTACCAGATACAAACAACACGTAGATAGAGTAAAGCTGTGTAGATTTTCGCTGGGTAGATTTGCGTTTCAGATTTGCGCTGAAACAAGGTAAAACTTAGCCCTGCAGCGCACTGTGCGGCGCACGGACCATGCGATTATCTTTTGCTGTATCGTCTGATGTATAATCATATGTGCAGAGTAGCAGGACAGTTTGGAAGATAGGCATTGCTATGCTAAAAACCTTTATCCTGATTAACCCATTCAGCCCTGACGCCCAAGCTAATCTGGCACTACCATTGAATTATCATGGTCGATCCATCGCCTGCAAATGGTGCGTAGTCGTTAGATGACGCCTCCAAAATTTGGCAAATACGGCCGTCGGGCTGAATGAGTTTAAAAACGTTTCATCATCATCATCATCATCATCTCTCTCTCTCTCTCTCTAATCTCCCTACCCCAACCCACCCACCCCTCTGATTCACACAAACACCAAATTAGATTCCTTCTGCGAATGAAGATAAGTAGCGACTGATCTCTCTGTTTGTTTGTCTATTTTGACAAAGTGTATTTACCCGAAATATTAATAAATTGTGTTGTAACCGTCTTTTCTAAGCGTGTTTCTTTCTCCGTTGGGTACTTCTTCACACAAACACCGTTACGCTTGCATGCTTTCTAGCCATATGTGGCCTAAGTATCGATCTCATTATGAAAGGACACCTAGTTTTCATAAAAAGCGTGGATCAAGGTGAACTTTCGTGTTCTTAGCATGCGTCCACTCCTTCTACAAGTTAATGGCGTTAATTGACATTTAACTCATTGTGTCCCAGGTACGAAATAACCACATTTTTGAGTTGTCCGCTGAGGACTGCACTACAATTCAGGAGACAGATCGACCATGATAGTTCAAGGGCGGTGCCAGAATAGCTTGGCGCCTTATAGGCGCCAAGCTGTTCTGGCACCCCTCCCCCCTCCCCCGTGAACTATCATGGTCAAACATTACCTTGCTGTGGTGTATCGGGGCTGAATGAGTTCATGACGTTCACGCGCGTCGGGCAAAAGGCCATTAGTGACGGATGCACGGACCAGAGCACGCAGACCAAACCACGGGGACAAAAACAATGCCAGGGGGCAGGGTGGGTGGGTGCACATGCTATCAGATTACTGCTGCATAACAACACGTAAATACTGAGTCACAACTGAGGTGATTATGACTCGTCGATGTTTTTGTTATTTAACACATTCTGCCCCAGGACCGAAATCCCCAGATTTTGAAGCTACCCTCTGAAGGAGTGTATTACAGTTCTAGAGACAGATCGATCTATGTCTTGCTGTGGTGTGTCGAGGCTCATTGAGTTAAGACCTCGAAACCCGGGATAAAAGCACACTTTTTAAATGTTCAGTCCTTTTCTAAGTGAGACAAATAAGGATATGACGGAGGTACGTGCTAACCTCTTCATTGCCGAGAAAAAAACGTAACAAAATCTAAACGCATGAGACATAGATCCCCATGAGCGTCAATGTCTCTTGCTAAGACCAATTTGCATGTATGTTCCTTTGATCATAGTGACTTTTGGTCGTGGAACTGATGAACAACCCCCCCCCCCCCCAAACAAACAACAACAAAAAATCCAGAAATATTAGATACGTTCAGTGGCAGGGAAGGGGTTAAGGTATGTCTTAGCAAAGCAAGAGACATAGACCTTCATGAGCCCGTGCAATCTGCAGGGGCTCATGAGGAACGATGTCTTTTGCAGCCGAGAGATGTTTTCATGCTGGTCTCCCCAAATAGCTCCAGGCTAGCGTTCCGAAAGGTGATGTTGGCGGCGCCCAAACTTTGTCACGTCAAGCCCTGTGGGCTAAGAGGCCAACAACTAGAATCGAAAAACCCCCGCTATTTTTAACTCATTCAGCCCTGACACACTACAGCAAGACATTAATCGAGCATGACAGTTCAAGGGTGGTGCAGAATAGCTTGGCGCGCATAGGCGCCAAGCTATTCTGGCACCACCCTTGAACTATCATGCTCGATCTGTCTCTACAACTGTAATACAGTCCTTCAGAGGACAACTTCAAAATTTGGGGATTTCAGTCCTCGGGTAGAATGTGTTAATTTGCTCAATGAATCAAGGGAAAAATACTGGCATATGAGATACGATTTGCACAACGTTCATTTTTGGCATGGGCTTTGGAGAGCAGCTTGTTTTGTTAAATTTACTCTGAGTTTGAAAATGTGTGTCATAGGTACGTAATAAACTGTCTGCATCAACAGCATGAAGAAAAAACATCGGCAGCCCCTAAAGAACAACAATAAACAGAGGAGACAGAACACCAACATCCACAACACCAGTCACCACCAGCAGCAACACTGAACTACCCCCAACAAAAACAACGACGCATTGGACGTTCAAAGCGGCAAGCCTGCAGTAAGAAAGTTAACTTGCAGGCAGTTCTAAGTTCTTCTAACGCATATAATCACTTGTATACATACTTATTAGTTTACCATACTTATCTTTAATCCTTAGACAATTTGAACAACGGTCAACCGCAAGAGGCATAGATCCCCACGAGCCCCCGCAGTTGCGGGGGCTCATGAGGATCTATGCCTCTTGTTGAAGCCACTTCATATCTATGCTCTTTTGACGGCTGGGGATCTCCTTAACGTTGAATTTACGAGGAATGATCAGAAAGTAATGATAGTTGTGCCGTAAAACCGAGACAGTTGGTCCAATTTACTAGATATTTTCACATTTTATACTAGCATCATCCTCCACTGTTCATCATTTTTTTTAAATGCAAAATTTCAGCTACTTCAGGCAAGATTGAAAGGTGACGTGGTATTCTGATAAAGGTCAGGGTCGGACTTGTGTATTTACGGCATTTGCTTTTGGAAGCGGGAATACTCCATCCTGCCAGCCTCTTTTTCAGTTTAAGGAACAACCAAAAGTCGCATTGGTCAAAGCAAAGAACGTATGATGGTTGAGCCGGAAGAACACGAATGTTATGTTCCTCTGTGTAGGACACAGTGAAGTTTGCTCGTTCCAGGCTGAAATTTGACAGTCAAACCAGTACTGTCTTCAAAGTTCTATCGTTCAGAGTTATAATGCACAATCCACTTGCAGTCAGTGACAGACAATACACAAGTAACATAATTATCAAACAACTGTAATTTGTTTTGATTTTGATAGGAATTTCTTAAACTTTTACTCTTTTAAAAACGTAGAAGTAAATTTATTATCTTGGAGAGTCCACTGTTTTCAAGCGCAGCTGTTTAGTACATCACTTTTTCCAATGACGTCACATCAGTAGCGGCCTTGCTGAAGATGCCAGCCCCAAATTGTGCATGAATAAAGGACAGGCTGAAATCTGTTTTGCTAATAATCTATTACGTGACGTAAATAGTTTACAAATGGCGACCCAACTATCATTACTTTCTGATCATATCAGTCTCGTACAATGACGTCAAAAATGCAAACTGCGTCACCTAGCGGTGAAGATGTAATCTATGTTCTTCAATCCCGCTTCTTTCTTTTCTGTCTGCACAAGGCATAGATCCTCATGAGCCCTTGCAGCTACAGCCTATTCCTCTTGCTGGTGGACTATTAACTGAAGAAACTGAACCCCTTCGCTGTCAGTGATCACGTATTTCGCGTCAGAAACCACTGCACACTGTCCGACAATCACTTGCTTAACAATGCAAAATTTCCTTTGTTGAAATTTACGACGGAAAGGAGTTGTCTAGACGGGCCTTACGATAAAAAGAAGACCTACTATGTGTGCTCCTGTCCGTAAGGTCCAAAATCACAGACCAGAACTCTAACGTCTGACGGATGACTGACGCATGGCAGTTACCTGTATGGCGGAACATTCTGATGAATGAATGGTATGCCGGTGATTTCGAAACGTGGTCTAATTTCTGATGTTATGAAGGCGTTTTACGAAAAAAAAAAAAAAAAAAAAAATGGCGAAAGAGAAGGGGTTCAGTTTCTTCAGTTAATAGTCCACTAGCAAGAGGAATAAACTGTAGCTGCAGGGGTTCATGAGAATCTATGCCTTGTGCAGACAGAAAAGAAAAAAAAAGCGGATTGAAGAACATAGATTACACCTTCATCGCCAGGATACGCAGACTGCGTTTTTGACGTCATTGTCATTGTACGAGGTCTGACCAGAAAGTAATGATATTTGGGTCGCCATTTGTAAAATACTTAAGTCACGTTACAAAATATTGCTCATGCTGGCTGACTATTAACTCATTCAGCCCGACGGCCGTATTTCCCAAATTCTGGAGGCGCTAGTTAAGGACTATGCACCAGTTGCAGGAGATGGATCGACCATGATAATTCAAGGGCAGTACCAGATTAGCTTGGCGCCGACAGGCGCCAAGCTAATCTGGCACTACCCTTGAATTATCATGGTCGACCCATCTCCTGCTGTAGTGCGTCAGGCCTGAATGGGTGAACTGAAGAAACTGAAACCCTTCCGGCTCTGCCAGTGATCAGGGATTTCGCGTCAGAAACCACCGCGCACGGACCGACAATGGCGTCAAAAACACAAACTGAATGGGACCAGAAATAGGCGTAAAGTGCACAGGACCAACAAAAGATATAAATCCTCATGAGCCCCCGTGAATGCGGGGGCTCATGAGGATTGATGCCTCTTGCAGTTGGGCCACTCTTCAAAGCTGCGTAACACAAGGGTCATACTCAGTCTCAAATGAGTGTTTTTGAGTAAACCTTTCCTACCGATCAGCTGTGTTGCTGATACCGATCCGCAGGGAATTGAAAAGAAATAAAATTCACTTCAAAACACGACGTCTTTGTTTTGCGTTTTTACGCCTGAAATTGTCAAAAAGTTGCCCAAAATGGCGGATGGAAATTTGACGTGCATTGAGACCTTCAGTTTCTCTTTTTATGTACCAAATCTGACTGAGTTTCAATAGAAAGTCTAAACCCGCTGTTTTCTGCTGTTTGTAAACTGAAGTGAGTGTGTGATTTATTTTCTCCACAAATTAACTCCCATACCTTGCGCCGTTTTGGGCCAGTGAGAAAAATATCCGTCCAAGGTAACGCGTGTTTCCGCCACACATGTCAACCAATAGGCACCGTTTCTTTTCACTACACGTATGAAGACATAACTATTTTTATCCTGAAACCTTGGGAGATGTGTTAGAAACGTGTAGGTCGTGATAAAATTGTCAATGAAACAAATACATACTTTTTTTTCGAGAGTTTTTAAAATGTTATCGACGATCGTTTCCTGTTTTCGCTGTTACGTTGGACTACATTATTTTCGCATTATACGATAGAAAACCTACAGCCCACGAACGATGTTACATATGAATAGCTTCCGGTTGTCAGCGGAAGGCTAGCAGTTCACTCTGTCAGTCTGAAAGACATTCGGAGAGAGAGCGCGAAGCTCGAATGAATTTGGTTTTCTTCATACTGCCAAATGTTACGTTGGAACATCGCATCTTTACCACACCACAAAAACATGCAAATGCATGAATGCAAATATTCATTTTTTTCTTACATAAAATGATGATTTAAATCTTTATTTATAAGAAAACACAGAAAAATAAAATTTAGAGGTATTTGATTTTTTTGGTAGTCAATGTCACTTTTGGTACACAGCATTAGAGTGCTTAAAAAAATGTAGAATTTTCTTTGTTCACTGAAAATTTACAACGGAAAGGAATTGTCTAGACGGGCCTTACGACAAAAAGAAGACCTATTATGTATGCTCCTGTCCGTAAGGTCCAAAATCACAGACCAGAACATACTAATGTCTGGCGGATGACGCATGGCAGTCACCTGTTTGGCCTGGATTCTGATGAATGAGTGATTTCGAAACGTGGTCTGATAATTCCTGATTTTATGAAAGCGTTTTATTATTTTAAAAAAATAAAATAAAACTAAGTTAAGCGACCTGTTCCTGACAGTAAAGGGTTAACTCATCGCCGCGTATCCGTAGGCGGCACGTCTCGAATGAGTTAATAGTTCGCAATATATCATTTATACGTGGGGCACTCGTTGAGTATCTGATGTGCTTTACTGGTGAGGTTTGACCACGCGAGTGCGATGTCAGCATGTAGAGTAACTTCTTCTGAGATGTTACAGAGTGACCCACGCTGCAGCTGGCGTTTAATCATGCAGGGAGAAATTGGCGCCCGTAAACACTCGGTGGCCAGTTTTAACGGTCTACACCTCGGTGCACCGCTGACATCCGTCAGACGTTAGTATGTTCTGGTCTGTGATTTTGAAGATTACGGACAGGAGCACACATAGTAGGTCTTCTTTTTATCGTAAGCCCGTCTAGACAACTCCTTTCCGTTGTAAATTTTCAACAAAGGAAATTCCACATTTTTAACTCGTTCGAGACGTGCCGACTACGGATACGCGGCGGTTCGCCGCGTATCCGTAGGCGGCACGTCTCGAATGCGTTAAACAAGTGATAGTCGTTCAATGTGCGGTGCTTTCTGACGCGAAATCTGTGCCGGATAACTGGCCTCTAATGAGAAGAGACTAGACACTTTGGTCAGATTTTCAGAACTCAGTGACGGGCAACATTTTCTCTATTATTTAAAACTTAGAGGTCCATGTCTGTTTATATTTTACCAGTGGAGCGCGCAGTAAGTGCAAAGTATCTGGTAAGAAATTCTGTTTTCCAAGTGTTAAATCCTGTTTATGAGAGGCGGCCAACTCTCAGCGGCCAGAACATCTTGTTGTTTATTCTTGAAAATGCCAGTGACCACAAAGACGAGGAAGAAAACATTCTTGTTCTTCCTCAACCATCATACGTTCTTTGCTTTGACCAATGCGACTTTTGGTTGTTCCCTAAACTGAAAAAAAGGCTGGCAGGACGGAGTTTTCCCGCATCCAGGACCCAGCAAAAGCCGAAAATTCACAAGTCTGATCCTGACCTTCATCAGAATACCGCATCGCCTTTCAACCTTTGCCTGAAGTAGCTGAAATTTTGCATAATGAACAGTGGAGGATGATGCTAGTATAAAATGTGAAAATATCTAGTAAATCGGACCAACGGTTTCGGTTTTACGGCACAACTGTCATTACTTTCTGATCATTCCTCGTAAATTCAGTGTTAAGGAGATCCCCAGCCGTCAAAAGCGCATGGATATTAATTGGCTCCAACATGAGGATAGTTCCTCATGAGCCCCCGCAACTGCGTGGGCTCATGGGGATCTATGCCTCTTGCGGTTGACCGTTGTTCAAATTGTCTAAGGAGCAACGGTAAGTATGTTAAACTAATACGTATGTATACAAGTCATTATGTGGGTTAGAAGAAATTAGAACTGCCTTCGATTTAAATTTCTTACTGCAGGCTTTGAACGTCCAAGGAGTCGTTGTTTTTTCTCTTCAGTGTTGAAAACTTACAACTGCATTCCTTGTACACTAAAATGTATGTGATAGATTAACCGTTCAGTGCCGCGAAAAATAACAATTTAAACATAACCAGCTGCAAGAGGTATAGATCCTCATGAGCCCCCGCAGTTGCGGGGGCTCATGAGGATCTATGCCTCTTGCTGACTCTACTTTGAATCCATGTTCCTAGGACAACAGGGCTTGTTGGTGTTGAACTGACGAAGACTGCAGAGATACAGATACCCTCAACGGGTACTGAACGTGTTAACCACTTGACTGCTACTGACCATATCGCTCGGCGGAAATGACGCGTAACTACGTCATGACCTCACTACGTAACTACGTCATGACCGTACTACGTAATTACGTCATGACCCCACTACGTAACTACGACGTGACGTAACTACGCGTCTTTTCCGCCAAGCTATATCGTCATCAGCAGTCAAAGGGTTAAACCGTGCTAACCAAAGATACAACATGTGCGTGATGGTCTGTGGTTTCTGTTTGGAACACACGGAAACTTACACGGGCATACACCGCAAAACTGGTGGTTGCAAGGGCAACAAGAGCGAAAAGAATTCTATGCATTTCCATTGTGTGGCTGACGGTGTCTGATGCATGAAGTAATAGGCACTTTGAAATAAAGAAAAATAAATAGGTAATAAGTCATTTTCTAAAAAAATATTTGCAGAATCAAGGTAAAAGCGCAGAAGTTGTATATTATAAGTTAATGGTAGCAGGGGCTTCAGTTCTACACGGACCCTTTTAGGCCTTTGGGAGGTCAAAGGAACCATTGCACCCCGAAGGCCGAAGGTCCGTTAAGCAAACCCCTGCTACCAATAACGTATTTGTTTTCATTCCTCCAATGTTTTCGTAAAAGAAATCAAGAAGAAAACTTCCGACCTGGATCACGCCAGACATGACTGACGACAAACTGAAAGGAATATACATTTATACATAATAGACATATTATGACGTAATTTAAAAATCTTTCATGACGTTACCGTCTGCAGCAGTAGTGTGCCTGTTGCTTCGAACAACACTAAGTAACTTTGTACTTTAAAACGGTTTTGTGAACTTTTATAGAACAAAACTCGCATCCAGAACGCTACACAAAGAGGGCTACAAGAAGTCGGCCATTTGTCGCTACAAGGGTTTTTGTATCCCGGTCACATGGTACGGTTTGCGCTAAAGAGACTGGTCGTGTGACGTAGGGATGAAAACAAATATTATAAATGTGTCGGACTCGAACTGGAAGGCGGCGGTACCAAAACGTCATAGCGATAACGATGACGCAGAGAAGTCAGCGTCATTATCCACATAGACAAAAATGGTCTCCGGGGTGAGGTCGGCAACTGCTGGCCAACTGCGGCTGACGTCGGCCCAAGGACCTTTTGCTCAGGAGGCGCGATGCTGTGGATGATGAGAAACAGTCCTCGTATTCTTATCTGTGCCTTTGCGAAGCCAGCGGAAGAAGAACCATGCTGTGGAAGGAACTTTGCACCTCATTATATAGTCTGGTAGCCACCCTGGATATCATCAAAACTGCGTCTCAGCAATGGGTGCCGTATCACTTACCATCTCAGCGACAACTGACAAAAACTGATGGACAATAATAGGTCAGGAATAGTGCTTGATGCACTTGGCGCCTGTAAAGGCGCCAAGTGCCGCATCAAGCCCTACCCTTGACCTATCATAGTCGATCCATCTATTGTGATTTGTCTGTGGAATTTATGAGACAATTACGAACAGCTGAACTAGTTGGCTTTGGAATCGAAATAGGAGACTGCTATTAATTGTGAACGATATCATTTACTAAATCATTAATTGTAATAAAACAAAATTAGCTTGATCAGTACACGCTGTTAGCCTTCCACATGCCTCAGAACTTCAATAGATCTAAATTTCAGTCCTATATGTGCGGACGTGATGCAGTTTTTCGTACAACTACTGACAACATGCCTGGGCCCTCCATGTGCATAAAGACAGAAGCGGGATACATAACTTGCTTTCGCGATCGACACGCTAGCGTAACCAGCTGTCTAGCAGAAAAGAATGCAATTAAAAAATTTAAAAAGGTTGCTCTTGGTCATTTTTATTTAGAGAAGGGACTTTTAGGATGAGTCGCGGTGGGGCGAATTTAATAACATGTCTATGATGTCAAAGGTGGGCAGGCCTAATCCTCTGACAACTAAAGTAACAGTATCTAGTTACTCTAACCTCGCTGCTGAACGTACATTTGGCGCGAAGCACCGTATGTGCGTATCTATGGTGTGTGTGTGTGTGTGTGTGTGTGTGTGTGTGTGTGTGTGTGTGTGTGTGTGTGTGTGTATGTGTGTGTGTGTGTGTGTACACGGAAGAGCTCAAATGGGTTACTGTCTTTACCATCCTTATGAAAAATGGGGGGGGGGGGGGGGGTGTTAAAATCTGGGTGACCAAGTCAGACACCCATTTTTTCTGAGGGCTGTTTCTGCATTGTCTTGGGGTAAAGATTCATAAAAAATAAAAAGATCAGTTTTTCTCGTTTTGGCGTTAAAACATGCACTTTTGTGTTTAACAGACACGCCTGTAGTGTGTTTGAAAACTTGTCCCTCCCAGCAATGTGTGTGTGTGTTGTGCGCACAGAACCCTGAAAATGAGCGTGTATGTATTACATCACCCTTCTCAGCTATAAATAACTTCATAGCTGATATGGGTCAGGGGGGATATTTTGGTTGTTTCAGGGAGTAAATTGTTTATGTTTCTACAAAATTAGGTTTGTTATTTGAGGGTGTGGTTGTTTTGTTAAAAAGTGTTGAGTTGTAATGTACTTCCGGGTGCATATATACGTTCACCAGGGACTTAGCCTATACGTTTTCTACGTTTGTTTCCATGTCAGATGAAGAATATTTGATCTGAAACGTCGTTCTTTGTTTCTATTTTAAAGGGTTTTCCGCCACTATCTTCTGTTTTAGTTTGACTTAGCCTATAATTATATTCGTGCGCCGGTTGCTAAGAAGTGAAGTGATTGTATGAGTGCGCATTGTAAGAGAGGACGTTTAGACTTTGGGTGAGGCTGCTGTTGTCTTTTGTCCTGCCCGACCTTTTGGTTGAACCTGTTGCTTTATTTTGTAGGTTTGTCGATGTTATCAATGCCGCATCTCCTTTTGGATTGTATGCACAAATTGATTGAATGGAAATGACGTCACAGAGTCAGCGTCGTTTCATGCGTCGTCTGCTACAGTCAGTCGTTTAGTGCAGTTAAAAGAGTGCAGGCTTGGATGGGCCATTTTCTGAGTGTAATAGTAAAGTATTATTTGTGTGAATGCTGTCCGTTTGAAGGAAGGTTGATTGATTGTACATTGCTTAACGTCCCGACAGCAACAAGACTTTCTCAGGACGTGCCTGCACTGCTAGTGACAAAAACTCAACAGAATATTGAATGTATGTCGCCAGCCGGTCCAATACGTTAAATAAAACCTACGACATGGGGCCTAAATAAAGCTAAGACCATTTAGCAACACACATCGAATATCAAGAGCCACAGGCAGCGCAGACAGTAGGGAGAGTTTAAAAAAGGAAAATGCAGGTGAATGGACCAAGGGTAGACAGAAACACATGCCCCCGGAATATAGAGAAAAACCCACCCTGTGGGGCTGACCAGGGTGCCCCTGGGAACTAAAAAGTCCCCCATGGCAGACCCGGTTGGGGGTGTTTGAAGGAAGGACTGGAAAGTCGAGTGTTGAGGGCAGACCGGTTGGGGGTGTTTCAGGGAAGGACTGGAAAGTCGAGTGTTGAGCGAAGAGAGAAGGCGAGGATGGGAAAAATATCCAGCACTATACGTTGGAATAGATGCATATCAGTTACGACACGCTTGTAAATTAAAACACTTTTAACCCCACCCGGGTCTGCCCTGGGGGACTTGGGTGGGGTTAACTACTTTTTATTTCCCAGGGGCACCCTGGTCAGCCCCACAGGGTGGGTTTTTCTCTCTATTCTGGGGCACCCCACCCGGGTCTGCCCTGGGGGACTTGGGTGGGGTTAGGTATTTTTTAGTTCCCAGGGTCACCCTGGTCAGCCCCACAGGGTGGGTTTTTCTCTCTATTCTGGGGCATGTGTTTCTGTCTACCCTTTGTCCATTCACCTGTATTTGCCTTTTTAAAACTCTCCCTACTGTCTGCACTGCCTGTAGCTCTTGATATTGGATGTGTGTTGCTAAATGGTCTTAGCTTTATTTAGGCCCCATGTGTTAGGTTTATTTAATGTATTTGACCGGCTGGCGACATACATTTAATGTTCTGTTTGTTTATTTTTTTTCACAAGCAGTGCCGGCACGTCCTGAGAAAGCCTTGTTGCTGTCGGGACGTTAAGCAATGTACAATCAATCAATCAATCAATTATTCTGGGGCATGTGTCTCTGTCGGCCCTTTGTCCATTCACCTGTATTTGCCTTTTTAAAACTCTCCCTACTGTCTGCACTGCCTGTAGCTCTTGATATTGGATGTGTGTTGCTAAATGGTCTTAGCTTTATGTAGGCCCCATGTGTTAGGTTTATTTAATGTATTTGACCGGCTGGCGACATACATTCAATGTTCTGTTTAGTTGTTGTTTTTTCACAAGCAGTGCAGGCACGTCCTGAGAAAGCCTTGTTGCTGTCGGGACGTAAAGTAATGTACAATAAAACACTTTTAACATTAAGAAAAGTTGAGTTAAAAGAGGTTTTAAAACAGTTTTCATAAAAACGTTTGCCCGACACGCTTCTAAAAACAACATTTTCTTAGTTTTAAACCTTGTACCGCGCCATAAACGCCGCGATTGCTTTTCAGTCTTAGCTGTCCTATAGTGTGGAATGTGGGACTTTGCCAACTGGATCCATCTGGTGCACTCCAAATGAGTATTTGTGAGTGGTTCGACGTGCAACTCAGTGTGCGCCTCTGAAATGACCTACTGATTCCACTGATAATGAAAATCTTTCATTCATAAGAGCGCATTGAGCAGCTCTATAAACCAAAAGTGATGACCCCCTCTCCCCCCCCCCCGCCCCCCCCCCACACTTCCCCCCCCCTCCCCCAACCCCCTTACAACCCCACTCAAACAATCATAATAGTAAAATCAACCAAAGGTATCTTTAGTGAGGTATTTTCACTGTAATCCCAGTTTTGTGTGAGAGGCACCCACTTTTTGGGTAAAAACCCATTTTTTTCCCATCCAGTGGCTCTGTTTCTAGAAAATGTCTATTTTATTTTAAGTTGTAGAGCTTAGTTATAAGGTGAGTTCTAAACATTCGCATCAACTCCAGAGCCCTAGAATAAATAGAAATATGGGAACCCATTTTCACATAAAATGGTAGGTAACCCACTCTGAGGGTTTTGTGTTCATGTGTGCGTGTGTGTGTGTGTGTGTGTGTGTGTGTGTGTGTGTGTGTGTGTGTGTGTGTGTGTGTGTGTGTGTGTGTGTGTGCGCGCGCGCGCGCGTATGTATGTAAAGAAGAGAATCTCCGATATTTCTGTACGCACAAAGCTTGAAACTTGGCGATATACTTCACTCAAGGGGTGGCTAATAGAGCCTCCGAGCATATTGCAATTGGATGCCTTATTGAAGACACAAACGAACGCTTATATAAAGTCGTTGACCAAGATTAGAGTCCGTCATTTTTGTCATATTATCTTGAAATTTTGGATATAGCTAGTTTGGAGAAAGCCATTGTACGAGTTCGTTAGACAGCTGTGTACGCTTTTAACTCCTTCAGTAAAAATTAATTTTTTTCAGAAAAAATGAAAACAGTGAAAACCCTTAACATCTGGAGAACGTCAGGCAGTGGCGGTGACGTAAAAGAAACAACTGTGTCACAACGCAGACATTGACGCAATACTATAAATATGACGTAATTCTCTCTCTCTCTCTCTCTCTCTCTCTCTCTCTCTCTCTCTCTCTCTCTCTCTCTCTCTCTCTCTCTCTCTCTCTCTCTCTCTCTCTCTCTCTCTCTCTCTCTCTCTCTCTGCATTGGCAGGTACGAAAAATGACATAGTCACTGACTGTGTTAATATCTTCACCGTTGTAACTTTTAATAAAGATTCATTGATTCATTGATTCTCTTACCCACAGACACACACACACACACACACACACACACACACACACACACACACACACACACACACACACACACACACACACACACACACACACACACACACACACACACACACACACACACACACACACACGTTGGTAAAACCATATCTCAGCGAAGAAATAAGAGATCAACTGGTCATATACTGAAACTAGCTCTACAGTATGTTGTTGCTTCTCTGACGTATATTTATAATCTTTGTATTCGACACGGAACGTTTCCGTCCAGCCTATTGAAAGCAAAAGTCATTCCTTTACCCAAAGCTAAAAATCTCTCTAAGCCAAATAACTTTAGGCCTATTTCTTTACTTTCGATTTTGTCGAAACCAATTAAAAAAAAAAATTCATTTACAAGAGTTCCTGGAAAATCATCAAGTTCTACACCCCTTGCAATCAGGCTTTCGACAGCTCCATTCTTGTCACATGGCACTGATTCATCTGACTGATAGATGGTTCGATGCAATAAACAGATTGCAAACGACAGGGACAGTATTCTTAGATTTTAGATTTTAGCAAAGCTCTGGACTTAGCCAATCATAATGTACTCATACAGAAACGTACAGCATATAGGCTTAGCAGCAACGCTGTGGCATTTTTTTCAGTCATACCTAGAGAATAGCACTCAATTTGTGTTTTTAAATGGTAAGCAATCCGCGGAGGGTATAATTCGTCATGATGTGCCGCAGGGATCCATACTCGGCCCCTTATTATTTTCTCTTTTTATAAATGATCTCCCTCTACATATTTCTCCCACTGGAGTCATCTGCAGCCTTTTTGCAGATGACGGCACATTAGACCTTTCTGATGCAAATGTTTTCCGCCTCAACCACACCCTGCGGCAAAATCTAAATGTTACATCAAAGTGGTGTACTGATAATTTCATGATTCCAAACACCGGTAAAACAAAGTGTATGCTCGTAGCCACCAGACAAAAATAAAGCTCAACCCCCCTCCTTTGAATTTGTTTCTGGGATCTGAACAAATTAAGCAAGTTAAAGAACATCGTCAAACATTGATAACTGCCTCAGCTGGCAAAGCCAAATAGATAAGATATGCGAGGGGAACTCAAGAAATTTGTTTCTTCTTCATAAACTAAAATATGTCACTAACAGAGAAACAAGACAGCTATTCTATAATGCACATAATAACTCGCATATTGATTATGTCTCATCTGTGTGGGATGGCTGTAGTGGCGCAAATCTGAAAAGATTAAATTCACTCCATAGACGAGCAGCGAAACTTATATTAGATAAAAACATTCCACAACAAAGCAGTACCGACGAAAAACTTGCATTACTTCGTATGCTCCCCCTCCGTCAACATTTTGTTTTCAATAAGTTAGTAAATGTATATAAGGCTACAGTCGGAATTAAAAAAACCGCCGGCTTACATTTTGTCTAATCTTCTCAAGACTTGTAGCACACCCTACAACACACGAAAAATGACCTGGTAGTTCCAAAGCAAAGAATAGACATATTCAAGACGCCTTTTTCTTACTCGGGTTCGATACTGTGGAATGCACTACCCAAAAAGATTAAATCAGCACACTCTGTGAGCTCCTTCAAAGCCCAGCTGCTACAGTATTTACTCAGAAGTAATTGAACAGATTAGCTGTATCTACCAACTTTATTACTAATATCATATTTTGTCTCATCCACACTTGCTATATTTTGCTTGATGATTATTAATGCTGATTCCCTAATATGCTACTTTAATTTGCTATTATATTATTTCAATAATTTACATCGTGTATTTGCATGCGCTCGCGTTCGATCATGCGCGTGTTAGTAACGCTTCACTGCAGTAACGGGTGTCTGACGTTACTCTTGTGCTGCCTTACAACACTCACACGAGTGTGTGTGTGTGTGTGTGCGTGTGTGTGTGTGTGATTGCGTGTGTGTGTGATGGTGTGTGTGTGTGTGTGTGTGTGTGTGTGTGTGTGTGTGTGATATTTTCAATTACATTTGTTGGGTTCTGATCAATAGTTTATAATAATAATAATAATAATAATAAATAATAATAAATTTATTTCAGTTTTTGCAGGCCATCTGGCCCATATGAACACAAAATACAATTTACAACCAGAAAATACAGGAAGGTGGTTGTAAAACACACTCATATAGCATCACATCAGCGCACATAAAAAACAAAAAAACAAAAACAAGAAAAGTTCAAAGCAAATCCCTCTAATTCCTTAATTTAAGGCAACCTGAAATATACATAGCAACATAGTTGCTATGGATCAATAGTTTGCAGTTGGTAGTGTTCAGTAGTTTACTTTTGAAGTTTTAAATTTACTCTTTCAGTTTTTAGTTGAAATCTTAGAGTTATTATTCTTTCATAATGTATGCTCACTTTTAAGTTTATCTATATCTAATATAGGCGTGTGTGTGTGTGTGTGTGTGTGTGTGTGTGTGTGTGTGTGTGTATGTGTGTGTGTATGTGTGTGTGTGCGGCGTGCGTGCGTGCGTGCGTGTGCGTGATTGTAATGCATCACTCTAGTAACATACATAATGCGTTACCCTTGTGCTCCCTTACATCTGACTGAATCTGTGTCTGTGTCTTTAATTTCTTCTTCTTATATTATTATTATTATTATTATTATTATTATTATTATTATTATTATTATTATTATTATTATTATTATTATTATTATTATTATTTCTCCAGGATGTACCTCCGGACAAAATCTTCAGATTTCTGAGAGAGTGCAACATTTTTAAGAAGATTTGAACATTCATCGACTATGTTAAGGCACCAGGCCTACCTAGAAATTAAAAAAAAACACTTTTTTGAGCATGTAAAAAACAGTTACTGGTTTTATATACTTTAACATCTCTATTTTCACACACACTTTATATTTTTTCGATAGCGTAAGTAGTTTTGGAGATATGACGCCTCAAAGTAGGTAGGTGAGGCCCCCAGATTGAGAAAAAATCCACGAACCTAACAGGTAAGTTTCAGCTCAACCAAATAATGTGCTACTCCCTTGCGTATTTGAAACAACGAGCACCTCCCTGCTGTACGACGTCATCAAAATGGCTGCGCCCATTGATTACAAGCGTGGTTGAGCTTTATTCTGACTTTCTACGCGGATTTTGTGCAAACTTCTGAGGTTTACATTAGCAAAGATGCCAGGAGACAAGAAATCTGGTGGAAAACGACTACTGAAGCATAAATTTCACTGCAATCAATACCCAAAAAAAGGTAAAAATGAATCTGAAGTTGTTTTATCGGTAAGTACTTTTGAAAGGAGTGTTGACCAGAGCAATCATTGTGAAAGTGAAACTGACATTTCTGGTGACAATGACACTGAATCGAAAGCTGGGACCACGCCCACTCGGTCAGATATGAAGATTTACAACTTATATGACTTCTCCGGTGAGTCTGAGAGTGACAGTGAAAGTGTCAGTGATGCAGAAGTTAATCATGACCAAATGTTCCAGGGGTATAGACTTATTGATATGGACATTCTGAACAATTTTAAAGACCTGGCTGCAACGTCTCTTCTTCGAAAGTGTCTGGAGGGCTACACGCAAAATTCCAACGAGTGTGTGAACAGTGTCATCTGGACTTTCTGTCCCAAGAGGAAAAAACATGGGTTAACTACAGTGAACACAGCAGTTTTTGCTGCAGTCTGTCTGTTCAATGATGGTGCAGTGACTTTGAAAGCTATTGTTGAGAATATGGGTATCAGTGTCGGTGCATTCTCTCACCGGATCTTTGAGAGCAAGGACACTTTGAGGGTTATAACATCCCAGAGGCAAGCCCAGCAGGCATCAAAAGAGTTCAGGAGGAAGCAGAGTTGCAGGAGACTTGGCAGGGATGAAGACCAAGCTGACAGAGAAGGATTTCCCTATCTGGCAGGTGGCCACTAGTCTGGATGCAACAAGTAAGACTCAATTTCCCTATTGAAATTTTCTCCGAAAATCGCTGTCGTTTACCACCATAAACACCATAAAATCCACAATTTTCAACCTAGAGCCACAACATATGGCTTAAAATAAAGCATATAAGTGTGTCTGGCGTCTGAACTAGAAGAATTACTAATGCTTTGTAATGGACAAAGTTATGAGCTATCAAGATGTCATTATTTAGTTATAATTTATAACCGAATTCAAACCACGGTTATCAAATACATATTAATCTCAGGATGTTTCTTCTAGAATACACGCCAGATATGAGTCTAAATAAGGTTGTGACAAAAGAACAGGTTCCCACATGGGGTGTGTGTGAAAATATGATGTTTGCAGTACCCAGCATGATAAATCAGCCAATTTTTAAAAATTATTATTATTAATTATTTAAAACCCTTTTAATGCAAAAATATTCCCAAATCAACCTGTTTACCATAAAATATCACCAAAATGCTACACTGTGTCAAAATTTCATCAGGATATTCCAAACAGAACATTGATTGTTTTTGGGTCAAAACTTGGACCAATTTCTAGGTAGGCCTGCCCCCTTAACCTTTTAATAATAATAATAATAATAATGAGTACTTGTATAGCGCCTAACCTCAGATTAGAGCTCTAGGCGCTTAACAAAAACTAATGTACAAAAATAACTAATTACAAAAATGCAATTTACAAAAAGTACAAAAAACAAAATACAACGCACTCTGTAAACAAGCTATAAAGTCACCATTCAAAAGTACTACGCTTATGGACTCATACTGGCATTCACACACACTCACACACACACTACTTCTAACATAGATAGCGATGACATTAACATGACAGTTGTGTGACAAAGTGAGCTGACAGAAAAAATATGGGTCTTTAGGGCTCGCTTGAATGCCTCTCTCGAATCCACGTATCTCAGTTTGCGTGGGAGGTCATTCCAAACAACTGGGCTTTGGTATCTGAATGACCTCTCACCAAACGACTTTGTTTTGACAAGAGGGATACGTAAAACTCGAGAGTCGGCAGCAGAGCGCAAATTCTGTCTTGAGGGCGTATACAGCTGGAGAAGAGAGGCAAGGTAGTGTGGGCAGGAACAGGTAATACAACTGTGAGTCATGCATGAAATTTTGTACTAAATCCTAGCTGTTACAGGTAACCAGTGAAGAGCAGACAGATGGGGTGTGATGATCTGATCTAGGGACTCTAAGAATCAACCTAGCAGCTGAGTTTTGAATTTTCTGGAGTTTGCCAATCAGACACTGGGAACAGCCAGCCAAAAGAGCATTGCAGACAAGTACTTTAGTTGCTTCAGGTGTCAGATAGTGGCGGACTGAAGCAATACATCGCAGTTCAGTATAGGCGGATCTGCAAACGTTGTTCACATGAAGGCGCATGGACAGGCTACTATCAAGTGTGACACCCAGATTTTTTACATGGGGGGAGAAGGGGACAGTGGCACCACAGATTTGTAATGACCTTTTTAAGAGTCTATAGACGTTTTCTTTAAAGACCTGTGCAACATTTTAGCATGAATTTTTTAAAAGGTGTATTTACATCTTGTCTTAAGACCTTTCTTTTAGTCTTGCTGGCTGGATATTTACCCATCCCGCCGTGAGATGGCCTTGGTCGCCTGCGGCGTTAAACCCAAATAACTCTCTCTCTCTCTCTCTCTCTCTCTCTCTCTCTCTCAAATGTATACCAGAGTTCGCTGAAAAAGCGAGATCTACACTACAAATACACCAGCTGTCAAAAACATCCATGTGCCGAATGTAGCCATAGTGATCACTTTCCTAGTTGTTTTAATCTTTCAGTTAAACGTGATAAACCCCAGCACAAACAACACACTTCTATGACATACAGGTCTTACAAAAAGTTCAACAAAGATGACTTTCTTTATGACCTATCAAACACGCCCTTTCACCTTATTTATAACGCTAATGATCCCAATGAAACCCTAGCACTTTGTTACAAGCTATTTCTTTGGGTCCTAGATAAACATGCCCAACTAAGGACTAAAAGAGTTAAACACCCTACCCTTCCGCCTTGGCTGTCCAAGGAAATCATTCAGGCACTGAAAATAAAAGATGACTTAAAACGGCAGAAACGAATAGCAGATTTTAAGAAACAACGTAATCTTGTAAAATCCTTAGTTAGAAAAGCCCAGAGAACAAGTAATCGCGGAGGGTAACGATACCCGAAGTGTCTGGAATGCAATCAATTTGTTTACAAAGAAGTAAAGTTCCATCAATGCCGCTACCTCTCCAGGCATGAATCCTGACGACTTCAATTCCCACTTTTTAAATATTGCTGAATCCCTTGTACAGTCTTTTCCCTCTAGCACTGATATTTACAGTGGTTCAAATAAACTGCGCACACACTGTGAGTCTGCAACAGGTGCGTCATTCTCCATACCTCTTATGGCAGTGTTCGAAGTAGGTAAAAATATTTCTACTCCAACAATCAAATCGTGTGGCCTGGATGGAATAAACAACATGGTACTGAAATTGTCCCTTCCATACACAACTGAAACCTTGACATTTATGTTCAACCTTTTTATCGAGCAAGGTATTTTCCAGATGCCATGAAAGATGCTAAAGTTGTCCCCATTCCGAAATGTAAAGATCCCAAAAGTCCAAAAGATTTCCGTCCTATTTCAGTGTTATCAATATTATCGATGCCGATAAAAAGACACGTTCACCTACTCCAATTCTTGGAGAATCAACGCCTACTTATATCTCTTCATTCCCGTTTTAGACATACTAACACTCATGTCATACTGCACTCGTTCACATCGTCGACTCTTGGCTCTTATCAATAAACAATTCCAAATTAAATGGTGCAGTTTTTCCGGACCTAACCAAAGCATTTTATTTAGTCAATCACAACATTCTCTTAAAGAAACTTTCAGAATATAAGCTTGATTCGAACTCTAAAGCTTTTTTCTCCTAGTCCTACCTAAGTAACAAGATTTACTCGAACGGAACATATTCGAAAGAAGTCAATGTGAGGCACGGAGTCCCCCAAGGATCTATCACCGGGCCTCTTTTATTTTCTGTATTCATCAATGACCTGCCTCTTTCCATCTCAAATCCCGAGGTAAAATGCGAACTCTTTGCTAACGATTCAACGCTGCATACATCGGACAAACGTAAAACAACGCTTAATAATATCCTCCAGCAAAGTCTCGATGAAGTGTCACGCAAAATCGCATGCTAATCAGTACTTCTAAAACCAAAAGCATGTTGATAACAACCCGCCAAAAGCATCAGCTAAACCCTGTCCCTCTGAAATTGTCACTTGGCAATAAACCGGTCCAACAAGTATCCAGGCACCCCCTACTGGGAGTTGTAATTGACGACCAGCTCAACTGGTCGCCGCATATCGACAGTTTGTGCAAAACTTTGTTCATGAATGTATTTCTGCTATCTAAACTTAGACATATTCTTATTACACAGTGCTGTACGTTGTTATTTCACGCACACATTACAAGCCACTGTGACTATGCGTCCACTTTGTGGGACGAATGCAGAGAACTTCATATTTTAAAAAATCAACTCACTGTGTCGTCGTTCGGTTAAGTTAATTATTCCAAACCCTACTTCAACTGACGGAAAAATAAAATCCCTTGGCCTGCTTCCACTGAAAGAACAACTCCAATTTAACAAATGCGCTCTCATGCACAAAATATTTCATTATCAATCCCCCGAATATCTGTGCAGGTTATTTAACTTAGCACTAGGCATCAGCTTAACACGAGGAATGGCTTGCCTCATTTACCCCGCCCCAGGATAGATATCTACAAATCAAGCCTACTATTTTCAGGTAGTTCTGTCTGGAACGCATTGCCTTTAAACATTAAATCATTTTCAGGTAAAACCCATTTTAAACGTGCTTTGGAAACTCACTTCCAATCAGCGTGACTTCACAGTTCGCCATATAAAAATAATACTGCTGATAACACGTAAACGTCAAACAGTTTCTCTTTCTCTATACATTTGCTCCCTGAACATCTATTGTATTGTCGGTGTCGCTATACGCTATTGATGCTGCTGATTCTATGACACTGTCTTAGATGAGTATAATATTAATGCTATGAACTAATTTATTTGCCTTGCTTTTTGCATCGGTGGCAGTTACAAATTCTCCAATGCCATTTTATTCCTCCTTTAAATTATTCGACTATTGTGTTCGTTAATTTATTATTTATTTATTTATTTATTTATTTATTTATTTGCATGCTATATTTGTCTTCCTGGTATATTCTGTTTTGTTTACAGGACAGCTTGTAAGACAGGCATTGAGTTGCCTAATAGCTTTATCCTGAATAAAAAGATTCATCATCAACATCGCTCTCTCTCTCTCTCTCTCTCTCTCTCTCTCTCTCTCTCTCTCTCTCTCTCTCTCTCTCTCTCTCTCTCTCTCTCTCTCTCTCTCTCTCTCTCTCTCTCTCTCATATGTGCGGCTCTATAAGGGGCATAGGTCCTCATGCGCCCGGAGGTTGCAAAATGATGGGGACAGCCAGACGTTAGTGTGGCGGACCTAGGGTGCCTACCACTGGTATTGCAGTGGTTTGGGCAGAAAGGCTGTGTAGGAAGGCTATATATGAAATATGTTTATTTTTCATTATTCTCTGGGACCTTATGACTGTAACAGCGTACAGGGGCGTACGTTGTTTGAAAGAGGGTAGATTACTAATCCCCCTTACCCCAACTGTCGTTCAACCCCACCCCACCCCTCCCCCACCCACCCCAAATCCCCGACTCCCAAATTCCGCCCGATTAAAGAAAACAACAGCAACAAAAACAACAGATGCTCACTTTTGAATTTCACGACATACTATAGATTTGTCGGCTTTGTTGGAAACCAAAGTTTTCCATTAATTAATAAGTGAATATTAACTCCTTGACTGCCTAGAATAAGTGAACACAATGCAACTGCAAGAGACATAGATCCTCATGTGCATCCGCAGATGTGGGGGCTCATGATAATCCATATCTTTTGCACACTACATTGTATTCATATTCTTTGGGCTGCTGAGTCTCATGGCGTTGAATTAACGTCAAAATTAGTTATTTGGGTTTAAGCTGAGAAGGCGACTAAGGTAATCGCACGGCGGGTTGTCAGTAAAGGGGTTAACACTGAGCTGCAGAGTAGAGTCAAACTACTGCTGGTAATAGTTATCAGTATTAGTATAGTTGCCAGTATTAGCATAGCTGTCAGTATTAGTATAGTATAGTTCTTAGTTCTGCGTGCATGGGCGCCTGTGTGCCTGGGTTCTGTGTGTGCGTATGTCCGTCTTATCCATTGTTTTTTATTTTTTATTTTTTATTTCACTTGATATATTTATTCGCACCCGTCCAAACTGGAACTGTCCCTTCGTAGGATAAGTAATTTTTTTTTTTACTTGACGTGGCAGTACCCCAGCAAACAATCTGTCAGTGTCGAATTCGCGCATGGTGACACATTCATGTTTGATTTTTGATGCCAGTTAACCCATTCAGCCCCAGGACCCTGCAGCAGGAGATGGATTGATCATGATTATTCAAGGGTAGTGCCAGATGAGCTTGGCACCTTAGCACTACCCTTGAATTATCATGAATTATAGGCTACAAGCTAATCTGGCACAAACCTGTGCACGCGGCAATTGCACACCGGCACGCCTGTGTGTGTGTGTGTAAGAGAGTGATTTTATGTACGTTATTTTGTTTTGTAGTGTGTAGCAAGGACAAGAATGAAAACTGGTCTGCGAACCTATTCTTTTATCCTTGGAAAATAAAGTTTCATTTCATTTCATTTCATGATCAATCCACCTCCTGCAACTGGTACATAGAACGTTCAGTAACACTTACAAACTTTGGGAAAAGCACCTGTGGGGCTAAAAGGGTTAACTAAATTGCGCAGTTGTAGTATTAACTAGGTGTGTATGATTTTTTTTTAAACTTTTCGCACGTCTCGGTATTAATAAAGTGCATATTGAGGATTAAATATAAAAAAATCCCTGTCCGCCGGACTAAAGTTTATTGAATTGAATGGAACAGGCGTGTGATTATTTTTAAACATCGGTCAAAAATCATTTCAGTCGTTTGGCCACCACGAAGGTGATTTCAAAGACGGGGCACCGAAATAGGATCTGAACAAATTTTGACCCCAGCTGGATTCGAACCCGGGACCTTTCGGACGAGAGTCGAACGCTCTACCGCTCTAGTGAGCCACCCAGCCCCCGTATGAGGACAGCCGGCCAGGAGGGCGTGTAGGAGTGGGCATATCGCATGAGTTACGGATTATTATACACTCGGGATGTAGGTCAGGAACGGGTATATCGCATGAGTTATGGATTATTATACACTCGGGATGTATGTCAGGAACGGGCATGTCGCATGAGTTATGGATTATTATACACTTGGGATGTATGTCAGGAACGGGCATGTCGCATGAGTTATGGATTATTATACACTCGGGATGTAGGTCAGGAACGGGCATGTGGCATGAGTTATGGATTATTATACACTCGGGATGTAGGTCAGGAGTGGGCATGTGGCATGAGTTATGGATTATTATACACTCGGGATGTAGGTCAGGAGTGGGCATGTCGCATGAGTTATGGATTATTATACACTTGTGATGTAGGTCATTAGTGGGAATTACCAGTTAGGAGGAGTTTTATGAATAGAGCACACGATTTCGCGTGAGCTCTATTCATAAAACTCCTCCTAACTGTTATTAACTCCTAATTCTAACTTTTAACTGTTAATAACCGAAGGTAATACTTTAGTTGTTATTGTTGTTGTTGTTATTTTGTTGTTGTTTGTTGTTTGTTTGTTTCTTTGTTGTTGATCTTTTGTTTCTTGTTGTTGTTGTTGATGTTTGTTTGGTGGTGGGGGGTGTCTATACTAAAGAGTTTTAGTACTAACAAGTTATTTCTTTCTTTTGGTTCTTGACTGTTTCTTTACTTTGGTAATACATGGGTGACAGTGCCAAACATTGAAATGACTGATAGGTGCACGGACTAACTACGCCCTATAAACTATGGCCAGCAAGAGACATCAACTCTCTTTAGACCTCACACAACGCAGCGAAAGCAGGGGCTCATGAGAATTTATGCCTCTTGCAAACGGAGCAAGGCTGGCTGAAGGGCCATTCTGTCTGAACCAGAACTGAAGTTGAAATTCAGGTTTCTGCGATTTTGAAAAAGTTGAATCAGCGTCCAGAACTAAAGACTATCACCCATGCTAATACGGTCGTCGGGGTGAATGAGTTAAGATTAAATCAGCACACTCTGTGAGCTCCTTCAAAGCCCAGCTGCGACAGTATTTACTCAGTAGTAATTTAACAGATTAGCTGTATCTACCAACTTTATTACTAGTATAATATTTTCTCTCATCAACACATGTTATTAAGTCTGTCTGTCTGTCTGTCTGTCTCTGTCTCTGTCTGTCTGTCTGTCTGTCTCTCTCTCTCTCAACTCATTCAGCCCTGACGCACTACAGCAGGAGATGGGTCGACCGTGATAAGTCAAGGGTAGTGCCAGATAAGTTTGGCGCCTGTCGGCGCCAAGCTAATCTGGCACTGCCCTTGAATTATCATGGTGGATCCATCTCCTGGAACTCAGTGGTGTATAGTCATTAGATGACGCCTCCAAAATTTGGGAAATACGGTCGTCGGGGTGAATGAGATAAGACTAAATCAGCAGACTTTGTGCGCTCCTTCAAAGCCCAGCTGCGACAGTATTTACTCAGAAGGAATTGAACAGATTAGCCGTACCTATCAACTTTATTACTAGTATCGTATTTTCTCTCAGCAACACATGTTATTTCTCTCTCTCTCTCTCTCTCTCTCTCTCTCTCTCTCTCTCTCTCTCTCTCTCTCTCTCTCTCTCTCTCTCTCTCTTGTTTGTTTGTTTGTTTGTTTGTTTTGTGTGTGTTTTAGTTTGTAGCAAGGACAAAAATGAAAAAAGGTCTGCGCACTATTATTTTATCCTTGGAAAATAAAGTTTCATTCATTCATTCATTCATTCATTCATTCATTCATTTTCTCTCTCTCTCTCTCTCTCTAATTTTTTAAAATTATTATTATTTGCGGTAGTATAGTTTTATGTGATAGCAATGTATGTGTACATGATATTAGTAATGATAACTGTGGTATGACAGCGCTGGCTCTGTGTGTGTGTGTGTGTGTGTGTGTGTGTGTGTGTGTGTGTGTGTGTGTGTGTGTTGAGAGGGTTGTGCAGGCTTGGCTTGGCGCCTGTAGGCGACAATCTAATCTGGCACAAACCTGTGCACGCGGCAATTGCACACGGGCGCGCGCGTGTATGTGGGTAAGAGAGAGATTTTGTGTACGTTTTTTGTTTTGCAGTGTGTAGCAAGGACAAAAATGAAAACAGGTCTGCGCACATATTCTTTTATCCTTGGAAAATAAAGTTTCACTTCATTTAATTTCATTTCATCTCTCTCTCTCTCTCTCTCTCTCTCTCTCTCTCTCTCTCTCTCTCTCTCTCTCTCTCTCTCTCTCTCTCTCTCTCTCTCTCTCTCATAACCCATTCAGCCCTGACGCGGCACTACAGCAGGAGATGGGTCGACCATGATAATTCAAGGGTAGTGCCGGATTAGCTTGGCGCATGTCGCACCAAGCTAATCTGGCACTGCCCTTGAATTAGACAACTGGTGCATAGTCATTAGGTGACGCCTCCAAAATTTGGGAAATACGGGCGTCGGGGTGAATGAGATAAGATTAAATCAGCACACTCTGTGAGCTCCTTCAAAGCCCAGCTGCGACAGTATTTACTCAGAAGGAATTGAACAGATTAGCTGTATCTACCCACTTTATTACTAGTATCATATTTTATCTCATCAACACATGATATTATTTGCTTGATGATTAATTAATGCTGATCCCTTATTATGTTACTTTAATTTGCTATTATATATTTCAATTTGCATCGTGTGTTTGCATGCGCTCGCGTTCGTTCATGCGTGCGTTTGAAGTGTGTGTGTGTGTGTGTGTGTGTGTGTGTGTGTGTGTGTGTGTGTGAGTGAGTGAGTGTGTGTGTGTGTGTGTGTGTGTGTGTGTGTGTGTACGTGTGTGTATATTTAACCCTTTCGCTGCCAGAACACAGAAAATTAACATCCAACAAGAGACATAGATCCTCATGAGCATGCGCTATCGCGGGGGCTCATGAGGATCGATGCCTCTGTGGCGCATTCACATCTGTTTACCATGGTCAGGCTGGATTATTTAGCGACAAATTTGCAATGATTCATGGTTTCAAGAAGTGAGTTGTATACAGTTGCTGGCAGCAGAGGCATCGATCCCTTCACCGCCGAGAAAAACTGAACACCACCCAAATTGCAAGAGGCATAGATCATGAGGATATATACCTCTTGCTGAAGCCACTTTGTATCCATGTTCCTTTGACGGCTGGAGATCTTTGGCGTTGAATTTACGATGAGTTCAGAAACACAGTCTGAGTCCACCGAGAGCGTGCGTATTAACGAGAATGCACCAGAAACTTCTGTAATGAGGGTCCTCTCCACACGCTTTCAAGGGTGCATGTACCAGGAAGTGTCACGTGAGTGTCCTCATCTCAGGCTTTAGGCGGTCATTCGCTGGAATATTGTCTTGTACCTCCACCACACCCCCGCCACCACAAAAGTAAAGAGAGAGAGAGAGAGAGAGAGAGAGAGAGAGAGAGAGAGAGAGAGAGAGAGAGAGAGAGAGAGAGAGAGAGAGAGAGAGAGAGAGAATCAATGAATCAATGAATCAATGAATCTTTATTTTACAACGGTAAAGATATTAACAATGCCAGAGGCAATGCCATTTTTTTTCAAATCTGCCGTTGCTACATCTACAACACAACAATTACATTACATTAATACATGTATAGGACGAACGCCTACGGTGTGTTGGGGGAGGGGGAGCAATGGTAAAGGGAAGGAAAAAAAGAAAGAAAAAAAAGCAACAACACAGCAGCACTATACATACACAGCAGTAGAATGGGTACATTACTAACAATGATATCTACGTATAGAAAGCAAATGAAAGCAAAGCTTGAAGATAGTTATGGCTGCGAAGATAAATGTTCAAAAAGACTTTTCTTGAAACATGATACCGTTGGAGTGGTCTTCGTGTGGGATGGAAGCGAATTCCACAAAGTCGCCCCCGAGAATGCTAGACTGGTTTTAAATAAGTCTATTCTGGCTTTGGGTACTACATATAGGCTTTTTGTATCGCCATAGCGGGACTGTGACCGGACTAGCAGCTGGGTTAGATATTCCGGAGTGTTGTCATTCCGAATCTTAAAAAGGAGAACACCTTTGTTGAATGCAAACTGCTTTTTGAGAGAAAGAAGTCCCGCTTTGTAAATCTTATCATCCGTTGTCAAAGTAGGATCAGGTAAAATTAATTTCGCTGCTCTTCTGTGTAAGGAGTTCAGTCTTTTTAAATGTACATCTCTGCAGCCATCCCACACCGTCGAAGCATAATTAATGTGGGACTGAATATGTGCATAATAAAATAATTTTCTGGTTTCAAAGTCAGTGAAGTGCTTCAGTTTGGACAGCATGAAAATGTTTCTTGAAACAGTTTTACACACTTTATGTGTGTGTGCCTGCCATTTGAGCTGATCATCTATGATAATTCCAAGGAGGCGGTGTTCAGACACTTGCTCAATAGAATTGCCTTCAAAGGACAAATCAAGTGAAAGGGGGCTTAATTGGTGTTTTTGGCGTGTCGCAATTACCATTGACTTGGTTTTTGCTGGATGGATACTCATTGAGTTACGTTCACACCAGGCGGACACCTCATGAAGGCTCTGTTGTAAGTCATCTGCAACCACATTAAGGTTTTTATTTGCCGTGTGGATTGACGTATCGTCAGCAAACAAGTCACATTCGACAGATTCTGACGTTAGGTGAAGAGGCAGATCGTTGACAAAATAGAAGAGGGCCTAACACTGACCCTTGAGGTACTCCAAACTTAACCTCCTTCACTTCAGAGTGTGATCCATTAACTACAACCTTTTGCTTTCTTCCCTTTAGATATGAACTAAAGAAGGAAACTGCTGAGACGTTTTTTAAATAATGACTAAGTTTGCTTATCAGAGTGTCGTGGTTAACCAGGTCAAACGCCTTCTTAAAGTCAAGGTAAATAACACCCGTCAGTTGCGAATTGTTTACGTTAGATAACCACTTATCTGCAAGTCTGCTTAGCGCTGTATGACAGGAATACTTCGGACGAAACCCAGACTGGAAGGGATGAAGCATATTATTTGTCTCTAAATACTGAGACAAATGTTTGTGTACATGTCGCTCCAGAGGTTTGCTTAACACGGACAGTAACGAAATCGGTCTATAATTATTCAGATTTCCCCTGTCCTTGGATTTCGGTAGTGGAATTACTTTTGCAAGTTTAAGCTGTGTAGGAAATACACACTGATGGAGACATAGGTTGTAAATGTATGTCAGCGATTCAACAATGTAAGGTAGGGATGGTTTCAGAACTTTAGTATTTATGTCATCAGGGCCTGATGACTTCTTGTTCGCGAGACTACTTATGAATTTACCTACTTCATGTATTGCAATCGATGGAATGCTAAAAAGAGTCACAGTCTTCTGATTGCAGTAGTTAATTAAAATATCGAAACACTTATCATTGACACTTCCTTGTGTTGAGAAAACTTCAGCAACAGACAGGAAGTGATTATTAAACATGTCAGCGGATAGATCACTAGGGATTACCGTGGATGCACTAGAGCCTTGGGTAAGGGAATTCAGGACGCGCCAAATAGCAGACCCGTCTTTGTTGTTTTTAATAGTATTTCTTACAAAGGCTTTTTTCGCTTCGCGTAACATATACTTGACGCGATTACGCTGCTTTTTAAACTCGTCAAACTTCTTTTCTCTCCTGAGGGTGTTCCTAAACTCCATGGCCTGCATCAGTTCTTTTGTAATCCATGGGGGTAGTACCGCGCTTTTGACACGCCTCTACCTGAGGGGTGCGTGTTTGTTGAGTACCCCAAGGAAAATGCTGTACCATGCAGATAGAGCAACCTCTGGGTCGTTGGACTCGGTTACTGAGTCAAAGCACGCATTACTAAGATCATGTAAAAATGCGTTTTGGTTAAAATGTTTAAAAGAGCGATATGTTACGGTGATATGACCTTTCTTTTTAGTCTTTGGAATTTGCGCAGCCCATTTACACACTACAGGGAAATGATCGCTAATGCTCAAGTCGGGAACAGAAACGTCAGTCACAGATTTAGGGTTATTGGTATAAATATGGTCTATGAGAGTGGATGATGCAGCAGTAATCCTAGTGGGTGACTGCACCAGCTGCACCAGCCCAAACAAGGAAGATGTTGTTTCCCACGCGGTGTGGGGTTTCAGTAAATTGATATTGAAATCACCCATTAGAATGATGTCGGTGTTTACTTTACAGACTTTATCTAAGTTACAGGTGAAATGGTCGTACCAACTAAAGTCAGCCGCCGGGTTACGGTACAAGAAGCCTACGTATGATGGAGCCAAAAAAGGACGCTTTACTTCAATCCACACGCACTCAACATCTGCGGCTTCTAGATCTTGCCGTCTACGGACTAAGTGTTGAATAGACTGGTGGATGTAGACGGCAATGCCTGTTTGGCCTGGGGAGGAAGGATCTCTTCTGATTACAGAAAAGTTAGGGATACTAATGGCTTCATCACTGATGTTCGAGCTCAAGCGTGTCTCAGTGACGCCAAACAAGTGAAACGGTGACGGTGTGGGATTGTTAAGAAAACAAGCTAAGTCAGGTATCTTATTGTAAAGATGAAACACGTTAAGATGGCCTACACGTAAGGTACATTCCCTTATGCTCGCTTTCGCCATTGAGGCTAGCACAGGCATAAAAGATTATAACACAAAAAGAATGTAAACTGTCTCACAACACAAAAGAAACACACACACACAAAAGTAACAATCATACACACAGTGCAAACCGGATAGGTACAGGTGAACCGTCAAACAGAACTACACAAAATAATTTGATAAACTGACAGTGCAATAAAACAAATTAAAGCAATAGCGCGTTTTCACTGCAAACAAGATAATGTCCAGTTTTGCGCTGATAATGTCAACGAATCTGCACAATCTATACCACAGAGCCAGTGGAAAAGACTATTTTCCACTCGCCCAGCGGTTTGAGTGCAGAGGTTTTAAGTGACCTCTGATTCTTAGTATAGATGTGACACAGCGCACAAACTAAGTCACGCGTTGCGCTTTTCAGTAATTAAGTCACAATCACGTAAGACCTGTAACTTTATCATATGGATAGTGCCTTGTACACCAAAACCTGTGGACAATGTCATTAGCAACACAGCCTGCAGAGAGAGAGAGAGAGCGGAGAGAGAGAGAGAGAGAGAGAGAGAGAGAGAGAGAGAGAGAGAGAGAGAGAGAGAGAGAGAGAGAGAGAGAGAGAGAGAGAGAGAGAGAGAGAGAATGAATGAATGAATGAATGAATGGATGAATGATACTTTATTTCTCAAGGATGGAAACAATAGGCGCACAGGCCTCTTTTCATGTTTGTCCTTGCTAAACTACAACATTAAAAGCAACATTAAAACAATATGTTAACAGCACAAAACACGCGGCTACAGGTCACTTGTGTTACATTCCGATACAAGTTCCAAAGTTGCTGAAGATTACACACACACACAGCAAAATGACAGGGTATTGGGGGGGGGGGGGGATGCGATGTAAAGTGTGGTTATAGAAAGCGACTGCACACTTATGATACAGCTACTCATGTGTAGGAATTTAGTGAGCAGGCAAAACACCACGATAAAGAGAGATATTATGTAAAAGCTAACAAGTGCAAAACGGAGGACCACAGGAAATCATTGACATGACTCTTTTGGACATATTATCTACGTTTCTTTCAAGTTTGCTCAGAGATGTATTTAAAATCTTTCGTCCTAAACAATGGAAGATGTCTCGTTTGCTGTATATGTGGAGGAAGTGAGTTCCATAAATAGGCACCCGCGTAAGAAAGGCTGGATTTAAACAAGTCAATTCGGGGCCGTTCAATGACGAGACTGTTCCTCAAAGTGCTGTAAACCCTTTCGCTCTCAGTGAAATGCTTAGCCAGGTAGAGGGGGGGGGGGGGCTTTCCCGTTCAGTGCTTTGTACATAAGTACGCACTTATTAAACGTAAGATGTTGATGTAAAGGAAGGAGCCCTGTTGCCTGAAGCTTTTCCTCCAAAGTTAGAGAGGGGATTTGGGAGGATCAGTTTAACTGCGCGATTGTATAGAGAAATAATCCGCTTAAGGTTAGCCTTACTACAGCCGTCCCAAATAGTAGATGCGTAGTCAATGTGAGGTTTAATGTAGGAGTTGAAAAATAGCTTTCGTGTCTTAGTATCAATGATAGATTTTAATCTTGACAGTAAAAATAGCTTCTTTGATAATGTTTTCCCTAGTTGTGTTAGATGGGGCAACCAGCACAGTTGGTCATCAACAATTACCCCGAGGAGGCGATATTCCTTGACTTGCTCAATGGGAACTGAATCAAAAGAAAGGTTAAGTGAATGGGGGCGGAGCTGATGCTTTTGGCGTGTTGTGATTAGCATGCTTTTCGTTTTGGATGGATTTACAAGCATTTGATTATTTTTGCACCACAGTGAGACCTCCTGAAGACTAAGCTGAAGATTGCTTGATATTTCAGGTACAGATCCAGCGTGAAGAGTTGAATCATCGGCAAACATGTCACATTCGGTATTTGAATTGGAAATATGAAGTGGAAGATCATTTATAAACAAACAGAAAAGTAACGGTCCTAGTATGGATCCCTGGGGCACGCCATACTCAACACGCTTTTCAGAAGAGAAGGTAGCATTGATGTACACAGTTTGAATTCTCCCTATGATATATGAACGAAAGAATGAGAGTGTCCCTGAGCTGTTATTGTTAAAGTAGCAGTCTAATTTCTCTAATAAAATTTAGTGGTTTATAAGGTCGAACGCTTTTTTTTAGGTCTAGAAAGACAGCACCAGACATTTTGTTTCTGTTGATGTTGAGCAGCCAAGTGTCAATCATATGAACCAAGGCAGTGTGACACGAATGTTTAGGGCGAAAACCAGATTGATATTTATTCAGGAGAGACTTTTCTTCCAGGAATTTGAGAAGATGTTTGTGTACATGCTTCTCAATAGGCTTCGATAGAATAGATAGTATGGATATAGGTCGAAAATTATTTGGATCAGACGTGTCTTTTGTTTTAGGTATAGGTACCACTTTAGATTTTTTGAAAGCCGCCGGAAAAATATTATTTTGAATACATAGGTTGTAAATATAGGTTAAGCTTTCCACAATGTATGGAAGAGAAAGTTCGAGGATAAAACCATTGATACCATCAATGCCAGCTGACTTTTTGTTCTTGAGACTAGAGATAAGTCTGCCCACGTCATGTACAGCGATGCAAGGGATATTAAAAGCATCGCCCGCAGACAGTCTTTGCTTACAAAAGTTAGTAAGCTTCTGCGATGCGACATGTTCCACCTGATCCAAACCTTCAGCATGTAGTAACGATTTCGGGGCTAAAATGAAGTGGTCGTTAAATGCATCGGCTGTAAGGTTGGCAGTCGTATTTGCAGAACGATTTTTACTATTGTTAGTAAGTTTAAAACTTTCCATATTGAAGACGGATTCCCGCCGCGTATGGTTTTCTCTACCAGTGCTTTTTGTGCCTCCCGGATAAGGTATTTGACTCTGTTACGTAACCTTTTAAACTCAATAAATCTTTGTCCCGCTTGGCTCGATTTCTGGCTTCCATGGTTTGTTTAATCTCCCCCGTAATCCAGGTGGGGGACTCACGGCACCGGACTCGTTTCCTTTTTAAAGGGACATGCTTATTTAGCACTCCGAGGAACAGCTCAAACCACAGTGAGAGCGCTACATCAGGGTCATTGTGATTGTAAACTTCATGGAACGGCAAAAAACTGAGGTCATGAAGGAAACTATCTCTATCTAGTTTTCTAAAACATCTATAAGTAATGTATAAATGTTGGGTTCGGCTCTGTTTAGGAACATAACATGACCATGTACAGGTGATGGGAAAGTGGTCACTGACAGCTAGTGAAGGGACATCAGTTTCAATGATAGCTTGAGGGTTGTTAGTATAGATGTGGTCAATCAAAGTACACGAAGAGTTGGTTACTCTGGTTGCAGTGGTGCAGAGAGAGAGAGAGAGAGAGAGAGAGAGAGAGAGAGAGAGAGAGAGAGAGAGAGAGAGAGAGAGAGAGAGAGAGAGAGAGAGAGAGAGAGAGAGAGAGAGAGAGAGAGAGAGAGAGAGAGAGAGAGAATCAATGAATCAATGAATCAATGAAACGTTATTTTACAACGGTTTAGGCATTGACATCGTCATCGACACAGCCATTTTACAAACCTGCCGTTGCTAGCAACTACAAGACTAACTACAAATATACGTACATATAAGTAAACATAATACTTGCAAACAGATGACAACACTGTTCACATAGACAGACATACTCATAGACTCACAGGCACCCCTCCCCCACTCCACCCGCCCCTCTTCACACATAGACAGAGCTAAGTAGTCCAAATGATAAATGAAAAGGATAACAGACTTAATCGGGAATAAGTTGAACCCAGCATAAAAAGAAACATATAATACAAGAGGTTAAGGCATTGTTACGAGTGATCCACAAAATATTTGCAGAGACCCTTTTTAAAACAGGCTAGCGAGGAGGTGGATTTTACATGGTCGGGAAGCGCATTCCAGATATGTGCCCCTGAGAAGGATAAGCTAGTTTTATATAGATCGATCCTTGGTTTTGGGACTATGAAAAGCTTTCTGATGTTTCCAAGCTTGGACTCAGACTTACGGAACAAAGTGGAGATGTACTCAGGTGTTTTGCGTTTCCACACTTTGAACATAAAGATTGCTTTGTTATATTTAAAATGACCTTGAAGAGGCAGGAGACCTGATTTTGACAGCTTTTCTTCAGTGCTTAGGTGTGGATCAGGGCAGATTATTTTGGCCGCTCGTCTGTGTAGGGAATTGAGTCTCTTTAAATGGACCTCACTACATCCATCCCATACCGTTGACGCGTAATCGATATAAGAACGTATGTGAGCGTTATAAAATAGTTTACGGGTATCTGAATCAGTATAATATTTCAGTTTTGATAACATAAAGAGATTTTTGGCTACTATTTTGCATAAGGCGTCTGTATGAGCTTGCCATTTTAGCTGACTGTCGATTGTAATCCCCAGTACTCGATGTTCATTTACCTGTTCTACCTGACTACCTTTAAGTGAAAGGTTAAGTAATAGAGGCGTTATCTGCTGTTTTTGGCGCGTGGCGACTATCATCGATTTCGTTTTGGCTGGATGAACAACCATAGAATTGTTTATACACCAAAAAGCTGATACTTCGTGAAGACTTTGTTGTAGGTTGTCGGAAATTACCTGTATATCTTTACTAGTAGTATAAACTGAGGTGTCGTCAGCAAAAAGGTCGCATTGTACATCTTGGCAAGTAATATGTAGAGGCAAATCATTGATAAATAAGCAAAACAGTAGGGGGCCCAGTACAGACCCTTGGGGCACACCGAAGCTTACATCTTTGAGAGGGGAGTATGAGCCATGAACAAGAACCTTTTGTTTTCTTTTAGTAAGGTAAGACACTTTGGGAACAACTGAAAACTGCTATTACAAAATCCTCTGCAGAAGTCTTGGGTTTCGCCAGAAAGAAGAACAAAGACTGGTTTGACGAAAACGATGTAGAGATCCAGGAACACCTAGCAAAAAAAAGAGCCGCCCATCAGGCCCACCTAGCCCAGCCTTCCTGCCCTGTGAAGAAGTCTGCCTTCCGCCTCGTCTGCAGCAGTCTCCAGCGCAAGCTCAGAGATCTCCAGAATGAGTGGTGGACCAGACTTGCACAGAGGACCCAGCTTTGTGCTGACAATGGTGACTACAGGGGCTTCTACGAAGCACTGAAAGCAGTGTATGGCCCCAGGCACCTGGTACAAAGTCCCCTGCGAAGCGCGAATGGCCAGGCACTCCTCACAGATAATACCTCCATCTTGAACCGCTGGTCGGAATACTTTCAGAGCCTCTTCAGCGCTGAGCGCACTGTTCAAGAAGCAGTCGTCCTACAAATCCCACACCTCCCAGTAAAGGTTGAATTGGACGAACCGCCCACCGCTGAAGCGACCCTCACAGCCATCCACCAGCTCAAGAGTGGCAAAGCAGCAGGCATTGATGGAATACCGCCAGAGATCTGGAAACATGGAGGCACAGCACTGCACAACAAGCTCCATGACCTCTTTCTCTGCTGCTGGGAGGAAGGAACACTACCAAAAGATCTCCGTGATGCAGTCGTTATCACCCTGTACAAGAACAAAGGCGAGAAGTCTGACTGTTCCAACTATCGGGGAATTACCCTGCTGTCCATTGCTGGGAAAATCCTTGCAAGGCTGCTCCTGAATCGGCTGGTACCTGCCATCGCTGAAGACCAACTCCCAGAGGGCCAGTGTGGCTTCAGAGCAAACAGGAGCACCACCGATATGGTCTTTGTGCTGAGACAGCTACAGGAGAAGTGCCGCGAGCAGAACAAAGGGCTGTACGTAACATTTGTCGACCTAACAAAAGCGTTCGACACTGTGAGCAGGCAAGGCATGTGGCAGATCCTGGAGCGACTTGGCTGTCCCCCAAAGTTCCTCAACATGATTGTCCAGCTACACGAGGACCAGCAAGGCCAGGTCAGACTCAACAATGACCTCTCAGAACCATTCCCTATTCTCAACGGCGTAAAGCAGGGCTGCGTGCTGGCACCGACCCTCTTCACCATCTTTTTTAGCATGATGTTGAAGCAGGCCACAGTGGACCTTGATGATGACGATGCAGTGTACATCAGGTATCGTCTCGATGGCAGCCTGTTCAACCTCAGACGACTGCAGGCCCACACGAAAACCCTAGACCAACTGATTCGTGAGCTGCTTTTTGCTGATGATGCTGCCCTCGTTGCACACACAGAGAGAGCCCTGCAGCGCATCACGTCTTGCTTCGCAGATGCTGCCCAGCTCTTTGGACTCGAGGTCAGTCTGAAAAAGACAGAGGTCCTCCATCAGCCGGCACCCAAGACAGTGTATCGCCCTCCTCACATCACCATTGGCGAGTCTGATCTAAAGTCAGTGCACCAGTTTACTTACCTTGGCTGCATTATCACGTCGGACGCCAAGCTGGACAAGGAGCTTGACAGCAGGCTGGCAAAAGCGAACAGCGCTTTCGGGCGACTTTTCAAGCGGGTGTGGCACAATCAACAGCTGAAAACAGGCACCAAGATCAGCGTGTACAGAGCTGTGGTCCTCACCACCCTGCTGTATGGTTCCGAGTCCTGGGCCCTCTACCGCAGCCAACTACGACTCCTCGAACGCTTCCACCAGCGCTACCTGCGTACCATCCTGGGCATTCACTGGAGTGACTATGTCACCAACGTCGAGGTCCTTGAACAGGCTGAAACTGTGAGCATCGAGGCTTTGCTGCTGCGGACACAGCTCCGCTGGGCGGGGCATGTCTCCAGGATGGAGGATCATCGCCTACCAAAGATCACCCTGTTCGGCGAGCTTGCTACTGGACACCGTGACAGAGGGGCACCAAAGAAGAGATACAAAGACTGTCTCAAGAAGTCACTTAGTGCCTGCCAAATCGACCACCACCAGTGGTCTTCGCTTGCTGCGGACCGTGACACCTGGCGCTCCACCATTTACAAGGCAGCTGTCTCCTTTGAGGACTCTCACAGAGCTAGCCTTAAGGACAAGCGGCTCAGGAGAAAAAACAGAGATGCCGCAGCTCAGAACCCCGGCCATACCTTCCCCTGCAGCCACTGCGGTCGAACCTGCCTGTCTCGGATTGGCCTCCGCAGCCACGAACAAGCCTGCAGACGTCGTGGGCAACTCCTATAAAATCTTCGTTCGCGAAGTCAAGCCAAGAGAGAGAGTAAGGTAAGATGTGAAAAAAGCAACTGCGTCTCCGTTATTGAGGTATGTGTGAAGCTTAGCAGTCAGAATAGTGTGGTTAATCAGATCAAAAGCATTCTTAAAATCCAGATAAACTACTCCTGTTAACTGTGACTTATTCATACCCTGAATACCCTTTGAGCCAGAGACTAAGACAAGGACAGTCTGATATAAAACCTACGACCCGAGGACCTCGATGCCACCGTCCCAGCTTGCTAGGCCATGGCAAACGAACCAAGGGTTTAAAGGGTGGGGCCAGTACTGCGCACACTGCACTCCACCAAAAAGCTCCACCGCGCAGGCTTTAGGAAACGCCCACGGACTATGACACTGAACTTTCCAAGTCCTGTAGCGATGGGCAAGGGGCAAAACGGCAGGTGAAAGATGTCACTGGAAGCCGCAGTCTCAAACCTGCATGCAGGCGGTTCAGGATATTGGTCGCCTGATGTTGACATGGGGATGACAACGTCACTCGGCACACCCTGAACGACCAAGCAGCCTTCTCTAGGGACAGCACTGCTTGCTCCACACGGAGAGGGGCCTAGAAAAGGTGGCCTAACCAAAGCTCATCCCCTCGTAACCCAGTTGGCTAGCCGCGGTCAACGGGCATCTTCTCATGCGGTCAGAAAACAAGAAAAAACAATGGATCCACTCTCATGACGACCACGACCGGACTCAACGTAGCATGCTGGAACATCCGAACCATGCTCGACATAGCAGACAGCGGACGCCCTGAACGTCGCTCCGCCCTCATTGCCCATGAATTGCGGAGGTTAAACATCGACATCGCCGCGCTCAGCGAAGTACGCCTCCCGGAGGAAGGCAGCCTCCAAGAACTTGGCGCTGGCTACACCCTCTACTGGTCAGGCAGGCCTGCATCAGAAAGACGGCTCTCAGGCGTGGGCTTCATGGTGAAGACCCACATTGCGACTAAGTTGGAAAACCTACCAACGGGTCACTCCGACCGCATCATGTCCATGCGCCTCCCACTGGGACACCAGCAATACGTCACCCTTCTCAGTGTGTACTCCCCAACCCTCCTGGCAGAGCCTGCAGAAAAAGACAAGTTCTACTCTGACCTGCGCAGCCTCCTGCAGAGCACCCCTGCAGACGACAAAGTCATCATCCTTGGCGACTTCAACGCCAGAGTGGGCCAAGACTCTGAAGCCTGGAAAGGAGTCCTCGGCAAGCATGGCGTTGGGAACTGCAATGACAATGGTCGCTTACTGTTGGAGCTCTGTGCAGAGCAGCAACTTGTCATCACCAACACTACTTTCCAGCAAAAGGACAGTCGAAAGACCACCTGGATGCATCCTCGCTCCAAGCACTGGCACCTTATCGACTATGTCCTAGTGCGTCAGAGGGACCGCAGTGACGTCCTTCTCACCAGAGTGATGCCCAGCGCAGAGTGCCACACTGACCACCGCCTTGTTCGCTGCAAACTCAGGCTCCGCCTCAAGCTGAAACCCAAGAAAGGGGGCCCCCCCAAGAAAAAGCTTGATGTTGCCAGCCTTCAGCGTGACGACAAGAAAGCTGCCCTTCAGGCCGATTTACAGCGCATGCTCAAAGACACAATTGATCCAGCAGACTCCTCCCCTGAAACACTCTGGGAACAACTGAAAACTGCTATTGTAAAATCTTCTGTGGAAGTCTTGGGCTTTGCTAGAAAGAGGAACAAAGACTAGTTTGACGAAAACGACGTAGAGATCCAGGAACTTCTAGCAAAAAAAAGAGCCGTCCACCAGGCCCACCTAGCCCAGCCTTCCTGCCCTGTGAAGAAGTCTGCCTTCCGCCTTATCTGCAGCAGTCTCCAGCTCAAGCTTAGAGAGCTCCAGAACGAGTGGTGGTCCAGACTCGCACAGAGGACCCAGCTCTGCGCTGACAACGGTGACTACAGGGGCTTCTACGAAGCACTGAAAGCAGTGTATGGCCCTAGGCACCTGGTACAAAGTCCCCTGCGAAGCGCTGATGGACAGGCACTCCTCACAGATAATACCTCCATCTTGAACCGCTGGTCGGAATACTTTCAGGACCTCTTCGGCGCTGAGCGCACTGTTCAAGAAACAGTCATCCTTCAAATCCCACACCTTCCACTAAAGGTTGAATTGGACGAACCGCCCACCGCCGAAGAGACCCTCACATCCATCCACCAGATCAAGAGTGGCAAAGCAGCAGGCATTGACGGAATCCCGCCAGAGATCTGGAAACATGGAGGCCCAGCACTGCACAACAAGCTCCACGACCTCTTTCTCTGCTGCTGGGAAAAAGGAACACTACCAAAGGATCTCCGTGATGCAGTCATCATCACCCTGTACAAGAACAAAGGAGAGAAGTCTGCCTGCTCTAATTATCGTGGAATTACCCTGCTGTCCATTGCCGGGAAAATTCTCGCAAGGTTGCTCCTGAATCGGCTGGTACCTCCCATCGCTGAAGACCACCTCCCAGAGGGCCAGTGTGGCTTCAGAGCCAACAGGAGTACCACCGACATGGTCTTTGTGCTGAGACAGCTTCAGGAGAAGTGCCGCGAGCAGAACAAAGGGCTGTACGTAACGTTTGTCGACCTAACAAAAGCGTTTGACACTGTGAGCAGGCAAGGTATGTGGCAGATCCTGGAGCGACTAGGCTGTCCCCCAAAGTTCCTCAACATGATCGTCCAGCTCCACGAGGACCAGCAAGGCCAGGTCAGACTAAACAGTGACCTCTCAGAACCATTCCCCATTCGCAACGGCGTGAAGCAAGGCTGCGTGCTGGCACCGACCCTCTTCACCATCTTCTTCAGCATGATGTTGAAGCAGGCCACAGTGGACCTCGACGACGACGACGCAGTGTACATCAGGTATCGTCTCGATGGCAGCCTGTTCAACCTCAGACGACTGCAGGCCCACACAAAAACCCTAGACCAACTGATTCGTGAGCTGCTCTTTGCTGATGACGCTGCCCTCGTTGCACACACAGAGAGAGCCTTGCAGCGCATTACGTCCTGCTTCGCAGATGCCGCCCAGCTCTTTGGACTTGAGGTCAGTCTGAAAAAGACAGAGGTCCTTCATCAGCCGGCACCCAAGGAAGAGCATCGCCCTCCCCACATCACCATCGGCGAGTCCGAACTGAAGTCTGTACACCAGTTTACCTACCTTGGCTGCATCATCACGTCAGACGCCAAGCTGGACAAGGAGCTGGACAACAGGCTGGCAAAAGCGAACAGTGCTTTCGGGCGACTATTCAAGCGGGTGTGGCACAATCAACAGCTGAAAAAAGGCACCAAGATCAGCGTGTACAGAGCTGTCGTCCTCACCACCCTGCTGTACGGTTCCGAGTCCTGGGCCCTCTACCGCAGCCAACTACGACTCCTCGAACGCTTTCACCAGCGCTGCCTGCGTACCATCCTTGGCATTCACTGGAGTGACTATGTCACCAACGTCGAGGTCCTTGAACAGGCGGAAACTGTGAGCATCGAGGCTTTGCTGCTGCGGACACAGCTTCGCTGGGCGGGGCACGTCTCCAGGATGGAGGATCATCGCCTACCCAAGATCACTCTGTTCGGCGAGCTCGCCACTGGACACCGAGACAGAGGGGCACCAAAGAAGAGATACAAAGACGGTCTCAAGAAGTCACTTAGTGCCTGCCAAATCGACCACCGCCAGTGGTCTTCGCTTGCTGCGGACCGTGACACCTGGCGCTCCACCATTCACAAAGCAGCCGTCTCCTTTGAGGACTCTTGCAGAGCTAACCTTAAGGACAAGCGGCTCAGAAGAAAAAACAGAGCTGTCGTAACTCAGAACCCTGAACAGACCTTCCCCTGCAGCCACTGCGGTCGTACCTGCCTGTCCCGGATTGGCCTCCGCAGCCACGAAAATGCCTGCAGACGACGTGGGCAAGCCCTATAGAATCTTCGTTCGCGAAGTCAAGCCAAGAGAGAGATTCATACCCTTGAGCCATGTGTCAACAAGGCGTGTAAGTGCTGTGTGGCATGAATGCTGCGGACGAAATCCGGATTGGAAAGGGTGGAGGAGCTTACGGTTTTCTAGGTAAGCAAGCAGGTGTTTATGAACGTGCCTTTCCAGTGGTTTGGACAAAACAGATAATAAAGAAATAGGCCGATAATTATTAGGGTCAGAACGATCTTTTGTTTTTGGAAGTGGAATTACTTTGGCATATTTAAGTTCGTTAGGAAAAGTGTTATGCTGGATACAGAGATTATAAATATAAGTTAAGGATTCTACAATGTATGGGAGAGACAGTTTAAGTATTTTCGGGCTGATGTCATCAGGCCCCGAGGACTTTTTATTTGGAAGGTTACTTATGATTAAACCCACTTCATGAACAGCTAACATAGGGATGTTGAAGGGGGCTGTGCCCATTGTTCTTTGTTGACAAAACTCAGACAGCAGATTTGAACGGTGATAAGTGTTATCCTGGCTTGGCGATATTAGAGATTTAGCAATCGAAAGAAAATGGTCATTGAATGTATCAGCAGTAAGATTAGTGGGAATGGTAGTTGCGGTACTTGGAGACCCCCTAGTAAGTGTGTTTAGAAGGCGCCATATTGTAGAGGTATCTTTGCTGTATTTAACCGTGTCACGAACTAACTTTTTTCTTGCCTCTCTGATCATGTATTTAACACGGTTACGCTGTTGCTTATATTCAGTGAACATTTTATTACTACGTAGATCGTTTCTAAGCGCCATCGCCTGCATGATTTCCGGAGTAAGCCAGGGAGGAAGAGTGTTAGATTTTACCCTCCTCTCGCGTAGAGGAGCATGTTTATTAAGTACATTTAGGAAACGAGAGTACCAAATACTGAGGGCGGTATTAGGATCATAGGACAGGAGCACGTCATTAAAAGGAGTATTTTCTAGATCAAATAGAAATTCATCTTTCCTGAAGTGTTTGAATGTCCTATACGTTATAGTTGTATGGCCGTTCTTTTTTGGTTTAGGGAGTTTAGAAGACCAGGAGCAAGCCACAGGATAATGATCACTAACACTAAGATTTGAGACATCAACGTCAGAGACGGCTTTGGGTTTATTAGTATATATGTGGTCTAAAAGCGTGGAAGTAGTTGGAGTAATTCTGGTGGGTGATTTCACTAACTGTACTAAGCCAAACAGAGATGACGTTGAGCCCCAGGCGGGGTGCGGCTTAAGTAAATCTATATTAAAATCGCCCAATAGAAGAATGTCGGCCTTCTTTTTTAAAGCTCTGTCAAGGTTCTGACTAAACTGATCGTACCACTCAAAAGTTGAGGCGGGATTTCTATATAAGAACCCAATTAATACCGGTTTTGATTTCGGACACTTGACTTCGACCCATACGCACTCCACCCCCATCATTTCTAGGTCGACGCGTCGATGAACTAAATGCTGGATAGAATTATGAATATAGACAGCGATGCCAGTTTGACCGGGAGACAAGGGGTCTCGTCTAATAACTGAGAAATTGGGGATACTGATTGCTGCATCGCTCACACATGAACTCAGACGTGTCTCACTGAGTCCAAACAGGTGGAACGGTGTAGGATCGTTAATATATACAGATATGTCGGCTAGTTTGTTGTACAGATGAAACACATTGAGGTGCCCTATTCTCATAACTGCACCTTGGATGGAAAATTCGCTTGGACTTGTTACAAAATACAGAGTGCACAAAATAAACAATGAAAAAACAATTGAATACAGAAAAACACAGAAATAAAAAAAAAAAACTATAAAACTATAAAACGATACTAGGCCACGTAATTGAATAAAAGTCCTCCAGAGAACAAGTAGCAGTTACGCTACTGAGCTCTCAAAAACTCGCTGCGGGAGTGACTGAACCACAAGAAAAAAGTGACGCAACTTGAAACGCCGCATGGAACACCTGTATGTTCGGCTGTCACTACGTTCACTTCTTTGTCGTTCCAGTACAATTTGGATCAAATCACTCAAGCAAATAGTCTGTCTCACTGTAAAGACACGAAAGAGACTGAAAATTAAAGTCTTTCTTTTGAAATGAGCACAATCTTTACAGTGTAAACTAACACTGGCACAGTCTCTGGTGGTAACACTCAATGTTACTGTCACATCAATTTATGACCAACGCGGCTAGCAGAACCAAAGTAATCAATAAACAGCACAATGTAACCTTTTGGATGCAGACAATAACGTTGGTAGTCAGTCTAACTGATTTACGGTAAGAACAAGTTACATCTGTAACAATAGCAGTCAGCTTGCCGTGCTCAAGTTCACAATCACCAAATATAAACGTCTAATTAAAGCGTCAGTAAATCAGTGATGAACACCACCTACTAGTTCAACAATGAAAATTAACCCTTTTGTTCATGCATCCACCGGTGCTGTTTGCAGCATCGGTGGTTGTATGCACAAGGGGGTTAAGCAAATTAGTGGCAGATAAATCCCTGAAGGAAAGGCTGCGGTTAACTCTCTTGTCAGTTTATATCGCAGCTAATCAGTTAATAGTAGACACCACCTATTAACCCAACAATGGACAATTAATCCTCTTGTTCATGCATACATCGGTACTGTTTGCAGCACCGGTGGTTGCATGCACAGGAGGGTTAATGAGATTATTAGCCGGTAAAGCCCTGAATGAATGGCTGTAGGAGCTGCGCAAGCATGCGCATCCTCTGCGTTGCGTCTAATCCGGGTGTAATTGCAGGGCTCTCCCACCCTCTGGTCGGTGTGGGATTAGCGGCGGCGAGGGCGTGAAGGGCGCTGTTAGAGCTCGCGGTGCCTTGATCGGAGGGTGGAATGCGCGGAAATTCGC
>BTPG01000008.1:82581996-82634496 GCA_036245525.1 Semisulcospira habei | reverse complement strand
TTAATGACTTCTGAGGGTCTGTCAACAATAAGTTTAATGGCTCTTCTGTGGAGCGAGTTCAGACTTTTTAAATTAGCATCGCTACTACCGTCCCAAATAGACGAGGCATAATCCAAATGTGACTGAATATGGGCATAGTAGAAGAGTTTCCTTGTTGGCTCATCAGCAAAATGTCTCAATTTCGACAGGAGGAATACATTTTTAGATACTATTTTACACAGTTTAGTAATGTGGCCTTGCCAGCACAACTTGTCGTCTAAGTTGATTCCAAGCACGCGCTGTTCTCTGACTTGCTCCACAGGCTGGCCATTAAGTGTTAGTTGAAGGGGAGGGGGGTTCAACTGATGCTTTTGCCGTGTGGTAATCAGCATGCATTTGGTTTTAGTGGGATTAGGTATCATGGCGTTATTTCTGCACCATTCAGATACCTCATTTAAACTGTCTTGGAGAATCTTCACCATACATGTTACGTCTGATGACGAAACGTCCAGTGTTCCATCGTCTGCAAAAAGACTGAAAGTTACACTGGAGTCAGATATATGTAATGGAAGGTCGTTTATGAAGACAGAGAACAATAATGGGCCAAGAATCGATCCCTGTGGTACTCCGTGCTCTATTACCCCTTCAGGTGAGTTTTTACCATTCACGTAGACATACTGCGTACGCCCATGCAGATATGACGTAAGGAAGGCAAGTGTGTCTGCGCTTAGTTGATAGACATTAAGTTTTTGAACTAAAGTTTCATGATTGACGAGGTCAAATGCTTTTGAAAGGTCCAAAAATACTGCTCCAGTCATTTGACTGCTATTTATGGCAGTAAGCCATCTGTCAACAAGGTGTACCAATGCTGTGTGACAGGAGTGTTTCCGCCGAAAGCCAGATTGTAATGGATGTATGAGTTTGTGTTTTTCTAGAAAATGTTGTAAGTGTGTGTGAATGTGTCTTTCTATCGGTTTCGACAGTGTTGACAGTAGCGAAATGGGCCTGAACTTGTTAGGGTCGGCAAGGTCTTTCGTTTTAGGTAGTGGGATCACTTTGGCTGTTTTTAGAGAAGATGGAAATATCCCCTGCTTTATGCAAAGGTTGTATATATATGTCAAGGTATCTAAAATATACGGTAGGGCCATTTTCAGAACTGAGCTACTAATACCATCATGGCCAGACGTACGTTTGTTCTTTAAGTACGAGATGGATTTTCCCACGTCGTATATCGTTAACAGCGGAATGCTGAATGACGTGTCAGGGTCCAGCCGTTCTGCACAAAACGTCTTTAGCTTTTCGGACACAGCTGAAGACTGACCAGAATATGTATTTTTTAGCAACGTACTGGCAGCCGAGAGGAAATGCTGATTCAAGATATCAGCTGATAACTGTGTACATTGTGCGGTATTTTTGGACCTCGTAAAAGCATTGATCGCTCGCCACACAGATACGACATCTTTCTTTCCGTTCATAAGACGGTGAAAAAGTGACCTTTGAGCTTTCCTCACTAAATGTTTAACATGGTTTCTTTGCCTTCGATAAGCAATAAAATCCTTCTTTCTTTTATAGTCATCTCGGAGCTGCATGGCATCCTTGATTTCCTTACTTAACCAGGCGGGAAGCTGGGGGTTCTTCACCCGTTTCTCTCTGAATGGAGCGTGTTTATCGAGAACACCAAGGAACAATCCGTACCACTCAGACAAAGCATCGTTGGGGTCATTATGGTAGTACACTGTATCAAAGTGTGTGCTACTTAAATCACAAAGAAATGTTTCCTTGTTGAAGTGTTTAAGTGATCTGTATCTAATAGTCGTGTGCTGATGTTTTCGGAATGAATTATCCGCTTTTAATGCCAAGCAACAGCACACCGGGTAGTGATCGCTAATCCCTACCTGAAGCACGTCTACTGCCATCACCCTTGATTGAGTAGTTGTATATATGTGGTCTATAAGGGTGGAGGAAGTTGGACTAACACGAGTTGCTGTTTTAACTAGCTGCTTTAAACCAAACATAGACATGGTGCACTCCCAAGCAGGGTTATTCAAAAACATGTTAATATTGAAATCGCCTAGGATCAAAATTTCAGAGCTGGACTGTCTGACCTTATCCATCATGGCGATAAAGTCGTCGAACCATTGAAATGTTGATGCTGGGTTCCTGTAAATGTACCCGACCAGCACGGGGCTGGATTTGTTTGCCCTTAACTCAACCCAAATGCATTCTACGGTTTTTGACTCCAGGTCCCCACGCCTGCGAGTAATACCGCTAATTGAATTATGAATGTATACTGCAATACCCGTATGTCCCGGGTATTCAGCATCGCGGCGCAGTACAGTGAAGTCCTGGATAGAAACGGCCTCATCGCTGATGTTACGATTGAGACGCGATTCCGTTACACCAAACAAGTGAAATGGATTGGATTGACTCAAGAGCACACACAGACCGGGAACTTTGTTAGTTAAATGATAAACATTTAAATGGCCAATATGTAACTGGCGATCATACACCATGATTGCTAATGTATGCCAATACCAAAGAGTACAAATAAAAAAGCTTATAAATGATACAAAGGCAAATAAGAGCTGAAATAATAAAACAAAGCAAAAGAATATCAGTCCGCTCTAACACACAGAATGTGGGAGGCAAGTGAAAAAAAAAAAGAGTTTCTTCTACGCATTCACTGATATAGACCACACTACCGGTCACTAACGGTCACTAACAGGGACTAATCCCTTTAGCAAACTTCAACAGTCAAAGCTAAACGACCCCGCTGCGCGATAGGGGAAATAAAGTCAGCGCTGCGAAAGGACACAGATATGGTCGTAGTGTGAATATACGTAGAGCACTAGTAGAGAAAGTGTCACGGTGCACAAGTACTAGTGCTATAAGCGTCACAAATCGCACAGAGTGAGAAGATGGGTATTCACGAATACTGTCGGCAGAAGTCAAAAGGATGACAATGTTAATATTGGACCACGTGCAGTGGTTGAAGTTAAAAACAAATGAATACGTCTCTGCGCAAGCACAATAATTATGAGCAATGAGACGCAAGAAAATCAATTCGATATTGTTCAGTGTTAGCCTGGAAAGTAAAGCACAAAGTTATGTAAGGAAGAGTAACTGAATGTTCTGGAAATGAGTCTAATACACACGCACGGGGTGGCTGTACTGTGCCCACGGTTCCTGCTGTGAGAGAGAGAGAGAGAGAGAGAGAGAGAGAGAGAGAGAGAGAGAGAGAGAGAGAGAGAGAGAGAGAGAGAGAGAGAGAGAGAGAGAGAGAGGTGACATTCATTAATAATCTTTTTAGTGTCGCAATAACACACTTCAGTTAAAAGAGGTTACATTCTTAATAATCGTTTTAGTGTCCCCATACCACACTTCAGTTAAGAGAGGTTATGTTAATTAATAATCGTTTTAGCTTCGCCATACAACACTTCACTTATGCGTAGAAACACAACGCCAAGCAATATATAAAAGAAGAATCTGAAACAAATCACCGTGCACTTTAGTGTTCCCGATGATTACCCAAAATGTCGCATTTCTTTTGCTCGTCAGTATAATGCAGTGGACTGAATATTTTGAAAATAAAATAAAAATATTACGTATGTTAATAAATATTAGCCCATTGAGCCCTGACGCACTACAGCAGGAGATGGGTCGACCACGATAATTCAAGGGTAGTGCCAGATAAGCTTGGCGCCTGTCGGCGCCAAGCTAATCTGGCAGTGCCCTTGAATTATCATGGTCGATCCATCTCCTGCAACAGGTGCATAGTCATTAGATGACGCCTCCAAAATTGGGGAAATACGGCCGTCGGGCTGAATGAATTAAAGAACTTTGGCACTTAGGTCGAAGCCCGAGTTTGGGGAGTTTTTCATCTAAAAGCTACGCACACCAGAGTCCAGGGCACCAATCCGTCAGAATACTTTAAGAGTGGTTCGCTTCTCAGTGGCGCCACTCTTAAAACACTCACCCGTTGGCTGTCGTTAGCGCCTTTTTCTTTTGTTCGCTATGATTCCGGCAGGAATCATCGCAATAAAAACAAGCGCTACCGACAGCGAAAGGCCCCGGTCACCCAAGAATCGTCGCGACAAGACTGAAGCACCACTGACAGCCAAAGGGTTATGCCGTTTGATCCACATCCGGTTGTCACTGGTGCGTGAGCCCTGGACCGATTAACCCTTTCCATCCTGATACCCTATTGCTTGAAATAAGTCTGACTATGATAGTTCAAGGGTGGTGCCAGAATAGCTTGGCGCCTGAGGCGCCAAGCTGTTCTGGCACCGCCCTTGAACTAAAAGGGTTGGTCTACCTCCTAATCTGTGATGTAGCCTTCGTAGGATAATAAGTAAGTTTTATCAAATCAGCTTCAGGATGTAATGGGTTAAGGCCTCGGGCGTTGCCTGCTCACAGTTGACGTGCCTACCCTAATGCGCAAGGGGCCGTCGGGCCGACGTCAACCGCCGTTGGCCCGATGGCCTTTTACGCATTGGGCAAAAACTTGTCACGTGGTCTGAGGACAAGGCAGAGTCGCCGGAAGCTGTTATGTCCTGGCCGACCTAGCGGACAGCCATTAATGCTCACTCAGACAGGAAGTAGTCAGCTACGCAGGACACGCGTCCCAGATACCGACAACTTGCATAAGATCGTTATGTTGGACTAGACTGCAGTGTGCGCAACGTGACGATGATAACTCAAAGTGACATTTTTATGTTAGAATTATTTGATGGTCATTGGTGATACTGTGAACGTGACGCAGGCGATAGGAGAGATATATAGATCACTTCGCCGGCAGAGGTCGGGAGTCACGTGCGAAGTATAGACCGGGAGTCACGTGCGAAATTTAGGCCGGGAGTCACGTGCAAAGTATAGGTCGTTTTACATCAGAGCGCTCAAGGTTTTTAGCAAATATCTCTGCATAGAACCACTTTTCTATACCAATCTTACAACGAAGATCATTCGGTGACAGTTGACTTAATACGGTGCCATTTGCCTGGCATTCAAATTGACCTTACATTACAAAGTAAATTACGTCAAGACCTTTGCCAAGTCATAACGGCGGCTGCGTTGTGACTAGGTGTGTGCCGAAGATCAGCTGACATCGGATTTGTGCCGGCCAAGAAAAAGATGAGTAAGAAATAAAATCTTACATCAGTGTTTAGGTGATACTGAGAATCTCACTCTCGCGGTCTTAAAGCCTTATCCTACTCGCTTTCGAGGGAGATTCTCAGTATCACCTAAACACCGATGTAAGATTCTTTGTTTTCATCCATACGTCACACGACCAATCTCTTTAGCGCAAACTGTACCACATGACCGAGCTACAAAAACCCTTGTAGCGACAAATGGCGGACTTCTTGTAGCCCTCTTTGTGACGCATCTTGGATGCGAGTTTTGTTCATTAAAAGATCACCAAAACGTTTTAAAGTAAAAAAGTTACTTAGTGTTCGAAACAACAAGCACACTACTGGAGATGGCAACGTCATGAAATATTTTTAATTACGTCATAAGTCTATTATGTATAAATGTATATTCCTTTGACGTCAGTCATGTCTGGCGTGATCCAGGTCGGAAGATTTCTTCTTGATTTATTTTACGAAAATTGTGGAGGAATGAAAACGAATACGTTATTGATATCAGGGGCTTGCTGAACGGACCCTTGTAGGCCTTCGGGAGGTCAAAGGAACCAATGGTTCTTTTGACCTCCCTCAGGCTTACAAGGGTCTGTGTAGCAAACCCCTGCGAACAATAACTTATAATATATCTACACCTTGAGTTTGGTTTCATTGACAAAGAGGCGTTTCATAACGCCTCACATTTCCACGCAAACCGTACCATGTGACCGGGATACAAAAACCCTTGTAGCGACAAATGGCCGACTTTTTGTAGCCCTCTTTCTGACGCGTCTTGGATGCCAGTTTTGTTCTATAAAAGATCATCAACACGGTCTACAGTACAAAGTTACTTAGTGTTGTTCAAAACAACAGGCACACTACCGGAGACGGCAACGTCATGAAAGATTTTAAATTACGTCATAATTATGTTATATATACAGTCATGTTAATTCCTTTGTCGTCAGTCATGTCTGGCGTGATCCTGTTCGGAAGATTTCTTCTTGATTTCTTTTACGAAAACATTGGAGGAATGAAAACAAATATGTTATTGGTAACAGGTGCTTGCTGCAAGGACCCTTGTAGACCTTCGTAAGGTCAAAGGAACCTTTGGTTCCTTTGACCTCCCTCAGGCCTACAAGGGTCCGTGTAGCAACCCCCTGCGACCAATAACTTATAATATATCTACACTTAAGTTTAGTTTCATTGACAACGAGGCGTTTCATAATGCCTCACATTTCCACGTGATATTACGGAAACATCACGCGCGAAGAAAGAGCTGGACCTTTGGGCCGTCATCGGTCGCAGCTGGCCGTGCGCGGGCTAGATGCGGTCGATGTCGGCCCTAGGACCTTTTGCTAGCTGGGAAGATACAGGACGCACTCGATGGTCGATGGTGCATTACACGCGATCTCTCCACGTGAGTTTTCCTGGGACGAAAGCTGTAGTTCAGAATACGGTTCATTAAAAACTTTCTTTCACTCTCCTGGTTTTTGGATAAGCTATATTTGACTTAACCATCACCCCTTGTGGTTCTTTGCAGACGAGAATATCTCGAAATAAGTCGCGTGTTGGATGAACTATCGTTCTGTCGTTTATATAGTAAAAGCAAGTATACTCAGAGGCAATAAAAACGCGAAAAGTGTCGGTAAATGTCACTCAAAGAGCCACGCTTACAACAAAACACGATTTTTGTTTGTTTGCTACTTACTTCAGTTGTTGAGGATACTATCTGAGCTATCCTCACATAAAAATTGAAAGAGTTATCGTCTTTGGCTACCTTGGATGACACAGGGTTTCATAAGTGGTGAAAAAAAGCAAAACTGGAACACTCTGAGAAGCAAATTTCTACGAGATGTGTTAACACACACGTTGTGTGGACTGCTTATGATGTTATTAACTGCCTCAAAAGATATTTGACTCACAAAATTCACTAGAGAACCAGAACTTCCGGTGCAAATCATTTTCTTAATAAATTTTATTTTATTCAATTTGAATTTTTTTTCAAACTATTTTTTTGTGCACGAGTGATTCACATAGAGATAAAGAACACACCCATATCATTTGATCAGTAAAATATTGCGGCTGGCCGAAAAATAAACAACTGTTTGCTTTTTGTGTTCATGCAGGTCATGTTGATTATTTAGGTGCCTTTGACGAACGAAAAGTAGGTCAAGACCAAACAGGCCGGATTTTCATTCACACGGGTCCTAGTGACATTGCACCCTGGTTTGTTTTCAGCTATGTCCTCTGCAGATGCTCCCCATTTCACTTTCAATATCCTGTGATGGTATGGTCACTGATGACGTCACAAGTCATTGATGTGAGATTCTGAAGACTAAACATTGCATTTTCAGGCGACATAACACACTCCCCATAACATTCTATAACAAATGACGTCAAAATAACCTGCAACAAAGCATATTTACGAAGATAAACGGCACGGTAAAAAAATTCGCGTTTTTATTCCCTCATGGTTTATGTCAGTTTTGAGAAAAGCGATATTTTGTATCTTTAACAACGGGAATCTCTCTTTTTCTAAAAAAAAAATCGCCATACTGGCTTTTGCCACTTAAAGGCAGCATTAAAGTGTGCTTATCAATGGAATGCTGATAAAATGGACTAGATGGTAGCACTAGGGATACGTCAGCGAAATAAAAGAGAATCATCTCCCATTACAGTGAGTTCAGTTCTCATCTCATGTTTTCTCTTTAACTCATTCTGCTCCAGGACCGAAATCCGCAAATTTTGAAGTATCCCCCCCCCCCCCCCCCCAGAAGACTGTTTTACACTTCTGGAAACAGATCGAGCGTGATAGTTCAAGGGTTGTGCCAGAATAGCTTGGCGCCTATGGGCGCCAAGCTATTCTGACACAATCCTTGAACTATCACGCTCGATCCATGTCTTGCGGTAGCGTGTCGGAGTTGAATGAGTTTAAAAAAAAGTGGTAATTCTTCATCGTGCAAATAAGTTGATTACGTAACTATATCTACTTAATCCCTCACTGCCAATGGACCCAGACTATGTTTTTGAAATCATTGTCAGCTCCGCGTCAAAGGTCCCCGGCCGTCAAAGGAACTTGGATGCAAAGTGGTTTCAGCATGAGGCCTAGATCCCCATGAGCCCCCGCAACTGCGGGGGCTCACGAGGATCTAGACCCCTTGACGTGTGGTGGTTCATTTCTTTGGATGTGAAGTTTTTTAAAAAAAATTTTAAACATTGGACAACCCTGTACAAAACTCATACGACAAATTGTATAATCGCATCACAAAGTAACATGAGTTCAACAATTAGGACAACTGTGGACGGTTCAGTCCTGTTTACTGCCATGTACTGCGCATTAGGCTACATTATACTCCGTACCAAGATTTATTAAAGCTTTGTCCACGACAAATGCCTTGTCTGATAGATCTTTCGCACACTCATGGAAAACATGCGTTCATTAGTCAGGATAAGCCGCGCCCAGTACGTTCTTTTGTTAACCCTTATCATTTGGAATACACCAGTGTGTGAAATAAGTTTGACTAAAATAGTTCAAGGGTAGTGTCAGAATAGCTTGGCGCCTCTAGGCGCCAAGCTATTCTGGCACCACCCGTGAACTAAAGCCATTGGTCTATGACCTTATCTGTAAGTACTATGATGGAGCTTGCATATTGCAGTGTACACAATTTTAATTTGAAGCTTTTTTGCCTCAGTATGATATGGGTTAACAGACATTCACACTGCCGGTGTCCTTCACTGCTTTCGCACGCTTGGCTATGAGGCTGCGCCTTACGGCTACGGGCCTTAATGCACGGAATCACAGACCAGCACTGATAGCCCCACAGGCCAGAAAAAAATTAAAAAAAAAACCCGAGTGCTGGTCTTTGATGTTGGACCTTACGGCCACAGGCCGTAAGGTCCAAAACCACATACCAGCACACATTTTTAGTTTTCATTTATAACATCCTATCTAGTTCCATCATATACATGTACATCTGGTTACTTTCGCTTATATCTTTTTCTTTGTTCGGCAGTCACTATTTTGGTCTGGATTTCGTGTTTCCATTAGTGATGTTCTATATACAAATCGATCGTCGGAGCCGGAGTACATACTCGTTCATTAGTCTCTTGAGATCTCTTGCTGTGTCACACTGAAGCCAGCATCGTCCTGGCGATTTGCCAGAAAACGTACATCACGTTTATCACGCACGTACTCACGTTAGCTTTTTTAAAGGCCTTCGTTGTTTATATACTGATGCTTAGGCACATTTGCACTTGGGTCGTTTACACAGTTTTCCAAAAACTGTATCGTCATCATTGCCATTTAGTCAGAGTGCGTGGCGTGTAGACAGTTTGGAACGAAGACGATAGTGACGATTAAAATTGGTCATGATGGCAACAGCGTCGATGATGATGACGATGATAATGATGATGGCGACGATGACGATGATGACATTGGTAATTATGACGACGACGACGGTGATGACGATGGCAACCATGATAATGACGATGAACAACGATGATAACGACTCAACTACGATGATAATGACAATGGCACTATGATATTGATGATGACAACGATGATAATGACGATGACCATGACGATGCTGCGCCTGACGATGATGACAATGACGATGACAACAATGATAATGATTATGACGACGACGGTAACGTCGGGAGCACCTTTTGCCCCAATGATTACAGCAGGATTCATTGCTACAAGAAGGGCCACCGACAGCCAAAGGCCGGATTAGGGATCTTGAGTGCTAATCAGGCACTACAATTGAACTGTCACGGTCGAGCCCACACTGGTTGTCTCCCTCTATTCGCTGCTCTGCAGCGAATCGAGGGAGCTAACAAGTGTTGGTCGAACAAGAGAGGGGTGTAGTTAAACCAAGCTGCACTATCCATGAACAAACACGGTCGATTCGTCTCTGTCTTGCAGAACTTCGTGCCAATATTGTCTGCAAAAGTTTGCAGCGGTACGCAAAGTTAGTCGGTGTGCGGCGCCAATAAGGTCCGGTGTCGGCCGGACGTGGGAAAGGATATCACGTAGACGGCTCAGTAATAATGGAACAATGTTGCGGAGAGTAGACAGCAGTCTGAACAGGAAGCAGAGTTCACACTCCGGTTTCTTTGAAAAGGAAATCATTTTCACTCCGACTGAGACTGACTGACTTCATTTAACTTCGAGCGAGCGACAACGACTGCGCAGAGAAAGCCCGACCTTTAACTCATTCTAACCCAACACCGAAATCCCCAAATTTTGCCGTTGTCCCCTGAAGACTGCACTCTAGTGCAGGACATAGATCGACCATGATGGTTCAAGGGTGATGCCAGAATAGCTTGGCGCCCATAGGCGCCAAGCTATTCTGGCATCACCCTTGAACTATCATGGTTGATCATTATCTTGCTGTGGTGTGTCTGGGGTAGAATGGGTTAAGTGCTGGTGCCCGGTCCCCGTAGGCTAAATTATAATGTTCCTCGGGCCGACGTCGGCAATAGGCGGCGATAAGCTCAACACCGACCGGGTCAATAAAACATTGCCTGCGCTGGTAGCAGGAACTTATGGCGGCTTATGCCTTTTGCTGGTAACAGCTACATCTACGTAGTTCCTGAAGCGGTTGTGTCAATTATCTGGTGGTCAATTGGCAAAGGTTACAGCAACTTCAATGATGGCCGCTGGCACGGAAAAGGATTTAAACAGCGTAGACACTTAAGACTAATGGCTTGGCTTCCGTTGTTTGACTGATTGTCGGGGTCAGGCAACTGTGGAATAAAGGGACAAAACCCGTCTCACCAGCATGCTTTAGTCCCGGTCTGAACACCTGATCAGACGGTATCAGGATTAACGACGTGCATGCGCCAATGACGGTTTCAAGATCGTCTTTGTCTGAGTCTGAGCCTGATCATTTTGGAGTCAATGCACTGAGCGTAAAGGTCAAAACATTGAGACTTTGTCGTGCAAAGGTCACATTACCGTTCATGAGACAGAATATCTACCATAATAGTTAAAGGGTGGTGCCAGACTAGCTTGGCGCCTATATTCGCCAAGCTAGTCTGGCATAACTCCTGAACTATCATTATTTTGTAGTGTTAGTTTTTGATAGGTTAACACCTCGTAAGCATCTCGTTTGAAAAATTAGTTCAGTTGAAATAGTTTTCGTGTCATCTTTGCGCTCGGAAAAGCACACACGCGCTCTATTCTACCTCCAAGACTCCAACCCCTTTACTCCATCACCCCTCATCCCTCCCGCCGTAATGTGTTGAATTTGCAATGAGTGACCCGTGTTTTCAGGTCTATCCAGCATCCACTGCCTTTTGCCTTTCCGCGTCACGTGATGGTGAAAGCGACCAACATAGACGCATTAGCATTTGATGGTTTTTGGGTGACCGACCGCTTGGTCGAATACAGCGTTATTTTCGGGATGCAATTGCCTGTTTTGTTGGAAATGAACTGTACTGATGTTCAACACCATTAACCCTTTTCATCCTGATACACCCATTCCTTAAAATAAATTTGACTGATGGTTCAAGGGTGGTGCTAGCATAGCTTGCCGCCTCAGGCGCCAAGCTATGCTGGCACCACCCTTGAACTAAAATAGTTATCTATATCTTTATCAGTAATTTAGCTTTTGTAGGATAATAAACAAATTTTTACAAAATCAGCCTCAGGATGTAATGGGTTAATGCGATGATTCATTCTTAGAAAGCTGACGGTATCTCAGGAATAGCTCATGACATGGCAGCTCCCGAGTAGTGCCGGCTGATTTTACACAACCCTCTCGCCTTCCCCCGACCATCTGTTACAAGGCTGTCTCAGCTCGCGTATGGTGATACGGGTTGCGCGGTCTCCGCAGTATTTTTGTCTGCTTCGTTGCAATGCCACGTAACGATCCACTACTGAGGCGAGGTAGACTGTGGCGACCCTGCTGTGGCACCGCACCACTTCGAAGTGGAATTAATATGCCGATTCTGGCGTTAAAGCACGTTCAAAAGTCGTTGTATAATAAATTATATTATGGCTTACCTCCTGTTATGCAAAAAAACAAACAAACAAACAAAAAACAGAAAAAAACAACAACCCACGAGCGCCCATTTCGACCGATAAAATGCGAGCACTCGTTAGTTATTTATTTGGAGGTCAGACGTATTTTAGTCGCCTTTTGAATGTGAGCATGTTGGTGCAGAAAGTTAAAGAAATTTGTCAAGGTCTGTCACAAATGGTTTTGGTGTCATGGTTATAATCTGCACAGTTAACGCACGCGTCCTAGGCCTGCAATTTTATCAGGAACCCTTTCTGTGATAATCAGAGGCGGATCTAGGACGGATTTATGATGAGGGCACTCCGGCTGTGAACAACGCCCATGTCCAAGAGGGATAGATCCGCATGAGCCCATCATTTTGCATTTGCGGAGGTTCATGATGATGGCACTGATTTCATTAAAATATTTTTTACTTACTTACTTATTTACTTAATTAATTAATTTTGGGTGGGAAAGAGTAGTGGCTTGAATAGGATCAAAGTTTTACACCTGGATCATTTTTTTCCAGTGATTTCCGCCATTGAAAAGGTAGTCAGCGAAAGCTGTTCATCAATTTCTTTTGTTTAGACCTCATGCCAAGCATTTGCCAATCCACCCCGCTGGCATTTCCCAGTGCCCAAATTGTCGTCGGCCCAATGACTTTTTTTTCTGCAGCATTGGGCTGCCGCTTTTATCAGATTCTGGAATAGGCAGGATGCCTGAAACGGAAAGCTGGAAAGCCGTTTGTTCGTTGTGTCACGAATCCGCCCCTGCTCACCACCTCAATACACGCTGACGCTGGCCATGAGAACTTTCTCTGTCCAGTGGTCACAGGTGTGATTAGCCTGGGACATGTGCACCCATAATTATGTACCCATGTGTTGGGTTGATAAAGTGTGAAATAATATATAATCACCGCAAGAGAACTGAAAAATTTCTCATAACCTTCAGCAGCTTATGTCCGCCTCTTAACTCATCCAGCCCCGACACACCACAGCAAGACACTGGCACCACCCTTGAACTATCTTGCTCGATCTGTCTCTAGAATTGTAATACAGTCCTTCAGACGGCAACTTCAACATTTGGGGATTTTAGGGTAGAATGTGTTACCGCCTTCTCTGACATTGATCGCATAATGTGTTTTACTGCAATCTGAGACCCACGAAATCCTGTCCATCCAAAGAACATCAATGCAAAGTGGATGGAAATGATCGTCTTGTTCTATACCTGCGTATTTCTCTGTGGGCTGGCGATTGGGTGCCTGATAGGCGGGGGCAGGGGATCTAACTGTTTGTCTGTCCAGCGCTGATTCCCTTTGGTTTGTATACAATTCTGCCAGGACTAGCCTCACCTATCTGGTTTGTGAGAATGCAAAGTGGGGTTAGCAAGAGGCATAGATCCTCGTGAGCCCCCACAAATGCGGGGGCTCATGAGGATCTATGCCTCTTGCAGTCGGATAGGGTAGACCTTATCTTGGCAGGCAAGGGGGTGAAAGATCTGTGCCGAGGGATTTCGTTTTCGTGGCTGCACAGTAATGGGTCAACACTCCAACAGGTGGAGAGCCATCCTTGTTAAATGTCATTTGTGCCGCATGCTTTCTGTCCACAGAGCACACACACACACACACACACACACACACACACACACACACACACACACACACACACACACACACACACACACACACACATGCACACACACACGCGCGCGAAGGGACACAGACACACACACACATGCGCACACACAAACACGCACGCGCGCGCGCAAGGACGTACAAACACACGCACGCACACACAAAGACATACACTCATATGAGCACACACGCGCGCGCGCGCACACACACACACACACCATCACACACACACACACACATACACACACGCACGCACGCACGCCCACACACACACGCGTGCGCGCGCGCACACACACACAAGCGCGCGCGAGCACACACTCACGCACGCACACATACACACACGCACACACTCTCACACACACACGCACACAAAGACGCACGCACGCACGAACACACACACACAAACACGAAGGCCCGGACGCACACACGCACACAAATGAACGCAGGACACGCACACACAAGAGTACACACGCAAACCATGATCACACAAAACCACGCCCGCACACACACGACACACACAGGTACATGCAGACACCAACGCACATAGACACAACATACCACACACACACGCACACATAACACACACACACACACGCACGCACACACACACACACACGTACACGCATTCACGCACACACACACACACACACGAACGCACGTATTCACGCACTCACGCAGACACACACACACACACACCTTGCATAATATTCCGATACCAGCCTTTTCGAGAGACAGAAGTTGTGATGTTATCTAATCTCCATGGGGAGGCAGGTGAAATAACAATGTCAGTGTGGGCGCCGGACAGAGCTGAGATGATTTTACCCCCATCGGAAACGGTGGACCTGCTCGTTTCGCATTCTCCTATACAGGCCATATTACCGGGACTACGCGTGCTCGTTATCTCGGTTTTTTTTTTCCCCCCGATTTTCCGTCATCCTGCTCTACCCATTCAGCCCTGACGCACTACAGCAGGAGATGGATTGACCATGATAATTCAAGGGCAGTACCAGATTAGCTTGGCGCCTGTCGGCGCCAAGCTAATCTGGCACTACCCTTGAATTATCACGGTCGATCACATCTCCTGCAACTGGTGCATAGTCGTTAGATGACGCCTGAAAAATTTGTGAAATATGGCCGTCGGGCTGAATGAGTTAACAGCGTCCCTGACACAGGACAATATTTCGTTTCTGAAATCTTGTTCATTTAACGACCAAAAGCCACGTTCGTCCAAAAAAACAACAACCATGGATACAAACTAGTCTTATCAAGAGGCATAGATCCTCATGAGCCCCTGCAATTGCGGGGGCTCATGAAGATCTATGCCTCCTGTAGTTGGCTGGTGTTATTTTTTTCTCGACAGGCTTAGTGTCTTCTCCCAGAGAGCAAAAGGTGACGGGGCACATGCCATACTTGCAGTGTTCCATTAAGAAGTTTTTTTTTTCTTCTCCCAGTTTTCATTGATGGCAGTTACAATGAACGTCTGAAAATAGTAAATACACGCCCAGACGGCTTACACTGTCTTCGCCGACAAGGAAGCTAGAGACTAATGAATAGGCCATGTGTGCGTGTGTGTGTGTGTGTGTATACACTCGTGTGTATGCGTGCGTACGTGCTTGCGCGCGCGCGCGCGCGCGTGTGTGTGTGTGTGTGTGCGTGTGTGTGTGTGTGTGTGTGTGTGTGTGTGTGTGTGAATGTGTGTGATGGTGTGTGTGTGTGCGTGTGTGCCTGTGTGCTTGCGCGCGCACGCCGCGCGCATGTGTGTGTGTGTGTGTGAATGTATGTGTGTGTGTGAGTGTGTGTGTGAATGTGTGTGTGTGTATGTGTGTGTGAATGTGTGTGTGTGTGTGTGTTTGTGTGTGTGAGAGAGAATGAAGTTGCTAGTTAACTCATTTATCCCGACGGCCGTAATTCCCAAATTTTGGAGGTGTCATCTAATGACTATGCTCCAGATGCAGGAGATGGATCGACCATGATAATTCAAGGGTAGTGCCAGATTAGCTTGGCGCCGACAGGCGCCAAGCTAATCTGGCACTGCCCTTGAATTATCATGGTCGATCCATCTCCTGCTGTAGTGCGTCAGGGCTGAATGGGTTAAAGTAGAATGTATTTGCCCGATGCTTTGTGGTCGTACTTATAATTATAAAATCCTTCCTACTTACAGAGCCCGAGAGTGTCACTGTGTCAGTTAGTTCGGCCTAAGACAGTCCTTCACTGCACAAATTACAAAGCTGAGGTGGAAGCCCTGGTCCACGCAGCTAACACCCTTAGTGGCACTGCAGACCCTGATGCCCAGATTGTCTTCCTTACTGATGCCATGTCTGTCCTTGAGGCAGCAACAGCAAGCAAACTGCCACGTCTACAAGAGGCACTGCAAAACATCAAGTGCACCAGACTGGTGCTGCAGTGGATCCCTTCACACTGTGGCATCTACGGCAATGAAGAAGCTGACAGAATGGCAAAAGCGGGCGCAGAGAAAGAACAAGATAAAAATGGAGTCAGCTTCACAGAGATGAAGACCATCATTAAGTCTGTGTACAGACCACCACAACGGCCCATAGACAGTTACCATCAGCTGTCCAGACAAGAGCAGGTGACCATCTTTCGTCTGAGGACCGGGCACAACCGACTCAATTTCCACCTGCACAGACGCTTCCACCTTGTGCCATCTCCCCTGTGCCCTTGTGGAGAAGCAGAGCAGACCACAGAGCACATCCTCCAGGACTGTGGGAACCACCAGCCGCTGAGGGAGGAGATATGGCCGAAGCCCGCCACTCTACAAGAGAAACTGTACGGGCCTGTGGAGGCACTACAGAAGACCACAGATTTCATTTTGAGAGCCAAACTCCAAGTGTGACGGCGTTCGAGAAGAAGAAGAAGAAGACAGTCCATTGACCTGAAAGCTGCTTCCTCGCGTCTCAAAGCGTATTATCCAGAAAGGCCGACAGTCACGCTGTCTCTTTGCGATGTATGCTTCTTACCTCAATGCTTTGTATTTGATTGTTGTTGATTAGGCGAACAAAGCCCATCCCCCCCAAAAAAAAAAAACAAACAAAAAAAAAACAAACAAAAAAAAACAACAACAAACAAACACGAATAAAAGATCAAGCCATCAATCAGCCAACCCACCAATCCACCCACCCAGCCACCAACCTGACAACCAACCAACAATACAAGCCAACCATGCAGACCAACCAACCAGCCAAGCAAGCGACCAAGAAAGCAAGGAAGCAAGCAACCATAATAGCTGAGCGCAAACAAACAGCAGCAGCGACAGTAACAAAGATGAAAATAAGAAAAAAACCCGATACAAACACCAAGAACTATAAAGGCAACCACCACAATAAATCATTAACGCATTCGAGATGAACGGCATGCGGATACACGGCTTATGCCGCGTAGCCGGATGCCTTTCGTCTCGAATGCGTTAACCCTTTTAGCCCCAAGGTCCCATTTCTTACGTTTTGGAGGTGTTGCTAAGAACTATGTACCAGTTGAAAGGGATGGATTTACCATGATAATTCAAGGGTAGTGCCAGATTAGCTTGGCGCCTTCAGGCGCCAATCTAATCAGGCACTACCCTTTTCAGGCGCCAAGCTAATCTGGCACTACCCTTGAATTATCATGGTCAATCCATCTCCTGCAACAGGGTCCCGGGGCTAAATGGGTTAAGCGAAGCATAGTTAGTTATTTGGGTTCAACGGCGAGCAGGCGACTAAGGCCATGTCACGGCGGCTTAAGCTAAGCAATGCTGATACTGCACAAACAGTCTCTCGTTACGACTAGTTTTCCAATGATCGCGTTCTATCGCCAGTCATCCCACATTTCGCCCCTTCACTGATCCGGCATCTCCTGCGCGCATTTTCAGTGTTTCCGAAATTGTTCTCATATAACGACCAAAAGCCACAACCGTTTAAGGAATGTGGATACGAATTGGTCTCAGCAAGGGCATAGATCCTCATGAGGCCCCACCGAGAAAAAGTGAGCGCGCTCCAGCCGCAAGAGGGGCTCATGAGGATCTATGTCTCTTGCTGAGACCAAGTTGAATCCACATTCCTTAAACGGTTGTGGCTTTTGGTCGTTACATGAGAACAATTTCGGACAAAATGCGCGCCGGAAATGATCAGTTGTACATTGGCCAGTCTTGAACCTCCAAAACAACGGAGGTGAAAGGCCAGCATTTGACCTCCAAAAATAATGGAGGTGAAAGAGTACGTGTGGGATACCAGTTGCAGGAAACAGCCCGACCATGACAGTTCAAGGTAGGCGCCATTGTAAGTATCAGCTTGGTGCAATTTACATGCGCCAAACTACTACCATTTTTCCTTTCGTCTGTCCTTAATGTTGGTCATGCACCGTTCTGACCCCCCCCCCCTCTCCCCACTACCACCCCATACCTGTATGGACACAACGCAAAACACCCAAATACAAGAAACATAGATCCTCATGCGCCCCTGTACCAGCGCTGATCACGTGGGGGTTCCTATCACAGACGGTCATTGGCCCGCAAATGGTTTCAGAGACACATTTTGTGGTAAGCATCGCACTGCCCTCCCAATGCGTAAAAGGCCATCGGGCCGGCGTCGGCCGTCTTTGGCCTGCGCACGGCCGTGCGCGGACCTACGGCGGCTGACGTCGGCCCGATAGTTTTTTTTTGCGCATTGGGCTGTTAATGAAAGAGTCGATCTTTTCGTGCTATTCTCGTGTCATCTGATCTTCCATGTCCCGGGTCCCTTTGATGCTTTTCTCGTTCCTTCCGTTTTACCCTAACCACTTCACGGCTAGCCACTGGAAATTATGTGTTCCTGGCACTATCACTGACTCGCTGCTAAAAACCCGTGTGAGGTACACATAGTGCTTGCAAGATGCATAGATTCTCGTGAGCACCCGCGAATGCGGGGGCACATTTTGATCTATGACTCTTGCGTTTGGTCGGTATGTCGGTGATGGTGTCAATACTGAACAAAAAGAGCAGCAAGCCTTTGATGTTTGCGTGAGCAAGATTACGTCGTTTTCCAATGATTAAATCGGAGGTACATTAGAAAAAAAAAATCTGTTTACTGTGTGATCAGCGACGAAATGATTTAAATAATTCAAGTCGAGACCTGCAAGAGTCGGCCTCTGATGGTGATTAAAAAGTTCAAGCTAGAGCAACATGAACTCTGCGCCTTCGCACCCTGCGGCGACAAACGGTAGCTGATCACCTTACCGACTCCACAACCCAATACGCAAAAGGCCATCGGGCCGACGTCGGCCGCCGTTGACCCGCGCACGGTTGTGCGCGATGGCCTTGTCGTACTGGGGAACTTTTCATTGCAAGCCATCAACTGCCAACCAGCTGTCCTTCTGCACTAGTGTTGGGTCCCAACCTCGGCGTCGATCCAACCTTGTCCAGAGTGCCATATACCGCTCACAAATAGTAAGGTATATGAACTTTTCAGCTTGAATAACTAAAAGTTCTGAGACTGGGTATAATAATAATATTATTATTATTATTGGGTATAATAACGGTTATAGCTATTAGTTATTAGCTAACCTACTGGCCTACAATTTCCCAACACTGGTGTGACATATAGTGCTTACAAAAAGTAAAGGACATCAGTTTGAATTATAACAAGATGGGATGAACCATAACCCACGAAGTCCCTTCTATATGAGAGCTGTCCTCACTGTCAGTGGTCTCTACCTTTTGTCTTTGACCTGATTCTGATGTTGAATTATCTCCTATTGAAAAAGTCTCGCAGATCTGCCAATGCGTCAGTGAGTTCTATAGCGGGCGCGGGACATATGCGTCATTGATTTGTCAAACGTCATTTGTCATGACGTAAGTTTTAGTTTTTACGTAATTTTATATTTTACGTGATATGAGTTTCACTTTCGATACATAGGCTTGAGAAAATTGTGACAAAACTAGAACTTCGCGGTACAAATTCAGTCTGGCTATCTATCTATCTATCTATATCCCGTAGTCTTGCCGACCGTTGGGGCACCACTGATGACTTGGCAACCAGCTCCCTCCATTCCTCTCTGTTCTCTGCCATTCTCAGCGTATCGCCCAGCCTCAATCCCTGTCCACTCTGAGATATTGTCCTCCCATCTTTTCCTCTGTCTTCCTCTCCTTCGTCCTCCTTGCACAGTGCCTTGCAGGATTGTTTTGGCAAGCCCTGCTGAACGCGTGACATGCCCATACCACTTCAGTTTGCGTTTTCTCACAATGGCTAATAAGTCTTCATAGGGCCCGATGGCTTGCCTGATTCTGCTTCCCACTACCTCGATTGTGATGTGATCTCTGTATGAGATGCCAAGCAGCCTTCGAAAACATCTCATTTCAGTGGCTTGTATCCTCCTTTCAAGGTCTGCTGTGAGGGTCCATGACTCGCAGGCATACAAAAACACTGTGATGACTAAAAAGCGCATCAGTCTGATCTTGGAGCAGAGTGTGATGTTTCTGTCCTTCCATATGGTCTTCAATCTTGTCAGTGCTGTTGTTGTCTGCGCCATCCTGGACAGTATTTCTGGTTTTGATCCCTCATCTGTCACAATGACTCCTAAGTATTTGAATTTCTTAACTGTTTCCAGTTTTTGGCCCCCAACCATGATTTCAGTGCCAATGCCACTGGCGTTATTGGTCATCAGTTTGGTCTTCTCTGCACTGATTTCCATCCCATATGCAATGGCTGTACTATCCATCTTTTCCACCAGCTGAGCTAGCTCCTTCTCTGTTCCTGCAAGGCCATCAATGTCGTCCGCAAAGCGCAAGTTCGTGATTGCTCTGCCTCCAATACTGACTGTTTCTTCATGATCTTTCAGAGCGTCCGTCATGATTCTTTCCAGGAAGATGTTGAAAAGAGTAGGTGAGAGCAAGCAGCCTTGTCTGACTCCAACTGTAGTCCTAAACCAGTTTCCTATTTTGCCGTTGAAGCAGACTGCGCTAGTGGCCTTGTTGTAAAGAAGTACCCAACGGAGAAAGAAGCACGCTTAGAAAAGGCGGGTACAACACAATTTATTAATATTTCGGGTAAATACCCTTTGTCAAAATAGACAAACAAACAAACAGAGAGATTAGCCGCTACTTATCTTCATTGGCAGAAGGAATGTGGCAACTGAAGGAGGTGACGTAGAATAAAAGAAAAGGAAGAACAAAAGTGCGGAAAGAGTAAAAATGACGTCAACGAAAAATCGTAAGAGAGAGACTCGGAAAGAACCTGAACACAAGAGACAAGAGTGTGTGCAAGCACGTGCAGGAGCGAGCAAAAGAAAAGGCGTGTAGGCGAGGCCAGAGAGAGAGAGAGAGAGAGAGAGAGAGAGAGAGAGAGAGAGAGAGAGAGAGAGAGAGAGAGAGAGAGAGAGAGAGAGAGAGAGAGAACGAACGAACGGGGAGTACCCTTGGGCACGAAGTAGACTGAGTGTCTAATACACAAAACCTGCTAAACACCAACCCAACGGCAAACTTTATATCACCTTCAAGTTGAGGACTACCTCGGGGAAAAACGGGAGGACCCCGGGAAAAAAACCCAGCATTTAGCACGGTACACAACAAGTAATAAGTCATTAAAACAAAGCAAATAATCAAATTCAGTAAGAGAATATTGGTATAAGTGGAGAGTAGGTAGTTGCGAAACCGTCTTCAAGGGTAACTAAAATATAAGGGGGGGGGAGAGAGAGAGAGAGAGAGAGAGAGAGAGAGAGAGAGAGAGAGAGAGAGAGAGAGAGAGAGAGAGAGAGAGAGAGGAGAGAGAGAGAGAGAGAGAGAGAGAGAGAGAGAGATGAGAGAGAGAGAGAGAGAGAGAGAGAGAGAGGAGAGAGAGAGAGAGAGAGGGGGCGGGGGGGGGGGGGGGGGGGGGGAGGAAGGAGGGAGGGGAAGAAGGGAAAAGGAAAAAGCGTAAAAGAAAGATGGCTAGAGAGAAGTGTTAAAGGGGGTAGGGGGGGGAAGAGAAAGAGGGAGAGAGAGAGAGAGAGAGAGAGAGAGAGAGAGAGAGAGAGAGAGAGGGGAAAAAGAAAAAAAAAAGAAGGTGGGGTGGGGGCGGAAGACAACCAGCTAGAGCCACCAGCCCCACCCAACAGGCACCCACCAGCCCACAGAAAAACACACAGGCACGCAACAAGACGACCACATACATCCCCAAGGGATGCACACGATCGCCCCGCCCCAAAACCGCGTATCACTCCGGGAGCCGGAGACCGGGAGCCCGACATGGAAGGGCAAGGGATCCAACTAAACGTTCGGCCAGCGCTGAGAAAGTCCCCAAGGGAAATGTACATATCAACCAACGCCAACCTCACCTATCTGGTTAGTGAGTAGTAAAACAGAAGCGATACAGTGAGGTAAAGGTACAGTTAGCAGACACAATCAAGGTAAAAATGTTAATCTTTCATATTCATCCCGAGTGGCGCCACAGTGCCCAGTTTATTAATCAGAAAATTTTTCACGGTCTTTCCTGGCCCAGACATTACTGGCTTGCATAAGCCAGAGGCCTTTAACCCGAATGTCAGAGACGGAGTGGTCGGCCTGATTGAAATGTCTGTTGTATTGGTACTTGACAGACTGAAGATGTTCTTTGAAACGGTCGTTGATGGTTCTTTCCGTCTCTCCAACATAGAGTTGGCCGCATTTCACACAGGAGATGACATAAACCACGTTGGTGGTTTCGCCTTCGTATTATTCTTGTTGTAAAAGGTTTGCTATGACTTTGATCAGGTTGGCATTGATGTTGTATAGCTTCATGGTGGACCAAAGGGCTGCATGCCACACCCTGTCAAACGCTTTCTTAAAATCCACAAAGACATTATAGAGGTCCTGCTGGTGCTGGAGGTATGTCATGTTTTGTAACGGGACCTACCACAATGCACTGAGCAACTTTAACTCATTCGAGACGTGCCGCCTCCGGATACGCGGCTTACGCCGCGTATCCGGAAGCGGCACGTCTCGAATAAGATATAGCATCACTGTCAACAAGAACCTTTTCTTTTTTTTTTGGGCTGAGCATGGCCGACGTCCACATTAGTTTTGTTCACGGATAGCGAGGACTCTTGATTAGCACCGTCTCGGATGCAGGCAGCTGCGATAGTCATGATGTGACGTCATGCGCAGCATTGCTACTTGTGACGTCAAATGATGACGTACAGTTAATTCATGTGACGTCCCATTATGACGTATGGATGCTGCGCGTGATGTCAAATTATGACGTTTGGGTACTGCATGTGACGTCAAATTATGACGCGTCTTTGCTGCGTCTGACTCACGTTAGATATATTGTTTCTGTTACGTCACATTGTGACTATCGTTGACGCGTGTGATGTCAAACCAAGAAGTATAGTTGCTGCGATGTGACGTCAAGTTAGGACCTATCGTTGCTGTCCATGACGTCAAATTGCGACGTATCGTTGACGCGCGTGATGCCAAATTATGGCGTACAGTTGCTGCGTGTGATGTCAAATAATAACGTGTCGTAGGTGCCTGCATCTGAAACAACGAGAAAAGAGCCCTAGAATGCAGTGAATGTTACCTTATGAGAGAAAACATTATTTAAACTCCTGAACTTTTGCCCTCAAATGTTTGTGAAACTGAAAGCCGAAATTAATTTACGCATCTTATACAACTTTAGCACGATGGCTTTCTTGCTTCGATTAGACTTTTTTACCAGTTGACGGAGATTGTGTTTTTACTCCCTTCACTGCCGACAAAAAAGTGAACACGATCCAACTGCAAGAGACATAGATCTTCTTGAGCCCCCCGAGACTGCGGGGGCTCATGAGGATCTATACCTCTTGCTGAGACTAATTCGCATCCATGTTTTCGGAACGGTTTTGGCTTTTGTTAGGTGAATGAACCAAGATTTCACAAACAAACATGTACGTGCTGTGGCAGGGAAGGAGTTAAATCACTGTAAAGTCAAAGTCAAAGAAACCTGGATAGGCATGGTTTCAGCAACTCGGGAGGCTAATGAGGATCTATTCCTCGGGTAGCTTGGTAGGGTTCAAATTTTCTTGGCAATGAAGGGGATAATAGGAGTAAAATATGCCTTGTCAACGTGATTTCTAGAAGAACCTCGCTGGCGCGGAAACTTCCGTCGCACTGGAAAGTCACTAGCAGTTCTTTGTCACATCTGAGCGGCAAAGTTCATGTTTGCTGTTTTTTGGGTGGCTTTTCAGTACAATGACACGCATACATTCGACCGTGTTTCAATTGAGAGTGGTCACACCTCACCTTGAAAACCTTTCTCAAATTTTCTCAGGCCGTTTCATCACGTATTTTGTATGTCAGACGCTTAATGCACTTTATAAATTACACTGACCTCCTGATGAGAGAGAGAGAGAGAGAGAGAGAGAGAGAGAGAGAGAGAGAGAGAGAGAGAGAGAGAGAGAGAGAGAGAGAGAGAGAGAGAGAGAGAGAGAGAGAGAGAGAGAGAGATTTAAAGCACGACGTTTAGTCGCTTTCAAAGGATTCATCTTTCACCTCGCGTCTGGAGGCGATTAATCTTTGAGACACCAATTATTTCTAGGTTGACACTCTCTAAACACGTGTGCTAGTCTGTGATTTTGGACCTTACGGATTCAGCCATAAGGTCCAAAATCATAGACTAGCACACTGAAATATGTAAGCTCGAGAAGAGGCGAAAATCTGCAATAGTCTTGGCAGCTTGTAGGAGACGTGAGGCTTTCGCCACTGGACTAATCGTTTCCTGTAGGCTGAAAGGCAGCTAGGTGGCTTTGGCGTAGTAAAAGTTAAACGCCGATGCCATAGTAATTCAAAGTCGGAGGCATATATATGTAAAAGCTCATTGGATCCTGAAAGATTGTAGTGGCTCAGTGATAGAAATCTGTGTTAAAAACATTATGGCGGTTAGATCGAGTCTTGAAGGCACTGAGCTGTTTGCAGGTTTGCCCCACTACCCCCGCGCCCCCCTCCTCTCCCCTCTATATACTGTTCATCTCACACTCATTTGGTAAAGTGCTGATGCAAAGAAAACCAAACTTAAATGTCCAACTGTTAATAGATACACTTCTGTAATAAATGGTTACGAAACGCTACACACAGGTCTATTTATGATTCATTTAGACACAGGAGAATCCAGTTCTGCACACGTCGTCTGTATATCAAATAATCTGACAATCACTCCACTCCATTTTAGAAATTAGAAATACAAGGCTATCAGTTCCAGAAACAGCTAGAAATAGATTGACACGCTAACGGCTGCGCAGAATAAATAAGTGAGATTACGCGTGTGCTTTTGCTGTGTGTCCCAACTGCTGTTAAAGGTCATTAAGGGTGTCGACGAAGGCATAATAAACACAAATAGTGCTGAAATGTTTCTTCAAATTTACGCGTAATGTGACAACAAAGACATCGATGGGCGCTGTGAGAGATCATGAAGATCTATTTCTTTTGGAGGCGGATCTGGCGAGTTTGCTGTAGGACTGTTCGGCTTACTTGTTGTGAAACCTTGCAAGCCTTATTAAAGGGAAGCCAGACAAAGCTTTGAACCATGCGTCTGCTGATAACTTCCGCTGAGTGCTCAGCAGCAGAGAACACAGGAACCGCCTGTCATCGAGACCCTTACATAAAAAAATCATCGATTCTCAAGGGACTGAAAATCAGACTGTAGTCCCTCGAGAATAGGAATGCAAGAGGCATAGATCTTCATGGGCCCCCGCAATTTTGGGGGCCCAGGAGGATCTATGCCTCTTGCACACTTCGCGAAAGACCCTTATACTTGCTAGAGACATACATTATCAAGTCCCTTCGTCGCAAAATCGCAAACTTTACCAAAACACGTAGTAGACCGTCACTTTTGCGAAAACTGAACATAGGCACACGCGAAACCCTGCGATAGAAATGTTCATTCTCCGCCGAGATACAGAGAACAAGATCCAGCTGTAAGAGGCATAGATCCTCATGAGCCCCCCGGGAGCTCATGGGGATCGATGTCTCTTGCTAACTGCTAACACCCTCTGAATCTGTGTTCCTGTGATGGCGTGGAATAAACGGAAATTGAAGAAACACACACACACACACACACACACACACACACACACACACACACACACACACACACACACACACCATCACACACACACACACACACACACACACACACACACACACACACACATGCACGCACTCTCACAAGATGCCGCTACTGATTTCTATAACTAGTGACAAAAAGAAGCCTATACCTGACGACAAACCGACGCACTTCCCTGCACCATAGATGCGTCATTTCGATATGCACGTCTTATTGCGTCACACTTTCACTTCAGCATGTGCTCATGTTCGGAGGTTGGTCTATTTTTTGTTGCTAGGTGAATTAAACGTTGCTAGGTACATCGAACATTGATAATCCACCCTAAAATGGCTTGCGAGCGATATAATTTTTGTACATTTTTTTTATTACACTCCTGTGGTGACAATCCTAGATATTAATGAGTGTAATACGTCAGACAAAGGTTACATCGTAAAGAACTGTATGTGTTATGCCTCTCATAACCCACTCAGTGTGATACGCCTCCCACATGATCACGTTCTTCTTTAAATGACGTCGCGTACATAATGTCACTTCGTGCATACTATTCGTAAGGTTTGCCGTGACTTGCAAGTGTTGCTGGAGTGGTCAGCTTTGCTGAATTTAGGTGTAAAACTACTGAGTCCGATTCTAACTGGCATCAATCTGTCCACGCGAATCCATCTAGGCGGATCAGTTGCGACGTCGCGATTCTAATTATATCTAGAAGTAAATCCACTCTGTGAATCCACGCATTCTAACCTCCACCTGGCATGAATCCACAAAAACCTGAATCCACCCAATTTAAAGTTTGGATGGAATAGCCGCAGCACAAATCTACACTGGATACATTCACTTTTGAGTCGATTAACGCTAGATAGATTTTCGCTGAGGGGATTCATGTAGTTGGATAGATTTACACGAATGTTACAGCTTATAGTTTTCCGTACATTACCTGCAGAAATCTGAAATGGTCGTGTAATACTAATAAATTGTGTAGTAATTAGTGTAGTTTCAGTGTACCTCAGGACATCATTCATCGAGTGTTGTAATTCTACTGTATAATGATGTCATAGCCCTAACGTACACTGAAGCAGAGAATGACTAAGAATGACGACAACAAAGAGAAATGAGTGTGAGAATGTATGCCGGACGCGAATGTGGGTGCCAGTGTGTGCGTGTGGGAATGATTCGAATATAGAGAACTGCTGAACCTGAAGGGTATACCCCAATGTTAAAAGGCCATCTAGCCGACGTCGTCCGCCGTTGGCCCGTGCACGGCTGTGTTTGTGTGTCTGTGCACGGCTGTGTTTGTGTGTCTGTGCACGGCTGTGTTTGTGTGTCTGTGCACGGCTGTGTTTGTGTGTCTGTGCACGGCTGTGTTTGTGTGTCTGTGCACGGCTGTGTTTGTGTGTCTGCGCACGGCTGTGTTTGTGTGTCTGTGCACGGCTGTGTTTGTGTGTCTGCGCACGGCTGTGTTTGTGTGTCTGTGCACGGCTGTGTTTGTGTGTCTGTGCACGGCTGTGTTTGTGTGTCTGTGCACGGCTGTGTTTGTGTGTCTGCGCACGGCTGTGTTTGTGTGTCTGTGCACGGCTGTGTTTGTGTGTCTGCGCACGGCTGTGTTTGTGTGTCTGTGCACGGCTGTGTTTGTGTGTCTGTGCACGGCTGTGTTTGTGTGTCTGTGCACGGCTGTGTTTGTGTGTCTGTGCACGGCTGTGTTTGTGTGTCTGTGCACGGCTGTGTTTGTGTGTCTGCGCACGGCTGTGTTTGTGTGTCTGCGCACGGCTGTGTTTGTGTGTCTGCGCACGGCTGTGTTTGTGTGTCTGTGCACGGCTGTGTTTGTGTGTCTGTGCACGGCTGTGTTTGTGTGTCTGTGCACGGCTGTGTTTGTGTGTCTGTGCACGGCTGTGTTTGTGTGTCTGTGCACGGCTGTGTTTGTGTGTCTGTGCACGGTTGTGTTTGTGTGTCTGTGCACGGCTGTGTTTGTGTGTCTGTGCACGGCTGTGTTTGTGTGTCTGTGCACGGCTGTGTTTGTGTGTCTGCGCACGGCTGTGTTTGTGTGTCTGTGCACGGCTGTGTTTGTGTGTCTGCGCACGGCTGTGTTTGTGTGTATGTGCACGGCTGTGTTTGTGTGTCTGCGCACGGCTGTGTTTGTGTGTCTGCGCACGGCTGTGTTTGTGTGTCTGTGCACGGCTGTGTTTGTGTGTCTGTGCACGGCTGTGTTTGTGTGTCTGTGCACGGCTGTGTTTGTGTGTCTGTGCACGGCTGTGTTTGTGTGTCTGTGCACGGCTGTGTTTGTGTGTCTGTGCACGGCTGTGTTTGTGTGTCTGTGCACGGCTGTGTTTGTGTGTCTGTGCACGGCTGTGTTTGTGTGTCTGCGCACGGCTGTGTTTGTGTGTATGTGCACGGCTGTGTTTGTGTGTCTGCGCACGGCTGTGTTTGTGTGTCTGCGCACGGCTGTGTTTGTGTGTCTGTGCACGGCTGTGTTTGTGTGTCTGCGCACGGCTGTGTTTGTGTGTCTGTGCACGGCTGTGTTTGTGTGTCTGTGCACGGCTGTGTTTGTGTGTCTGTGCACGGCTGTGTTTGTGTGTCTGTGCACGGCTGTGTTTGTGTGTCTGTGCACGGCTGTGTTTGTGTGTCTGTGCACGGCTGTGTTTGTGTGTCTGTGCACGGCTGTGTTTGTGTGTCTGTGCACGGCTGTGTTTGTGTGTCTGTGCACGGCTGTGTTTGTATGTCTGTGCACGGCTGTGTTTGTGTGTCTGTGCACGGCTGTGTTTGTGTGTCTGTGCACGGCTGTGTTTGTGTGTCTGTGCACGGCTGTGTTTGTGTGTCTGTGCACGGCTGTGTTTGTATGTCTGTGCACGGCTGTGTTTGTATGTCTGTGCACGGCTGTGTTTGTGTGTCTGTGCACGGCTGTGTTTGTGTGTCTGTGCACGGCTGTGTTTGTGTGTCTGTGCACGGCTGTGTTTGTGTGTCTGTGCACGGCTGTGTTTGTGTGTCTGTGCACGGCTGTGTTTGTGTGTCTGTGCACGGCTGTGTTTGTGTGTCTGTGCACGGCTGTGTTTGTGTGTCTGTGCACGGCTGTGTTTGTGTGTCTGTGCACGGCTGTGTTTGTGTGTCTGTGCACGGCTGTGTTTGTGTGTCTGTGCACGGCTGTGTTTGTGTGTCTGTGCACGGCTGTGTTTGTATGTCTGTGCACGGCTGTGTTTGTGTGTCTGTGCACGGCTGTGTTTGTGTGTCTGTGCACGGCTGTGTTTGTGTGTCTGTGCACGGCTGTGTTTGTGTGTCTGTGCACGGCTGTGTTTGTGTGTCTGTGCACGGCTGTGTTTGTATGTCTGTGCACGGCTGTGTTTGTGTGTCTGTGCACGGCTGTGTTTGTGTGTCTGTGCACGGCTGTGTTTGTATGTCTGTGCACGGCTGTGTTTGTATGTCTGTGCACGGCTGTGTTTGTATGTCTGTGCACGGCTGTGTTTGTGTGTCTGTGCACGGCTGTGTTTGTGTGTCTGTGCACGGCTGTGTTTGTGTGTCTGTGCACGGCTGTGTTTGTGTGTCTGTGCACGGCTGTGTTTGTGTGTCTGTGCACGGCTGTGTTTGTGTGTCTGTGCACGGCTGTGTTTGTATGTCTGTGCACGGCTGTGTTTGTATGTCTGTGCACGGCTGTGTTTGTGTGTCTGTGCACGGCTGTGTTTGTGTGTCTGTGCACGGCTGTGTTTGTGTGTCTGTGCACGGCTGTGTTTGTGTGTCTGTGCACGGCTGTGTTTGTGTGTCTGTGCACGGCTGTGTTTGTGTGTCTGTGCACGGCTGTGTTTGTGTGTCTGTGCACGGCTGTGTTTGTGTGTCTGTGCACGGCTGTGTTTGTGTGTCTGTGCACGGCTGTGTTTGTGTGTCTGTGCACGGCTGTGTTTGTGTGTCTGTGCACGGCTGTGTTTGTATGTCTGTGCACGGCTGTGTTTGTGTGTCTGTGCACGGCTGTGTTTGTGTGTCTGTGCACGGCTGTGTTTGTGTGTCTGTGCACGGCTGTGTTTGTGTGTCTGTGCACGGCTGTGTTTGTGTGTCTGTGCACGGCTGTGTTTGTATGTCTGTGCACGGCTGTGTTTGTGTGTCTGTGCACGGCTGTGTTTGTGTGTCTGTGCACGGCTGTGTTTGTATGTCTGTGCACGGCTGTGTTTGTATGTCTGTGCACGGCTGTGTTTGTATGTCTGTGCACGGCTGTGTTTGTGTGTCTGTGCACGGCTGTGTTTGTGTGTCTGTGCACGGCTGTGTTTGTGTGTCTGTGCACGGCTGTGTTTGTGTGTCTGTGCACGGCTGTGTTTGTGTGTCTGTGCACGGCTGTGTTTGTGTGTCTGTGCACGGCTGTGTTTGTGTGTCTGTGCACGGCTGTGTTTGTGTGTCTGTGCACGGCTGTGTTTGTATGTCTGTGCACGGCTGTGTTTGTGTGTCTGTGCACGGCTGTGTTTGTGTGTCTGTGCACGGCTGTGTTTGTGTGTCTGTGCACGGCTGTGTTTGTGTGTCTGTGCACGGCTGTGTTTGTGTGTCTGTGCACGGCTGTGTTTGTGTGTCTGTGCACGGCTGTGTTTGTGTGTCTGTGCACGGCTGTGTTTGTGTGTCTGTGCACGGCTGTGTTTGTGTGTCTGCGCACGGCTGTGTTTGTGTGTCTGTGCACGGCTGTGTTTGTGTGTCTGCGCACGGCTGTGTTTGTGTGTCTGTGCACGGCTGTGTTTGTGTGTCTGTGCACGGCTGTGTTTGTGTGTCTGTGCACGGCTGTGTTTGTGTGTCTGCGCACGGCTGTGTTTGTGTGTCTGCGCACGGCTGTGTTTGTGTGTCTGTGCACGGCTGTGTTTGTGTGTCTGAGCACGGCTGTGTTTGTGTGTATGTGCACGGCTGTGTTTGTGTGTCTGCGCACGGCTGTGTTTGTGTGTCTGCGCACGGCTGTGTTTGTGTGTCTGTGCACGGCTGTGTTTGTGTGTCTGTGCACGGCTGTGTTTGTGTGTCTGTGCACGGCTGTGTTTGTGTGTCTGTGCAGGGCTGTGTTTGTGTGTCTGTGCACGGCTGTGTTTGTGTGTCTGTGCACGGCTGTGTTTGTGTGTCTGTGCACGGCTGTGTTTGTGTGTCTGTGCACGGCTGTGTTTGTGTGTCTGTGCACGGCTGTGTTTGTGTGTCTGTGCACGGCTGTGTTTGTATGTCTGTGCACGGCTGTGTTTGTGTGTCTGTGCACGGCTGTGTTTGTGTGTCTGTGTACGGCTGTGTTTGTGTGTCTGTGCACGGCTGTGTTTGTGTGTCTGTGCACGGCTGTGTTTGTGTGTCTGTGCACGGCTGTGTTTGTGTGTCTGTGCACGGCTGTGTTTGTGTGTCTGTGCACGGCTGTGTTTGTATGTCTGTGCACGGCTGTGTTTGTGTGTCTGTGCACGGCTGTGTTTGTGTGTCTGTGCACGGCTGTGTTTGTGTGTCTGTGCACGGCTGTGTTTGTGTGTCTGTGCACGGCTGTGTTTGTGTGTCTGTGCACGGCTGTGTTTGTGTGTCTGTGCACGGCTGTGTTTGTATGTCTGTGCACGGCTGTGTTTGTGTGTCTGTGCACGGCTGTGTTTGTGTGTCTGTACACGGCTGTGTTTGTGTGTCTGTGCACGGCTGTGTTTGTGTGTCTGTGCACGGCTGTGTTTGTGTGTCTGTGCACGGCTGTGTTTGTGTGTCGATGTCGGCTTGATGGCCTTTGCGCAATGGGTACGATGTCTCCGTGTCTGTGACTGTAAGTTTTCTGTTTATTTACTGTTACGTCATTTGAATGGTGTGAATGCGAGTGTTTGAGGATCGTGTATGCATGCATGATCGACAGTGGCTCTGGCAATGGCCACATTCCTGACCACATACAAACAAATCACAAAACGACTACAATAGCTTAACTCAGTGCCAAATTTGCTTGGCGCCATCAGGCGCTAAGCTAATCTGGCTCTACCCTTAAATTCTCAAGTTAGTTTTGCTAACTTTTAGCTGCTGGTAACAGCAAAGACTAAAATCCGCGGGACACATTTAGTTTAATTAATCATATAAAATGGTGCTAAAAAAATTGTGATTTCGAGATATTAAAATGCGAAGCTACAAGGATGTTATGTGAATTGTTTAATAATTTTTGTATCATATACTTTGGTATCAATTCAGTTCAGCCCACTTAATCAAGTTTCAAATATAAAACGATTTGAATTTCCAAAACTTCAGTAGCTCGCTTGAGCTTGCCCTTAGCACAACGTGAATAGTCTGTGTTTATGTACAGTGTGTGAGTGAATACGTGTGATTCACGTGAGCGTGCTTGTTGGGTTCAGTTCGCGGCGGCGCTTTGAGCCGATTTTCAATTGGGATAAAGCGCCTATTTAATGCGCTAATTTATTTATTTATTTATTTATTTATACAAACAAGTAAAATTCATTATTAAAAGTAACAGCAAGGAACCTGGGACACGCACCCTTTGGTACCCCTAGGTCATAGAAGCATCCACAGTTGTAAAAATAACGATACCCGAGGGGTCTTTTTTTAAAATTTTCTGCATCCAGGCATTGGCCAGTGCTTCCGTTAATATCAAATTTGTGTGAAAATACCTACCCAAATCGCACCTAAAGTAGTTTAAAGTCTCCGGACACGAATCTCGGCAATTTTTGCAATTAAGTATTATTCAGTTTCTGTATCAGACAGACATTGTCTGTTTGTGTTGTTCTTCCGTCTAGACATTCGTTAAATAATCCATAGCTTATCTGTGTATGTGTTTTGGCTGTTTTCCCGTTTAGACATGCGTTAAGCTACTTTTTCGACTGAAATAGTTTGACAAATTGTTCATAAAAGAAAGCCAGTGAGTGATAGTTTGTGATGCCGAATTACCCATTAAATGCCAGAGACAGGGCAAACTATACCCGAAACAGTGCATAGAGTTATGAAAAACATTTGACTTCTAATTATGTACAAGCCGCAGAAGGCATCCGGGGGGTTTCTCATATTAACATCTTCACTGCCACTGAGCGCATGTTTTGCTTCTGAAATCTGTGTTCATTCAAAGACCAAAGGCCACAACCCTCCAAGGAACATCAATACAAATTGGTCTCAGCAAGAGGCATAGATCCTTATGAGCCCCCGCAACTGCGGGGGCTCATGAGGATCTATACCTCTTGCAGTTGGGTGGCGTTCAAATTTTTTTTGGCAGCGAAGGGGTTAAGCGCCAAGCTCAGGGACTAGCAGCCTTTAAATTTTTTTCTGTTATTTATTTGAACAAAATTCCTTTATCTTTCTTCCCTTTGTATTGCCTTCAGACAGCAAATTCATGACTTCTTCTCTGACATAAGCTGTGTTCCTGAATGCATTGTAAAGTCAACGCCAAAGAACCGCAGTCTTCCAACGAACACGGATACAAAACTGTGTCGGCAAGACAAAACTATGTTTCTTGAAGTTGGATGCTCTCCACGTATTCCATCCGTGAAGGGAATTAATTGTACAACATAGACATGCACGGCTGTCAATCTCTCTCATTGCCGTTCCAGAGCTCGGATGAGAAACAGTGCTATTATTCATTTATTCCATTGTCAGGCACGTGGTTTATAAAGCCGTGCCCTTGGACAATTCATTCTATTTCAATCATTAACCCTTCCGCTGTCCGCGATCACAATTTATGACTTTGAAACCATCGCAAGTTGAACGACAGGTAACCTTGGCAACTTTCCGGCGAAGACGGGGTCTACGGAACAACTAAGTCATTATTTCATGTAGTAATTAATAATACATGTATTATCCCAACCAATCAGAGTTCACAAATCGACCACGTGACCGACATAGTACATGTAATAAGTCAATGTACCAGCCCAACGGTAGGGGTCAGCAAGAGACAAAGAACGCCATGAGCCCCAGCAATGATGGGGGTTACATTTTTAGCAACAGTTCCTGGATATGTGTAGACGGACATTACCGAACGTCGTTGTGCTTACACGGCATTCATTTTCATTCCGAACAATCAATCGACCGACGAAACGACCGTGATAGTCCATGGACGCCACCTGATTAACCTGTGCCTGTGCGTCTCCTCCCCAGAGACAGTTAACCCCTTCACTGCCGAGAAAAAGTGAGCACGCATGCCCCAACGGCAAAAACGTCATCAATCCTCATGAGCCCCCGCTGTTGCGGGGGCTCATGAGCATCTATGCCTCTCTCTGACCCCACGTGTTAACTAAGGTCCTTGCATGACTGAAGCTGACGACGTCGGCCCGATGGCCTTTGCGCACTGGGTTCTTACTTCCCTGGAATTTTCTTTTCTTCTAGTTGCGTCATAATTCGTTTCATTGTGGAACTGTAAATATTCTACTTCACACAGCATAAGTACATGTATTTCATTCTCACCTTTGAGCTGAGCATTGATTGAGTGAAAAGAGAACACAGAAACGTAATTTGTTTGCTCCTTGGACAAGCTGCCAACTTCCTTGTTCGCTAATCACGAGTGAGATGAACGCCGTCCTTACCCTGTCTGTCCTCAGGAAATTAGCCATATATTATCTGTGATTTGAGATCGTAGGGCTTAGTGGCGATGTGTGCTGATCTGTAATTTTAGACCTTACGGCTGAAAGCCGTAAGGTCTAAATTACAGATCAGCAGATACATTGCAATTTAACAGCAGCTCGTGTGAACTTTTAGCATTGTCGTTATTGGTCAGAGGAATTATCTATTGATTGTATACGGCTGATAACGGCCTTGGAAAGCAGAGGACACACATTATTGGGAACGTTTACTTCGTTTAAGCTAATGGTTACAAATTATTGTAACTTCAGCTCCGAAGTACCTGCTGGGTCTCAACCTCGGCGTCCACCCAACCTCGGCCTGAACACAACATTGGTGTGACATATAGTGCTCACAAAAAGTAAGGGACATCATAATTTCAGCTTGAATTACTAAAATGTCGGAAAACACCTTACATTAGCCAACTGCAGTCACCTTTTCTGGTCTGAATAATGTTTAAACATTTTGGGACATTTTAATAATTCAAGCTAAACGCAATACATCCTTTACTTTTTGTGAGCACTATTACTTTACTTACTTACGCCTGTCACCCCTCCCAGGGTATAGGCCGTCGACGAGAGACCTCCAGCGACTCCTGTCTTGTGCTTCTCCTTCGATTTACTCCAGGTGGTTCCCAGTCTCTTGATGTCTGCTTGGAGGTCTCGACGCCAGGTGTTTCTCGGCCTGCCTCTTTTCCTCTTTCCCTGGGGGTTCCATGACAATGCCTGCCTAGTGATACTGGAAGCTGGCTTTCTCAGACTGTGACCAATCCACCCCATCTTCTTCGCCCAATTTCATTCTCTGCTGTTATCTGCTCTGTTCTCTCCCAGAGTCTGACGTTGCTGATCTTCTCTGGCCAGTGGATTTTCAAAATTCTTCTAAGGCAACTGTTTATGAAGATCTGTACTCTGTTGATTGTGGTTTTTGTCAATCTCCAAGTCTCTGCTCCATATAGGATAACTCTTTTACGTTGGAGTTGAAAATCCGGACTTTGGTGTGTTGTGACAGCTCTCTGAAACTCCACACTTTTTTTTCAACTGGAGAAAGGCTGCTCTGGCTTTACCGATTCGTGCTCTGACATCTGCATCAGTGCCGCCTTTTTTGTCTATGATGCTCTCGAGATAGGTGAAGGACTCCACCTCCTCCAACGGGGTGCCAGCAAGCAAGACTGGTTCTTCCCTGGTTGCGTTCAGCCTCATTGTCTTTGTTTTCTGTTTGTGAATGGTGAGGTCCACTTGGGACGAAATGTCAGCAAGCCTCGTGGTCTTGTCCTGCATTTGTTGATGAGTGTGGGACAGTAATGCCAAGTCGTCTGCAAAATCGAGGTCGTCAAGCTGTGTCCACAGTGTCCACTGTATTCCACTTCGTCTGTGCTCTGTGGTCCTCTTCATGACCCAGTCTATGGCCAGTTGGAAGAGGAACGGAGACAGCAAACACCCCTGTCTGACACCGGTTCTGACCTGGAGCTCCCTGGTGAACTGCCCTTCGTGGATCACGCGACATGTCATGCCATCGTAGCTGCTCTTGATCAGGTGGACGAGCTTTGTGGGTACACCGTAGTGTCGTAGGAGTTTCCACAGAGTCTCTCGGTCCACGCTGTCAAATGCTTTCTCGTAATCCACAAAGTTGACGTAGAGCGGGAGCTCCACTCCAGAGACTGTTCCACGATGATGCGGAGAGTGGCGATCTGGTCTGGTCTGATCGGTTTTCCCTAATCCTGCTTGCTGGTCTCTCAGGTGGGGGTCAACGGAGCTCTTCATTCTCTCCAGGATGATCCTGTTGAAGACCTTTCCTGGTACTGACAGCAAGGTGATTCCTCTGTAGTTAGAACACTTGCTGAGGTCGCCTTTCTTGGGAAGCTTGATTAGGTACCCCTCCTTCCAGTCAGCCGGCATCACCTCGTCTTCCCAGATCTTTCCAAACAGTGGATACAGCATCTCTACTGTTGTCTCTAGGTCTGCTTTCAGAGACTCCGCTGGGATGCCATCTGGCCCTGCTGCTTTGCCGTTCTTCAAAAATGCCACTGCTCTTCTGATCTCTTCCCGGCTGGGTCTGTCACAGCTGATGGGTAGGTCGGTCTCTGCTGGTTGGATGTTTGGGTGGTCGGGTGGGCTGGGTCTGTTCAGTAACTCTTCAAAATACTCGGCCCATCTGTCGAGTTGGTCTGCTCTGTCTGCAATAGGCTTGGCTTCTTTATCTTTTACTGGTCTTCTGTATGGCCATACTTGCCCGACAATCTTCTGGTAATGTCGTAGAGCTGTTTCATGTTGCCGCTGCCTGCTGCCTTTTCTGCCTCTGCTGCCGGGCTGTGTAGGCCCTCTTGTCTGCCCTGATACACCTCTTCACCTCGCGGTTGGCTTCCGAGTATTCCGAGTATTCCTCCTGTGTTTTGTGAGCACTATATGTCACACTGATGTTGTGAAATTGCAGGCCAGTGGGATGGTTAATTACTGATATACGCGTGATTATACCGATCCTGAGGACTTTTAGTAATTCAACCTGAAAGTTAATATACCTTACTATTTGTGAGCAGTATATGTCACTTTGGCCGCTGGGCTCATGAGGATCTATGCCTCTTGCTGAAACCGCTTTGTGTCAATGTTCCTTTGACGGCTGGGATCAGTCTTTGACTGAAATTACATTTTTTTTTAAAAAGCACATACTGACACGTAGGTGGTTAAACGTATGACTATACGGGACTGAGGGGGCCGGAAAACCATCCACAAAACGTACTTCGTAAGTTCACTAGACAGACCGTTCCACGTGCAAGAATGAGAGATTTGTCTTATTTCTGCGCGTCCTCTACGCAGAAAGCGTTTTATTAATGGTGCCTTCTCCCATCTTGGCCCCGCCACTTGGAACAGCCTCCCGGCCCATGCCCGTAACTGTGAAACGCTCCCCTCCCTCAAATCACTTCTCAAAACCCACCTCTACAACGCCGCCTTTTACTAGTCCATTTCCCCAGCCATGTTCAATTCATGACTATTTTCGCGCGCGCGCGCGCGCGCGTGCGTGCGTGCGCCTTTTGTGTTAGCTCTTAGTGTTCTTTTTGTATTAGCACCTAGAGCTACTTTTAGAATAAGCGCTTAACAAATTATTATTATTATTATTATTATTATTATTATTTACATTCTGAGCTCTGCATTTCTGTTCACCCTTTCACTGCCATTGGACGCCGATTGTGTTTTTCAAAAGGAACGTAGAAACAAATTGGTTCCAGCAAGAGGTATAGATCTTCATGAGCCCCCGCGGCTGCGGGGGCTCATAAGGATCTCTACCCCTTGCAGTTGGGGCGGTGTTCAGTTTTATCGACATAGAAGGGGTTAGAGATGCGAGGGGCTAAGATTCTCACGAGCTCCCGCAACTGCAGGGCCTCATGAGAACCTTAGTTTCATGCTTGTCGGAATGACGTTCTTTTTCTCCCGCACCTTCGATTCCAAGGCCGAGAAAATAATTATTATTGCCATAGAACACAAAGGGAATCACACAATTGCAAAAGACATAGATCTTCATGGGCTTCTGCAACTGCAGGCCCTCACGAGAACCTTAGTTTCATGCTTGTCGGAATGACGCTCTTCTTCCCCAGCATCTTTGCTTCCAAGGCCGATAAAATAATTATTATTGCCATAGAACACAAAAGTGAATCACACAATTGCGACTAAAAGGCATAGATCCATGACTTTTGCTGGCCTCATTCGTATCTGCGTATTCCTCAGACAGACGACGCCATCAGTGCGGTGGTGTTCAGGATGTCACGACACGCCTGACGGAGTCAGGGCGCCGTGGACAATATGAGTGCAGACACTCGAGAAAACCCACCCCCTCTAAATAAATAACGCAACGCCAGTGATAAACAACAAACAAATCCTTTATTACCTACCCTTACTCTAACTCCCACCCCAACCCACTAACTCAGTCCCCACACACTCACACATACCCACACATGCACTCATAACGTATTAACACTTAAAAAAGATTAACATATAAAAAATGACTAACAAGTGAAAATGACTAACAGGTGAATATGACTAACAGACGAAAATGACTAACAGGTGAATATGACTAACAGACGAAAATGACTAACATGTGAATATGACTAACAGACGAAAATGACTAATATGGCCAACGGCTATACAAGGCGGGTAACTTTGCCTCTGTACAGTGTCCTCTGTCCCACACTAGACAGGGTGGCTCATAACGTAAGAGTACTACCCCTACACCACAGAGCACCGTAGCCGCGCTTGCCCACGCACGCCTGTGACCGACGCTCAGAACGTAGAATCAGCCTGCTGTAGCCCAACGTGCTTGTCCAACAGGACCGGCTAGCGAAGGCGTTCCGACTCCCGATGATGCGTCACCGTTGGTCGTGGATGATGAGATCGAAGAACGAAATCTTCGAAGCCAATGATCGAAGCCAGTGCACTGGAAAAGGGCGCATTGTCAGTCAAAGTGCCAACACAGTTAATTCTGGCCTATTTGACACGCACCTACTCACAAACCACGTGAGTTGTGTCTCGTCTCACCCTAATACCTGCCTTGGCCATATTAAATATACAATCATGGATATGAAAGCTTCCTATGTACATTCAACATTCACCAGGTCTGCACTATTCTATTACACTAGCATTAAGCTAGCACAACCACTTTTGTATAATAACATTGCCACTGCTAAAACCAACATTATCAAAATATCCAGATGTACATACAAAGATATGAAATAATCACCAGCAACCACCCAACGTGACAATCTTATTACATTACATCTAGGACTTAATACCAATATATATTTGAAAGGATACCCACTTTAATTCATTTTACAACATGGCCCTTTAAATATACTCACTCGGCGACAGCCGAACATAAACTAAATCCGACACCCACCACATTACAACCCAACCTAAAAAACATGGTTAAAGACTCAATTAAAACATCACTAAAAAACTAGACGAACATACCCTTCCGCACCTATATACACATTCACACACCCGAGAGCACAGCAGCTAACTGAGGAAAATGGCATGAATAATTTACCTGTCACTGGTGAGTCCTCCGGCAGGACGAGACAAAACAAGACGAAGACGAACCGGAGGGGTCTTCTGGTGAGTAGCAGCCGTGGTCGCAAGTCTCTCGGGACACCCACACCCAGGTACACTGGCCGTGGTCTTGCAGGGAGGGTAAAAGAACCCTCACACAGCTTGTCAAGGGCTCCAAACGAGGCCGCACCCTGACCCAGACTCACTTCGCTGGCTAACTCCGCTGACTGACTAATATCCTACTGCTACCTCGCAGGTTAACTTTGCTTCTGAACACTGTTCGGTTTAAAGCTACTTGGCTAAAGCGTGCGCAACCGCTGTACTCGCTCACTGTTAAGCTTGCTGCACGGGCTTTACGATTACGCTCACACTACGTTTATTAACTTCCCTAAACTAAGGCTATTTACAGAATTCGGCGATCTACATTTATTAACAGAAAACCGACTTGGCGAAAAAAATAAAACAACATGTCACATCCGTTACGTGACATACCCCCGTCCCAGATCAAACACCCGGGTTTGATTACTATATGACTGTCCCAATACTGCTTCCACATTTACGGTTTCTACCACCCTGTTCTACTCAAAAAGTCAGCAGGTACATTTACTTTACCGGCTATGCTTTCTACTCTAATGGAAAATGGCTGCAACTGCAAAGCCCACCTCATCAGTCGACTGTTTGTGGATTTAGCTTGTTGCAAGTACTGCAATGGTCTATGGTCCGTCTGTACGACGAATGTCCTACCATACAGATACTGACGGAATTTTTGAATTCCCCACACGATTGCAAGACACTCCTTTTCGATGGTGGAGTAGTTACGCTCTGCTTTGGATAGTTTCTTGCTCGCGCATGCAACAGGCTGTAAACCGTTACCATGGTCCTGACATAATACGGCCCCTACCCCCCCTTCGGACGCATCTGTCTGCAACACGAAGAGACGATAGAAGTCTGGCAATGAGCACACAGGACCTGAACACAGTCGCGCCTTCAGCGTCTCAAATGCTGTCTCACATGCATCGTTCCAACCGATCTGTCCAGTCTTTCCTCCCTTGGTCAGGTCGGTTAGTGGGGCTGCTATGGCCGCAAAGTTAGGAACGAACCGGCGGTAATAATTTGCCAACCCAAGAAACGATCTGACTTGTTTCTTTGTTTGTGGTCGCGGCGCGTCTTTTATCCGCTGCATCTTGTCTCCCTCTGGTTTTATCTGACCGTTACCCACTGTGTGCCCCAGATATTCCAACTGCTTGAACCCCAAGTAACACTTAGTAGGTCTGGCCGCCAACTGGACCTCTCTTAGCCTACCAAAGAGCTGGGCAATACACTGTAAGTGACGTTCTTTATTGGAGGAAGCAATCATGACGTCGTCCATGAAATTGCTAACTTCCGTCAATCGCAAAGGTTCTAGTAACCTCCTCATCATTCGGGAAAAGATTGCCCCTGCCGTCTTTAACCCGAAAGGCATTACCTTCCACTGGAATTGTCCTGCCGGTGTGGTGAAAGCAGTTTTCGGTTTGTCGCTCTATAACATGGGTACCTGCCAGTAGCCTTTAGCTAGGTCTAACTTACTCAAGTACTTAGCCTTGGACAGTAAGGAAAATAGGTACTCCACGTCAGGCATTGGCTCAGCATCGAACACGACCTTTTGATTCAGTTTCCTAAAATCTACACAAAACCTAACAGTGCCATCCTTCTTCTTCACCAAGACGATCGGTGAGTTGTATGGGGAATTGGCTCTCTCGACTACTCCCATCTCTAGCATAGCATCCACTTCGGCTTTGACTACCTCTAGCTGAGAATGAGGTAGAGGATATTGCTTCGTTCTCACCGGCACTTCATCAGTCAAATGGATTTCACATGAGTCTAGTGTCGTCCTCAACGGATAATCTGTCAAAATATCCTTAAACTGGACAGTCAGAGCTTGTATACTAGAATGGATTTCTGGACAGTTAGGATCAAGATGGACGTCGGAGGGTCCTTCAGACACTACCAAAGGAATGGTGGGTACTTCCTTTACCACCATGAATGCCTCTCCCCCCTCATCTTCGTCCTCTTCATCTATCACTACTGTAGCTACTGACACTCGTTCTTGGAACTTTTTCAACAGATTTGCATGGTACAGTTTATTTTTACTGCCCACCCGTACCCTGTAGTCACACTCTCCGACTCTCTCTAGAACTTCGAACGGTCCCTGCCAAGCCATCTCCAGCTTGTTGTGTTTAACTGGAAGTAACAACAAAACCTTGTCTCCTGCACTAAAACTGCGTGGTTTGGCTCTGCGGTCAAAGTGCCGTTTCTGCTTTTTCGAAGCTAGCTTCAAATTCTGTTGCGCTAACCTGCACGTCTCTTCAATGCGATTCCGTAAATCTACTACGTACTGGCTTGCATCTCTCACCTCTTCTCCCATCTGCTCTTTCGTCCACAGATCCCGTAGAACTGACATGGGCCCCCTTACAGTCTTGCCGTACAATAACTCGAACGGCGCGAACCCCGTCGATTCCTGAGGAACCTCCCTGTACGCAAACAGCAATGAGGGAATGTATCTGTCCCAACATCGAGGTTGCTCGCTAGCTAACTTCTTCAACATGGACACCAAGGTACCGTTGAAACGTTCGACTAGGCCATTTGCCTGCGGATGGTAAGGAGTAGTACACTTGCCTTGGATGCACAGCAAACGGTTGACTTCAGACATCACTTGTGAAGTGAACTGGGACCCTTGGTCGGTGAGCACCTCCCTCGGAATTCCCACCCTAGACCAGATTTCTAACAATGCCTCAGCGACCCTTTCTGCTTCGATCCCCTTTAAAGGTACTGCCTTGGGGTATCGAGTGGCGTAATCGACGGTCACGAGAATGAACCGGTTTCCTCTGTCGGAAGCTGGAGCAATAGGCCCCACAATGTCTACCGCTACTCTCTGAAATGGTTCTTCTACTAGCGGAAGCTGTTGCATAGGAACCCGTGGTACTCTCCCTCTTGGTACTACTTTCTGACATTGTTCGCACGACTCACAGTACCTGCGAACTTGAGCACACAGCCCCGGCCAATAGAAAGTACCCCAAATGCGTTCCCGGGTTCTCTTGCCTCCCAAATGCCCCCCCATCGGTGGGTCGTGCGCTAAACGCATTACAGTCTCCCTCAAAGGCTTCGGGACGACTAACTGGGACGTTTGGCTGCCTCCTTTGCTATAGACCCGATACAGAATTCCCTTCCTCCTGCAAAATTCTATCAGACTTTTCCCTGACGGAATTGCTCGGCCCTCTTCGGCCAACTTCCTAGCGCGAGCTAGAGTTTCGTCCTGGTTTTGCCACTCTATCAGCTGGGCAGGAGTCACATTGAGATCGGCCTGCTTAACGACTTTCAGCGCGCTCTCTCCTCCCTTTTACCTCTGAATCTGAGCTCGAGTTTGGACTGCTGCTGCCATAGCACACTCACTGGCATCAATGGATACGGGACTACGTTTCCCATCTGAAAAAGTCACCCAGTTCCCTAGGATTACGTCCGGTCCCATGCGCTCCATTACGATAAGCTCGATCGTCCCTCGCACGAATGGGGAATCGATTTCAACCCATGCAGTCGGATACTTATCGGACTTAGTATGGTCGACGGGATTGACGTCTATGAACCGACCTGTAAGATCCCTGGGTCCTATCCACTTGGCGGCGATCGCACTCATATCCGCGCCGGTATCACGCATGATACGAACTTCCTTTCCCTTGGCTAATCCCTTACTCCACGGGTCGTAGGGCCGGATCGTCCGCATCCCTACGGTCACGGGCTCTGTCATTACGGCTACTGTCTCAGGAGCAATGGTGACTTGGTTAACTGACGCCTTACTCTGACAGTTCCTTGCTAAGTGCCCTGGTTTATTACACTTGAAACACAGCCGTTCCCCAGTCCCCCTGCCTGAACTAGCTGGTTCTGCCCTATGTTCTGCTTTGGTCTCAGGGGGTTTATTCGACCCTTTGTCCTTCTTGAACGGCGGACGAATCGGCCCCCCACCCAATGGACGCGAGACTGCCCGTTTGGTGTCGATATGGAGCTGCGCTAGCTCCGCGGCCTCTTCACCATTCCTAGGACGTTTTTCCCTAACGAACATTTCCAGGTCTGCATTCATAATAGCATAAAGTTGCTCAGACAGAAACATGTCTAGCACTTGTTCTACGTCCTCTATGTTCTTATGGGCTAAAGTGAACCAACGCTTGACTGAGGTCTTCAACCTAACGAACAACTGTGGAAACGTTTCGAGACTCTCCTTTTTGGCTTCGCGAAACTGGCGCCTGTAATATTCAGCGTCACGCCTGAATCTTCTCAATAAGGTCTCCCTCACCACCTCAAAATCTTTCCCTTGCTCTACCGTCAGCCTAAGGTATGCATCACGGGCCTCCCCCTGCAATAGAGGTGCTAACCTTATCCCCCATACCTCTTTCGGCCACCCCTGGGTTTCGGCTACTCTCTCAAAGAGCTGAAGGTAAGATTCCACATCTTCCTTATCCTCTAACGGACGCATCTTGAGCGAGTAATGCTGACTAGACTCCGTAACTGACTTCTTTTCCGATGCTGCTAACTGTAATCTAAGCCGCGTCTCGGCCGCGACGAGCTCTTCTTTCCGTGCTTGTTCCGCGGCGGCTAGCTCCTCTCTCCGTGCTTGTTCCGCGGCAGCTAGCTTACGTTCGGTCAATGCTAAGTCATCCCGCCTAGCTTGCTCTGCGGCCTCACGGTCCATCTGGAGCCGTCTCTCGGCTGCCTCGCGGTCCATCTGGAGCCGTCTCTCGGCTGCCTCGCGGTCCATCTGACGCTGCTTCTCTACTGCCTCGCGGTCCATCTGGAGCCGTCTCTCTACCGCCTCACGGTCCATCTGGAGCTGCCTCTCTAACGCCCTACGCTCTAGGTCACGTTCCCGTTTTTCTTCCTCTCTCCTAACTTCGGACAGGATGAACTGGGTTAGAGCTCCCCCACTAAGTCCTAGGCCCTTTCCTAGCACTTTATACTGCTCATATGGGTTTACCATCACCCCTAACCCCTCTTTACTTTCCTGATCCCTACTGGGTGTCAGTCCTGCTGCAGTGAGAGTACGGGTAAGGGTACTCACCACCGTTTCCTTCCGAGAGGGAGTGGCCAAAGTGGCTCCTCTCTCTCCTGGACCCTCATCCCCTGCACCACCACCCTCGGACTCAGGGTCGTGCCCCGACGTGGCACGGGTGGCCCTGGTATCCCGTTTAGGGGGCATCCTGGTGTGGGTGTCACGGAGGCAGCGACGACAACTGCTCCCCAGCAGGACCCCTGACAAAGAAAAAACAAAACAAATAAATACACAGAATACAAACAACGAATAAGGGCTAGACAGTGACAAGAGCCGAAGGGTCCTCACCACTCGGTACCTGAGTAATGAGAGGCAACCACTCATGCCACCCCCCGTTTATGCGCACTGCACTCTACTGGCCGTGGCCCCTGGCGCAATACGCCCCCACTCCCGCCAACCGCCCGCTAAATCTTACTCGTACCACAACACGAACAAACGGTCACTGGCGCACAAAAATACCCTAATCTACCTAACCTGTTACCTCCCCCTAATCCTTATCCCACCGCTGCCACCAAATATGTCACGACACGCCTGACGGAGTCAGGGCGCCGTGGACAATATGAGTGCAGACACTCGAGAAAACCCACCCCCTCTAAATAAATAACGCAACGCCAGTGATAAACAACAAACAAATCCTTTATTACCTACCCTTACTCTAACTCCCACCCCAACCCACTAACGCCCCACACACTCACACATACCCACACATGCACTCATAACGTATTAACACTTAAAAAAGATTAACATATAAAAAATGACTAACAAGTGAAAATGACTAACAGGTGAATATGACTAACAGACGAAAATGACTAACAGGTGAATATGACTAACAGACGAAAATGACTAACATGTGAATATGACTAACAGACGAAAATGACTAATATGGCCAACGGCTATACAAGGCGGGTAACTTTGCCTCTGTACAGTGTCCTCTGTCCCACACTAGACAGGGTGGCTCATAACGTAAGAGTACTACCCCTACACCACAGAGCACCGTAGCCGCGCTTGCCCACGCACGCCTGTGACCGACGCTCAGAACGTAGAATCAGCCTGCTGTAGCCCAACGTGCTTGTCCAACAGGACCGGCTAGCGAAGGCGTTCCGACTCCCGATGATGCGTCACCGTTGGTCGTGGATGATGAGATCGAAGAACGAAATCTTCGAAGCCAATGATCGAAGCCAGTGCACTGGAAAAGGGCGCATTGTCAGTCAAAGTGCCAACACAGTTAATTCTGGCCTATTTGACACGCACCTACTCACAAACCACGTGAGTTGTGTCTCGTCTCACCCTAATACCTGCCTTGGCCATATTAAATATACAATCATGGATATGAAAGCTTCCTATGTACATTCAACATTCACCAGGTCTGCACTATTCTATTACACTAGCATTAAGCTAGCACAACCACTTTTGTATAATAACATTGCCACTGCTAAAACCAACATTATCAAAATATCCAGATGTACATACAAAGATATGAAATAATCACCAGCAACCACCCAACGTGACAATCTTATTACATTACATCTAGGACTTAATACCAATATATATTTGAAAGGATACCCACTTTAATTCATTTTACAACATGGCCCTTTAAATATACTCACTCGGCGACAGCCGAACATAAACTAAATCCGACACCCACCACATTACAACCCAACCTAAAAAACATGGTTAAAGACTCAATTAAAACATCACTAAAAAACTAGACGAACATACCCTTCCGCACCTATATACACATTCACACACCCGAGAGCACAGCAGCTAACTGAGGAAAATGGCATGAATAATTTACCTGTCACTGGTGAGTCCTCCGGCAGGACGAGACAAAACAAGACGAAGACGAACCGGAGGGGTCTTCTGGTGAGTAGCAGCCGTGGTCGCAAGTCTCTCGGGACACCCACACCCAGGAACACTGGCCGTGGTCTTGCAGGGAGGGTAAAAGAACCCTCACACAGCTTGTCAAGGGCTCCAAACGAGGCCGCACCCTGACCCAGACTCACTTCGCTGGCTAACTCCGCTGACTGACTAATATCCTACTGCTACCTCGCAGGTTAACTTTGCTTCTGAACACTGTTCGGTTTAAAGCTACTTGGCTAAAGCGTGCAACCGCTGTACTCGCTCACTGTTAAGCTTGCTGCACGGGCTTTACGATTACGCTCACACTACGTTTATTAACTTCCCTAAACTAAGGCTATGTACAGAATTCGGCGATCTACATTTATTAACAGAAAAACGACTTGGCGAAAAAAATAAAACAACATGTCACATCCGTTACGTGACACAGGACACATTCTACAGACGCTAGTAGCGAAGAGACTTGCTTAACCCATATCATACTGAGGCTGTAAGCTTCAAATTTGTACACTGCCATGTGCAAGCTACATTATAGTACTTACAGATAAGGATATAGACCAATGGCTTTAGTTCAAGGGTGGTGCCAGAATAGCTTGGCGCCTAGAGGCGCCAAGCTATTCTGGCACTACCCTTGAACTAGTTTAGTCAAACGTATTTCACACACTGGTGTATTCCGAATGATATTGATTTCTACTGACGATACCGATCGGCAGAAAAGACGCGTAGTTAGCGGTGAAGGGGTTTAGCATTATGGTTTATGAATGGGAAGACTGATGTGATCCAGCATCCTCCCCCCCCCCCACCCCCCTCCTCCGATCCCACCGCCTCCAACCCAATCCTCCTCTTTCGATTCTCCCGTGTCTCTTGACGGGTTTGTTTATGATTGAGCCATTTTTTTTTTTTTGGGGGGGGGGGGGGGAGGGGTGAATAATGATGCAGGTTTTGTTCGCTTTTGACAGCAGACTTTGCAATGCCCGTAAATTAATTGGCCTTGTTTTATTTCCCCCTCGCATCCTGTCATATTTTCCATTCACTTCCTTCGCTGTGAAAGTGGCAGCTTCCTCTGTAACACAAATCCAGTCCGGTATTTTACTGCAATTTTTGTATCCCCCCCCCCCCCCAAAAAAAAAAAAAAAAAAAATAAAATAAATAAATAAATAAATAAAAAAAAATTATTGTAAAAAGTGCTAGCAAAAAGGAGAGTGCAGTCCCCAAAGTAATTTACTGCAAGGTTGAGGTTTCTTTTTGTTTCATAAACAATGTTTGTTGTTTGTGTGTGTGTGTGTGTGTGTGTCGTTGTTGTTGTTGGTGGTGCTGTTGTCGTTTCACATAGACTACATTTCTTTTTCTCGTGACAAGGTGATTGAGAAAGTGATTCAGTTTTTTTTTTCAGCCGGCTTTGATCTTCACGATTCCTTTACCCGGATTACCATTTCAAAGCGAGGCGCGTGGTGGTTATTTAGCGATGTCGACCTCGTATTGTCCAATGAAATAAAAGATTGGAAAGAAACAAAAGGTTTTCAATTTCAATAGTTACGCCGGATGTTTTCGTGGAGACTGCCAGTGAAGAACATTTACTTAAACCTTTTACTGCCAGTGGAGTTAGACTGGAACCATTGCAAAATCAACGTCAAAGAATCACCCCCCCCCCCCCCACCGCTGTAAAAAGAACATGAATACAACGTGGTCTCAGCAAGAGGCATAGGATCTAACCTCTTGCAGTTGCGTGGTGTTCAATTTTTTTTTTCATTGAAGGGATTATAGCCCTTTAACCGCCATGGACATGAATGTCCCTGACGCCACCGCAGTCTGAAAGCCCGATATCTGTTTTGTGTGAGGAACACAGATACAAATAACGCCATCAAAGAGACATAGATCCCCATGAACCCCCAGCAGTTTCCTCCTGCAGGTGAGTGATTATTCTATGTTCTGGCAATGGAGGGGTCAAAATGACCTGGAATGACCTTGATGCTTCCACCCCACCCGCGTCCACCATTCGGGTAATAGTAACTCAACTAATTATTATAATAGTTCTAAGGGTCATCCTGTTCAGCCCCGCGGGTGTGGGGGTTTCTCTCTGATTCTAAAGCTCTTTGTTTGTTTTTTTAAAATAATTTTTACCATGTCCTCTTGGCCCATTACCTGTATTTAACCTTTTTCATCCTGATGCACTATTGCTTGAACGACTAGACACACTATTGCTTGAAATAAAATTGACTACGATAGTTCAAGATTAGTGGCAGAATAGCTTGGCGCCTCAAGCGCCAAGCTATTCTAGCACCACCCTTTAACTAAAATCTGTGATCTATCTCTTACTCTTTAATCTAGCCTTTATAGGACGAGAAGCAATTAATAAAAAGCCTAAGAATTTAATGGGTAAACTTTCCACATTGCCTCTGTGGTGTGCTCTCTTTGAAGTCTTTGATATTGGATGTGTTGCTAGGCGGGTTTTTACACTAAACAGACGCGGTTGGGAATTGTATGTATTATTTTATTTTTGTAATTTTCCTTTATTAACACATTCTGCCCCAGGACTGAAATCCCCCAATTTTGAAGTATCCCTCTGAAGACTGTATTACACTTCTGGGGACAGATCGAGGCATAATAGGTCAAGGGTGGTGCCAGAATAGCTTGGCGCCTATGGGCGCCAAGCTATTCTGGCAACACCCTTGAACTATCACGCTCGATCCATGTGTGTGTGTGTGTGTGTGTGTGTGTGTGTGTGTGTGTGTGTGTGTGTGTGTGTGTGTGTATGTGCGTGGGCTGAATGCGCTAACACATGTTATTTGCTGGAATGTTCTTTGTGACGCGACAAAGACTTCAAAGAGTATGTTACCTCGATCACGATTTTGCGACTGGCCATTACATACAGATCATAGAACGGTATTGACATCGGAAACCCCCACCTCCGCCGACTGTGTGGTTTATTGTCTTGAGTTCGTGTCCGTGATCAATTTTCCGATTCCTTCAGTTTCGCCAATTGCTGATTTCTGGCATCAAAGTATCTCTAAAATTGTTAAACGCACATTTATGATCAATTTTCGAGGTCACAGATTCTTTGTAGCCATTGTCGGGACACACGGGACATCACAGCAAGTTACAAACGTGAAAAATACAATTACAACAAATAAGAAGATAATAAATAAAATGACTGTATCGAACTCATCTATTCAGTTAAAAAAACAAGATGGGACCCCAGCCCAAAGTTGTTCTTATTTTCAATCTTATCTTTTCTGATCCGTCTCCTTCTACCTCTGATCCACACAGAAATAAAGACGTATTAGGCCTTTGAATGTGGAAAAAACGAGAACATCAACCAACTTCAAGAGACATCTGCGGGGGCTCATGAGGATCTATGCCTCTTGTGAAAACCCTCTTTGTAGCCTTTTTCTGACGTTTGACGGTTGTAGATCTTTGACGTTTGATGGTTGTGGATCTTTGACGTTTGACGGTTGTGGATCTTTGACGTTTGACGGTTGTGGATCTTTGACGTTCGACGGTTGTGGGTCTTTGACGTTTGACAGTTGTGGGTTTTTGACGGTTGTGGATCTTTGACGTTTGACGGTTGTGGATCTTTGACGTTTGTGGATCTTTGACGTTTGACAGTTGTGGATCTTTGACGTTTGACGGTTGTGGATCTTTGACGATTGACAGTTGTGGATCTTTGACGTTTGACGGTTGTGGATCTTTGACGTTTGACAGTTGTGGATCTTTGACGTTTGATGGTTGTGGATCTTTGACGTTTGACAGTTGTGGATCTTTGACGTTTGACGGTTGTGGGTCTTTGACGTTTGACATATCTTTGACGTTTGACAGTTGTGGATCTTTGACGTTTGACAGTTGTGGATCTTTGACGTTTGACGGTTGTGGATCTTTGACGTTGAACTCACGATGATTTCAGGAACAGAATCTGCGTCCACTGGCAGTAAAGGGGTTATCATTTGATTATCGTGGTAAGCATGTTAACTCTTTCACCCCAAGGGACCATTTCTCAAACTTTGGAGGTGTTGCCTAATGACTATGCACCATTTGCAGGGGATGGATTGACCATGATAAGTCAAGGGTAGTGGCAGATTAGCTTGGCGCCTTCTACCCTTGAATTATCATGGTCCATCCATCTCCTGCTGGACGGACTCGGGACTTAAGCCGCGTATCCGGATGCCGTTCGTCTCGAATGCGTTAACCCTTTTAGCCCCAAGGTCCCAGTTCTTAAACTTTAGAGGCGTTGCCTAATGACTATGCACCAGCTGCAGGAGATGGATTGACCATGCTATTTCAAGGGTAGTGCCAGTTGAGCTTGGCGCCTGAAAGGCGCCAAGCTCATCTGGCACCACCCTTGAATTATCATGGTCGATCCATCTCCTGCTGTAGGGACTCGGGGTATAAAGGGTTAAGGCGCTTCAAAAGAATGCGGTGAAGCCTTTGCCACCTTACGGGATGAAGGTCGGGGAAAAAAATCTAACCCTTGCACTGGTGGTGGACACAGATCGTGTTCCTGACATCTTTGCGAATTCAGCGCAAAAAAAGCCCCATCCGTTCAAGCAAGGTGGAAACCAAATTGGCCTCAGCAAGAGGCATAGATCCTCATGAGCCCCCGCAACTGCGGGGGCTCATGAGGATCTATGCCTCTTGCAGTTAGATCGTAATCACGTTTGCAAGGGTCAAACTTGGCAAAATGTGTAGAAAAACGGTGGACCATGAATCGGAGAGAAAGAGGAGACCACCGTTGATGCAGAGGTGTGTGTTTGACAGAGGAGAACCTTACGAAGAAAAAAACCACGCTTATAGAAAAGACAGTTACAATTCAATTTATATATATATATATATATATATATATATATATATATATATATATATATATATATATATATATATATATATATATATATATATATATATATATATATATATATATATATATATATATATATATATATATATATATATTTTTTTTTTCAAAATGGACATTCAAACCCAAAAGTACAGAATTTGCAACTTATCTTTTCATGTTGGAAAGCTGCCACTGCAAGTTACATAACGAAAGGTAAGTTGCAAAACTTGTATTTGTTTGTGTGTCTATTTATAAAAAAGGGTTTATACCCGAAATATTATTAAATTGTGCTGTAACAGACTTTTCTAAGCGTATTCTTCTCTGCATTTTACACGCTTGGCAGTCACCCTTTTGGGTCTGAATTGTGTTTTTTTTCTGACAGCTTTGAATGACTGATTGAATATTTGATATAGTGCAGTGTTCCTTGAAATCAGATTAGCCTAAAAGTCAAAAGTAAAAAGAATTGGCTTGTATGTACTTATACTCATATGTTTTTGTTATTGCTGGTTTTTTTTTCATGCTCATTTCCCTCCATTATCTGTAAAAACTGACAAAGGACTAATACCCCAAAAAATCTTGAATCAAAACAACTTGTTTCTTGCGGAATCGCACGCACAAACAAAATTATATAATAAAGGCAAAAAAGGCCATGAACTTGGCAACTCGAAGTAGGCCATATCGAAATAGCGTGCATGCGGGTCGTTGATCGGGAACTTTACTACCTTTGTGTGCTGGTCTGTGATTCTGGAAGTTACGGCCGGAGGCCGTAACTTTCAGACTCACGGACCAGCACACGCATGCACTCAGGGAACTCATCTAGACGCCCTCCTCTTGTGGGACACGGTGATGTAAATGTACTTAGGTTTCACCACTTCATCCAAGCTTCTAGGCACCATCTACTTGCAGGATAAAGTAATGTAAACGTACCAGCAAAAAGGAACAGATTGTCCTATGCTTCTCCTGTCGATCGGTGCTCCACGTAATCCGTCCCTGGGGTTGATTTCAGTTTATGCAAGCACACGAAAAAAAGTCAGGTCTGGTGTAACACATTTGTTAGTCAAACGCACCTGGATGACTCGCTCCGTTTGAAGGTGTAAATGGGGGCGGACTTTTGGCTAACAAGAGGCGTAGATTTTTATGAGCCCCTGCGTCTGCAGGGGCTTATGAAAGTCCTTGCAGATGGAAAATATGGCTGCTGCACTGTTAAATGGAAAGGTAATCATTTTTACGATCTCGCGTAAGGGTTGTGCAGTACGCTATTTTTTTTCTCTCGAGTTTTCCTTTGTGACAAAGTGGAGCAGCAGGCATTATAAAAATTATTTTATAATTTTCCTGCAAAAGAGTAGATTGTCTGTTATCACATTTCTTGTTGACGTAGAAACTGTCGTCATGTTTTTTTTTTGGGTTTTTTTTTGCCGACGTATAAAAACAATTCTTTTCTAGGAACAGA